>OW386285.2:222430679-222743831 GCA_936432065.2 Rutpela maculata
ATATATATATATATATATATATATATAATATATATATATATATATATATATATATATATATATATATATATATATATATATATATATATATATATATATATATATATATATATATATATATATATATATATATATATATATATATATATATATATATATATATATATATATATATATATATATATATATATATATATATATATATATATATATATATATATATATATATATATATATATATATATATATATATATATATATATATATATATAGACATATGAAGCCTCAATACGAAGCCCAAAACAGCACATTCTGCCGCTTACTCGAAGCCCACAACACACATACGAAGCCCGCCCTCGGGCTTCGTAAAAATAAGCGTGTATAAAACCTAGACTATGTTATTCTCAACAAATCCCGCCAATTGGCACAATTTCGCCCGGGCTTCAAATTGCACCTCCTTTCTCTCAAAACATACGCGATGTAGTTGAACGAATAGATGTTCAGATGGCGCTACAGTAGTCGGTGTATAAGCGATATATACAGTGAATATATTTGACGCATTTTGTAATGCCCTATTTTATTCGATGCATTATACGAATCCCTAAGTCTTGGCAACACTGTACATCTGCTTGGTAAATATTATGCAGCCAACTAATGTGTTTGTATCTGTAATATTTTTGCTGTGGCAATGATAATTTGTGGCTATGATAATTAAATATTTTATGTTAATTGTGTTTATCTAATGGCTGACTTAGAACTGGACTCGTAACTAAATAATATTTATATCTGCTATAAGATGACAAAAAAACTGTTGTTATTTAACAAAAAATCTATTGATACTTTTTACTTTTTTACTTCACTAAGATTATATAGACTGTCTTTTTTTCCGTGCGTTCAGCAGCAAAAATCGTAATTATAAATATAATTAATTTGTGATTTTAAGTACACCTATACAGGGTATTAACTAAAATGTTGAGGATATTTCTAAGTAGATTCCTTGGCAAGAATTAAGGAAAATTAGTATTAACTGTTCCAAAATTAGCCCTCCCTGGAAAGCTTTTAAAGGGGCGAATCCAAATCTCCTCTACTTTATATTTGTTAAATATTTCCCATCTTCTTTGTTATTTCCGTTCATTTAGTTTACATTACTTTTAATCTGAATAATTTTGAGAGAAGCGTATTAAATACATATGGAAGAAAACGCCTTATTTTTATGCATGTCAGGGTATTCTTTTTTTAAGCAAGAAGCAAACAGTTTTAAAATTTTCTGATGAAGTTATAAGCTAAGTTTCAATCGTTAAGAACTGTTGAAAAGTCATAAAGGGTGGTTTATTTGATACATTTAAGAGATGCCACGGAGGATGAAAAGACTTTTGCATAAATATCATATTGAGTAAAAATTATTGATAAAAGCACTATAATGAGTCTGAAAACAATAATTTCAAACATTATTTTAATGCATGCTTTACAGAAGGACGCAATTATCCAGGAAAAGCTAATTTTAAAAAAGTTCATATGAAAGATCCGACTTTATTTTTGTCAAGTAATCTAGTTACTTGCCGAATATATGGTAGATATATATTATTCCGTATAGTACAGCGAATGAAGGTAGAAATCAACTATTACCTCCGATTTCGGTGAACCTCCATCGATTTGCATGAAAATTTGGGAATGAGTATATTTTACCCTCAACTTCAAAAGTGACATATGCTCGACTTGCGCTTTTTGCATTTTAGGGTGAAATCCACCCCTTTTGTTAAAAATGGGAAAAAATGCAGATTTAAGCATTCTGGCGTAAGTAATCTCGTTTAATTAGATAAGATAAATATTTTTCAACACTTATATGCATGATTTATGATTTTAATTAATTTTTCAACCCTTTTAGCAACCACCCCTTAAATCGAAAATCATTAAAAAATCATTTTTTGTATTTCTGAAATATGAAATCGCATATTAACATTACACAAACGGTTTGTTTAATGTTTATGATATAATTTTTGGTTGACTGTGAAATTTCTGAAACCACCCCCTTAATGCAGAATCATTGAAAAAATTGGTTTCAAGAAACTTTAATCATTTGAATAATACATTACTGAATTGAAATCTCATTTACTGAGTATTAAAGTAATTATTTATTTATTGCGAAATTTTCCACCCTTGAAAACTACCACTTGTCATAAAAATAATGGAATTTTTTTTTATCAGCTTTAATAGCTTTAATTATTTAGAATCTTTTTTATTACTTATGATAAACTTTATTAATATATTTCAAACTTTATTAATATTATTCTTTCCACATTCCCCAAACTACCCTTCGTGCACAAATTGATGAAAAAGCATAATTTAACGTTGGAAACAATTTTTCAGTGCTTATGTGACTTATAAAAATTTAATTTATTAATTAAGAGGAAAATGTATTAAAATAAATATTAAAATATATGAAAAGTTTATTCATTTTTTATTTAAATAATGTTTCATAAATTAATCAAATATTAATAGTACATTAAATTTAATTTTTCACTCGTCATCAGAGCTCTCTTCACCAACTTCTCCTTCTTCATTAATTGGAGGGCTATTTTGGCAATTGTCCCCACTGCATGATCCGCAGGTTGCATTGCAAAATAACCCTACTGTTCGACACCCGCAAGAAGCGCCGCATCCTTTTATTGTTTTTTTACAATAACTCCGTTAATTTTTATGATATCAGGTTCATCCAAAAACCATTTGAAAGGTAATTTCAAGGGCTATAAGATCGTATTAAATTTAATCTTTTAAAACCTTTATTTTTTAGAAGATAAAAGGTTAAAGGGCCCCGGTTACATGGTTCTCGCAGTAAAATTTAGGCTTTAAACGTTTCTGTCTCGGTTATTTTTTATCCTACAAAAATAAAAAAAACTAAAATCTTTGTTAAAAAAAAAACTCAAATTTCGTTCTCTATTATTTTTTACATATATCGAGTATTTTTGGAGTTATTATCAAAAGAAAATGAAATTTACGAAAATTTGAAAAATTCTGATTTTTTTAAATCATTTTTTTTTTCAAAAATATGCATTCTAAACCGGCCAAAATTTTGAAAGTCATTACTTATGCTAAAATAAAGAAAGTCTTATAGGGATTACTATAAATTTTAATTTTTGTGGAAATGGCGTAGGTTTTATTTTTCACTTTTTCCTAAAAAATTCGAAAGGGTTCTCTTATTTTCATCATAACTTGCTTAATTTTGATGCTATCAACTTCTTCTATAGCTCATTTGATAGGTATTTCTGAGTACTTTGAAAAGTGTTCAGTAAGTATATTTTATAAAATGCATCGTTTTCCCGTTATTTAA
This sequence comes from Rutpela maculata, assembly GCA_936432065.2. Classification (NCBI taxonomy): domain Eukaryota; kingdom Metazoa; phylum Arthropoda; class Insecta; order Coleoptera; family Cerambycidae; genus Rutpela; species Rutpela maculata. The sequence goes on from OW386285.2 coordinate 222,434,008, forward strand.
GCTTGAATACTTAGATTTGAGTACTCACCGAAAAAGAAATATACATTCAATTACCTATAGCTCACTTTGAATTAATATTAAAAGTTTTTTTAAGGAAGGAATTTATTTGTTTTTTTATTAGCTTTAATTTTTGTAAAAACTTATAGTTTTTGAGTTATTTATGAAAAACCGCTTTAAAACATGCATTTTTTTCACGAAAAATCAAAATCTTTGATCTTTAATAACTCAAAAAGTATTGATTTATTTTAATAACTTTATATAACAAATTTTGCTTAGAATTGGTCCCTCTATCGATTCCTGGGATTATTTTTCATAAAATAATTTCCACCCCCGAGAAGGGGTGGCATCCACCCCCAGGGTAAAAGTGCAAGTTGGCACTATGTCACTTTTGTTTCTTGAGGTATTTTCTAACTACTCACAAATTTTCATGAAAATCGATGGAGGTTCAACGAAATCGGAGATGAAAACCTTCAGTGACTGTACTAGTAGTGTGGAAATAATAGTATATTAAGTATCATCAGAACGGTAACGGACATTTACCGCCGAAGACCGGTATAACCCTCAAGGTTCGCGATGCTTATACTGTTTTTTGTACAATCGTATTAAATTCCAATTCAATTAAAATAATTTAATTTCTACTAAATAAACGAAAAGTCAAAAGCCACGTTTATATTTCGTGGCAAGTACAACTTGTCAAATATGATATTTTGTATTTGTATTTTGATATTTCGTTTATTTACTAGAAATTAAATTATTTTAATTGAAGTGTAATTAAAAACGATCGTGCAGAAAGTAATGTTATTTTTTTTTAAATACATAGAAATGACCTTATTTTTTGTACTTATTTTTGTCATGTCAAAACTCTAATTGTCAAACGTATAAAACGTGTATGAAACTTTTATAGTTTGTTATATTATTAACCCCCCCAGAAGTGCTAGAAAGTGCAAATATAGCAACTCTAAATTTACTTCCAGATAAAAGCAGAAAACTTCACGAGAAAACTTATGCGGGTTTTATTTCATGGTGCAAGAAGAGAAGCAGGTATCGCACTATTCGGAATCGGTGCTATTGGCATATTTGTCCGATGTTACAAAAAGAGGCCTAATGAATTTGTAATTGTATTTTTGATATTTTTTAAGTTACATATGTGTTACCATAATTAAATAAATAAAGTAACACTTAGAATTCAATTTTGTGTTATAAAATAAAATAAGATTTTTTCCTATGTAATAATATACAATCAACGGAAATTTTTATAACTTACTCGTGTGTTAATCGGCGATTAATAATCTCGACAAATAATGCGCTCGCTACCGCTCGCACGTTAAAATGTCTCAATTTATTAATCGCTCTCATTAACATACTTGTTTGTTCTCTGATATATGGTGGAGTGAGGTGACAACAAATAGCAAAATAAATCATGTACTTATTTTATTTTTAAATTTTTAATTAACTTTATTTGAAAAGAAATTCTGTTTGAAAGGAAATTGACAATATTTATTTTATATTTATTGTGGACAAGGAAAAGTGGTAGAAAACTTCATATTTGATTATAGAAAGCCATTAAATCAGTTTTCAGGGAAATTCATTCAAATCCAATCGATTTTCTAATAACTTACTTTTTTCGTCTAAGAGCACCCCACACTATTAGTGGAGTGAAAATAAATTTTGAATGAAGCTGTTTGGCTGCAGGAATTTTATTGTTTTAATTTGTTTTATGTATAATAACAAGTGCTATGAGCAGTTTTGGATTAAATGGGTCCATTGCTTATTGTAATATTTTAACAATTTACACTGAAATTTGCTGTTATTTTCATTAGTACCTCCGGTCCTAGTAATCGTATCGTAAAAATAAAAATAGAGAATTATTCGCAATAAAATCTTGTATAAGACTAGGCCTATGCAAAAACTAGATGATAGTTTGTTAATCAGTAAAAAAAATAAAAACCACCAAAAATTGCCTTTTTTGATAATAATTTAATAAATATAACATAATAATGCATCAATTTTAACGAAAGTCCGTGGAACTAAGCCTTTTATTGAACTAAACCTGTGCTAAATTTTAGCTCAAAATAAATATTTTTGAACAAATCTCAAACGACTAAAAACCAATAATAATTTCGAAATTTTTATCGCTTATTGTTTAAGTGCAGTGACTCGTGTGCGGTAAATTTTTGTTCAAAATGTAGGTTTTTACATGTATTTTCCAACAGTGTTAAGAAAAAAGTATTCTCACTTAATCCGTTTTTTCTTGAAATTTATTTATTATTTTCAAAATTACAGTTGTAAACAAATTCAAATAACACTGAATTTTTTTATGAAACCAAAAGCGGGAAATGAATTATGAAAATAGATGAAATATCTAACATTTCTCTAAAAAAATTAGTGATCTATTTGCATTTGGGGCCGAGAAACGTCAGTTTCTGTGTTTAGGTCGCTTATAAATAAACAAGTCGATATTTTTTCTAGAAATTTGGATTGATTGTTTTTCGATACTTATGTTTTTGTCTCCGCTGTTTGAAAATGAGTCAAAACTATAACTTTTAGAATTACAATTAGAATAAAGCGGTTTTGACACATAGTCAATTTTTTTTACTTTCTTATCCATTTTTGTCACGGAAGGGAAAACAAACCTAACCTGAACAGTTATTCTTATGGCTATGTACACAGTTTTGTAAATTTAATTTACCCGATACAATAAAAAAATGGCAGTTAGTTATTTGAACCAGAGACTGAAGTATGATCTGTAAAACCATAATAAACCTTTAGAGCTATTTGGCGATTTTCGGATCTCTAACATAATTGCTAAAAGCCGGACTATCGGGCCTCTATCTTTTTTAACAATTGTGCTTCTGGATTGTTCTCAACTAGGTGAGACTAATATTATTGAAGAATAACCAGTCCAAATTTTAAGAACATATATCAATTTGCTTATTTATAAGCGACTTAGACGCAAACACTGACGTATCTCGGCCCCAAATGCAAGTACATCATTATTTTTTTAAGAAATATTTCATCTATTTTCATAATTCGTTGCCTGTTCTTGGTTTGATAAAAAATCCAGTTATCTGAATATGTTTATACCTATAATTTTGAAAATTATAAAGATTTAAAAAATGGTCTAAATGAAGATACTATCATTGTAAAATTCATGTAAAAAACCTACATTTTGAAATAAAAATGTTCTAAGAATCGATGCACTTAAACAGTAAGCGATTAAAATTTCGAAATCTTTTTTTATTTTTAGCCGTTTGAATAAATATTTTATGCTAAAATTTGCCGCGAAGGTTTAGTTCAATAAAGTGCATAGTTCCTCCAACTTTCGTTAAAATGGATGCATTATTACGTTATATTTCTTAAATTGTCAAAAAAGGCAATTTTTTGTGGTTTTTATTTTCTTACAAATTAACGAATTATCATAAAGTTTTTTCATAGCCACTCGCTATTTTTATTTTTGCGATACAATTATTAGGACCGAAGAAAATAAGGAAAAGAGCAGAAAATTTCAGCGTTGAAAAATAAATTGTTAAAAATTTTTTTACGCTGGACCGCTGAATTAAAAACTTCTCGGTGGCACTTATTATATCTACGATAAATTAAAATAATAAAATTGCTGCAGCCAGAGAATTCCTTATTCACCTATTTTGTTACTTAATTTGACTTCACTATATATGATTTAAAATGTTAACATATTTAAAAACGAAATTAAATAACTAAAAAATCAGAACGTGAAAAATTTATAATACTGTACATTACAGCAAACTGAGAAAGTATTAGTCACATATTTAAAATTACTAACTATAACAGCCCATTGTAGTGCCTGGCCGACCAGATGGTAGGTCGACACTTTCTATGAAATTCCCGCTAAAATTTTAGCTACCTGATATATGTTTACTGGTCAGTACCACTTGTTTACGAAATGTTAAAATCCACTTTTAAACCATTTAGAAATAATGTCATATGGATTAAATTTCGTTTACTTCCCTCGCTAACCGAAGGGAAGTAGGGTATTGTAATCGTAAAAAGTTACCCTCCGAGATTTCTTCGCGTTTCAGACTATGCAGATTACGAAAATTAAAGCCATTTAATTCCATCAGTCTGTCTGTCTGTCGGTCTGGTGTCTGTCTGAGTCAGAAGTATGTATCTATTTCTAACAATACACATAACAATTATTGTAGTTTATAAGATATATATTGTGGGGAAAATATTACAAAACCGTTTGACGCAGAAGAAAAATATTTGGTCGTTAGTTGACGCTACTGTCAACGAAGAATAGTGAAAAAATAATGAGGAAAAAAATGTGACGAAAGACGGTTATATTTTGCGTGTAGTTAACACAACTGTCAGGGGAAAAAATATGTACAGGGTGTTTACTCTAAAAAAAGAATGAAAAAATGGATTGCGGACAATAATGTTTCGCATATAGTTAACACAACTGTCAAAGAAAAATATGAAAAAATATACAGGGTGGTCGCCCCAAAAATAATAATAAAAAATGAGACGAAGGACGATATTATTTCACATGCAGATATCACAACTGCCAAGTAAGAAAAATATGAAAATATAGAAAAAAATAATGAAAGAAGATGGCGGAGATTTCGCATGTAGGTAACATAACTGTCAAAGAAAAAATATGAAAAATTTACAGGGTGGCCACTTTAAAAAATAAGAAACGACACAGTAAAATGATATTTGAAATGTAGTTGTCAGTCGTTATTACCAGGAAAAAAATCTGATATAGTTTTTATAAGAAAAATAAGCAGGGTCGTCATCCAACCTAAAAAAATAATTCAGAAATAAAGGAGGTCAATCAAAGGGGGGAGAAAATTTTAGTCCGTTCCAATATGGTAGAAAATTGACCGAGAGGTGATTTTTTTTAAGATTAAGTGTTTTTTTTCCTGCTCTCCAAAAGTCAAATTTCGACGCTCGTTTTTCGCGATTAACTCAAAAAAAACCGCTGCCCAAGGAGTCACTACTTTCACTTCCAGATTTTCTAACCAAGTCTCTCACAACGAAAAAATTTTGTATGTGGGAATAATTGTTTATGGAACTTTAATAATATAATATTTGAAATCTCTACCCCAAAAACCCATAAAACGATATCCCACATCGGTAGTGGGATGGGGGTGGTGATAGGGGAATGGTAATAGGAGTGGATGAAGTAAAAAAATATTTTGAGATTTTTGGTTCTTGTACACACACTAAATCACAATTTTTTTTATCCCCTTTAATAATGGGGTGGGGGTGGTAATGGGGGTGACTAATGCCAAAAGGTTTTTGAGACCTTAGCTTCTCTTACATATACTAAATACAAATTTTATGGACTCTTACTAAATACAAATTTTATGGACTCTTACCTGTTTGATTTACCTATTTATCCCCATTTACCCCAATTTACCACCCAACCCTTCGACGGAAGAGGATAAAAATATAACTTATTTCCAGATCTCGTTAAAATACATACGTGTACCAAATTTTAAGTAAATATCTTAAACAGTTCCAGAGTAATCGTGAGCACAAAAAAAGTTACAGACGACAGACAGGATTTTTTTTCGCTCAAACTTAAAATCACGTTTCATGACATTCTAAGCCTATTTGAAAAACAAAAATTTTTAAAATTTTTTTTGTCGTTACTATACTAAAGTGGAAGTAATTAAGACTTGAGAAGAAGAACGTTGACCACAATGTTGAAAGATATTTTAATTCTCTACAATTTCTACAAGTTATGTCTATTCTTTGTTCAAAAATTCGTTTATATGAAAATCGAATTTTGCGAAAATGATTTCTTTTAAATTGCGTTCTAATAAAAAAGTTCATTTAAAGTTTTTTTTAAGCTTTTTAAATGATTAATTAAATGGTTTAGATGCCTACATTATTTTCCTTAAAAATAATTTATAACCTAAAAAATCCAACCTTATTGTAAAAAAACATTTTATACATTTATAAGGAAACAAAATATTAGAAATTTTTGTTGAAAAATAAAGTTTATTCAATTACCTTTCAACTGGGACCAACCGATTTCATTTACCCTAATTACAGCGTCTTCTGTGAACACCCCCTATAGACAAGGCCGACGCACAAAATCGATGAGTCATCAACACAAGACTGCAGTTTTGGTTGCTTCATAAAAATTTAAACAATTTATGTAGCAATATTAAATTTCTGCTATTTTTCTTATTATGGTCATAGTCTCCATATCGCAAATAATAAAAAAACTAATTTTAAATAAAAATAGACATAAAAAAACTTTCAGATAATTTGTTACCTTGCAAAAAAATAGGCACCATTAAAAATTGCCCTCTTCGTATAATTGGGGTGAAATTATGCCATTTATTGCTTTAGTTTTCAAGTTATGTTTACTTACTTTTTTTTGATAAAATAATAAAGTTAAAAACATAGTGCGTCCATTCAAATAATAAAGAAAATAAAAATTGAAGATAATTGTATCATCTACAAACAATTTTTTTCGTAAAGTATGTATTTTTACGTAATTGAGAATTACTTTTTCTGCACTAAAACATTCTTATAAACAATGACTTTCATGATATTTTAAGTTTCCAACTGATCAGGTAATTTGTTGTAATACGCAGTATTATGTATTTCTCATATTCTAATGTTTTGGTTATTAATTTTAACGAATTATAAAATAATTTTTCCGCTCTATTTATACATTTTTTTCGTCATAATAATAGGACTATTAATTTTTTAGATAGATTTATGACTAAGTAGTGTCTTGCTTCAAAGAGGTGTAGCTTTACCATTGCCAACAGTTCTTTTGACATTTACTGGACTATTCACGAAAACGCCATGTGCTTTGTAAGCACGATAACTGAAGGACCAAGAGTCCGGTCGTATTTAAATTTGGACAATAAGGTAAAGTTAGCTAGAGGAAGAGCCACGTTGTTATTAAAAAAAGTCCAATCTGCAAATACAACAGTTAAGACATCTTAAGAAAAAATGCAAATATAAACTGTTGTAACTCTTGATAAGATTTGACAATAACAAAAATTCTGCAGAATGTAGCTAGAAGCTCTTCGCCAACTAAGCTGGCATCATCAGGAGACGATTAGAATTACAAATATAGCAATTATATCTAGAAAAATCAACTTATTTTCAACAAACTGCCGAATGTCATATAGAATGTTTAACAGTTATGTAAAAACTTCAGAAAACTGGCGAACAATAATATTTACATTCATTTATTTCTTTTTGCTTTCTATTGACTTTGACTTTTATCATGTGGGTAGTTCCAATAGAAAAAAGAACAGTTACATTAATTCTTCAACGTTTTATATAACATTGTTCTATTTTCAAACTTCTCAAACAGTCTAGTTCACAGATTCACGTGTTAATTCTTGATAAAGCTCGTAAAAATCTGGGTGAGGGTTCATTGAATTCGGAATGACGTCTAGAAAAATGTGCAAAAGTTTCAAACCCGCACATAAACGATTGCAAAAGTTATAAACAAATTAAGATTGAAAAAACAACGAGATTCGTTTTTTGCAAATAACTCGAAAACTATTAATAGTTAAGAAAATAAAAGAAAAAGATTCTTAAAGAAATTTCCAATAAAAAACTCCCGGAACTCTATCTCTATTATTGATAATTTTAATTTAATGTTGAAAACAGGGCTACAATGCTCTGAAACCGACCGTAGCAAGTAAAAACATTTTTTTATATTATTAAATATTAATTTAGAAATTAAAAAAAAATATGGTATTATTTAGACACTTAAAGGAACAATTTCTCGTTGGAAAAACAATTTTTTGCCGATTTTTCATAAAATGAGCCTATTGTTAATTTATACATTTTTTAGAGTTTGTGTTTGTTTTATATTTCAAGTCGGATAATTGTTAAACAAAAGCCACTAAAACTATTTTGCTCCGTGGAGACCCTATGTCAACTTATGGGATTATGACATTGCGATGATTTTAATTATTATTGTCTGTTAGTTATTAATTATTTAAGCCAACAAAAAACTAAAAAATGAAAAAGAGAGGTTGAAATTTTTTTTTATTAATTTTAATTATTATTACTGTTATTAAATTTAAAAATACTATAAGGTTACATAAACTTTAAATTTTTGGTGCTATTTGTTTAAACAAATTTTATAGACAAATATATAAATTACGTATTTTTGAAAAACATTTTTTGCCATTTTATTTGTTATAAAATATTATGTGATTTAATTTTTTTTTAACTGTTTACAATCAATTTTTTCCTGTTTTCATTATTTAAATATATTATAAAAAAAAATTATTCTTAAAATTTATTATTTGCAATTCTCTACAAGGGAAATTTTTTTTTGTTGTTAATTTATTTGTTTATTTATTAATAAACAACTTGTTATTAACAATCGCTGAACGTGTTTATATTTTTTTTTATAGAAAAAAAAAAACAAAAACAACCTTATACATAAACATGTAAAAAAAAATAATATTTAAAATCTAAAATTCTATAAAAAATATATTAAAAATTTTTATGTATACGGTTGTATACATTATTTTTTTCCATAAAAAAATATAAACACATTCGGCGATTGTTAATAACAAATTGTTTATTAAGTAAACAAATGAATTAACAATAAATAAAAATTTCCCACCTTGGAGAGAATTGAAAATAATAAATTTTAAGAATAAATTTTTTTCTTAATAATTTGTTTAACTAATGAAAAAAGAAATAATTGATTATAAACCGTTAAAAAATTGTTTTAGGAATTTTTTTTAAATCATTTTATAACAAAATGGCAAAAAATTTTTTTTTCAAAAATACGTAAATTATCTATTTGTTCATAAAATTTGTTTAAACAAACAGCACTAAAAATTTAAGGTTTATATATTATGTTTATAGTATTTTTGAGTATAAAAACAGTATTAATAATTAAAATTAATAAAAATTTCAACCTCTCTTTTCCATTTTTTAGTTTTTTTGTTAGCTTGAATAATTAATAACTAATAGATTGTAACAATTAAAAACATCGCAATATCATAATGTCATAAAGTATAGTTGACATAAGGTGTCCACGAAGCGAAATAATAATAAATTTAGTGGCTTTTGTTTAACAATTATCCGACTTGAAATATTAAGGCAAACTCTAAAAAAATTTGTTAATTCACAATAGGCTCATTTTATGAAAAACGAGGATCCAACGGGATATTGTTCCTTTAAGTATCTAAATAGTAGGTACCATAATTTAAAAAATTTTTAAATTAATATTTAATAACATAAAAAAATGTTTTTACTTGCCAAGGTCGGTTTCAGAGCATCACAACGGCTTTGTGTTCACCGCGCGGATCTCTATTTTCAACATCAAATTAAAATTATTAATAATAGAGATAGAGTTCTGGGAGTCAGGAGTTCTTTATTGGAAATTTCTTCCTTTTTAAGAATCTTTTTTTTTGAATTTCTTATATATTAACAGTATTCGAGTTATTTGCAAAAAACAAAACTCGTTAATTTTTCAATTTGAATTTGTTTATAACTTTTGCAATGGTTTATGTGCGGGTTTGAAACTTTTGCACATTTTTCTGGACGTCATTCTAAATCTAATAAGACCTCACTCATATTTTCACGAGCTTTATCAAGAATTAACATGTGTTTGAACGTGTGAACTTGTCTAAAAGAACAAGTACATAAAATAATTAATTTAATAATCATCATAAATTGAAAAATGTTTATAAATAAGCATTGGCAGGGTGTGGGCTTCAAGTAAGCGAGGAATATGCTACTTTGGGCTTTATTTTGAGGCTTCATATTTGTACAAAAAACCTATTTTAGTCAAACGTCAATAATGGAATGAATACCTTGCATCTGTTACATATTTTGCATTAGAATAAATATAAACTATATCAATTATCACTTTTAATATGCATACCCTAAACATAATTATTTATATTAGGGCGGCCCCTTTGGTGCCATGCGGCCGTGACCTACAACAATGCAATTATATTATTAACACATCGACTACGCAATTATATTGTCGCACACAGTTATATCATTTAGTTAAAGAATTAGAAGAGAAGTGGCAACTATGTATGGCTTCGTGTAATCTGAAACATGTATACATTTTATACAACGGGCTTCGTAATGTACCATAATTATAAAAGGCTTCGTATGACATGTCGTGTTGTTTTTAATCTGCATGTCCAAAAAAGTTCCCCCCTCTCATGTTGCTCGCGTTATTATTCCCACTTAAAACATTATTAACAGATGTACACACTATTTAAATTACAAATAAGGCTGGGCTTCTGGTACCCTGTAGTGTATGGTGGGCTTCGTTTCATGCGTACCGTACGTCTATATATATATATATATATATATATATATATATATATATATATATATATATATATATATATATATATATATATATATATATGTATATATATATGTATATATATGTATATATATATGTATATATATGTATATATATATATATATATATATATATATATATATATATATATATATATATATATATATATATATATATATATATGTATATATATATGTATATATATGTATATATATATGTATATATATGTATATATATATATGTATATATATATGTATATATATATGTATATATATGTATATATATATTTACATCCCACTATCCATAAAGCGTCATTACAAAAAACATTCATTGGGCGTCCGTCATGAGATAAGCGCATATATGAGTAGAGCGACAACGATATTTATTATATACTCCGAAGTCTCCGCGTATACTGCCTTTATTCGGCGTATGATTCACTTTAAAAAAAATCACTACCTTCAGGCGTCCGTACGTATAACCACCTCAGAGCGCCCACAAACATGTATAAAATGCCTACATTTACTACCTTAAAGCGTCCTCTCGTGTATATCTCACATATGGAACGATCTTAGAGCGTCCGACAGTGTTGTCATATTTGCGTTAGTAATCAGGGGGGAAAAGGGTATCAGTATTTACTATGCTCATGCGTCAAGTTTACTCTCGGCAGGTATTGGAGTGAGGGCCCGTATAGCTTGAGTCAGCTATCTTTTCTTTCAACTAAGTGCGCTATTAATGCTTGAGAAGCAATACAGGGTGTAGTATTAGGAATAGACCGGTAGTATAATCATTGATAATTCTCTAATTTAATCATGTTCCAAAGATTAATATTGTCAGATATATTTTTATTAGTTATTGTATTAACACAAAAATAACTTAATCTATACATATAAAAGAATACGACTGACTGACTGACTAACCGACTGATTGATCTATCAGCGCACAGCTCAAACCACTGGGTCTAGAAACTTCAAATTTTGCATAGAGGTTCCTCGAATGACGTAGGCAACCACTAAGAAGGGATTTTTCGAAATTCGGCTTAGATCTAGATGCGTAAAATTTGGCAGCAATATTTTTGTTGAAATCTATCTATCTTTTGTTAGATACGTGTAATTTCGATTTTTACTTTTTGAAGGGTTTTAGAAAACGGTGGTAGATGGTTTCAAGCGCAGTCGTGTTTTTGAAAGCACATAAGTCAGAAACGTGATTATTCGAGGAAATAAGACGACACGTATTCGACGGTTTTCAAAAAGAGATCCCCGAAAGGGTGAACGCGGAGGGGGAGGTTTTAAGCTTTTCGGAAAGGGTTAAACCTAGAAGCGTGAAACTTGGCAGAAATACTCTTTATCTATTAGACACGAGTAAGACGAAATTTCAATTTTCACTTTTTGAAGGGGTGAAAGCGGGGCTGGTAGACGATCTCTGAAATCGCGTAAGTCAGAAACGTGATATTCCAGCGACGGGCTCTTCTGAGGAAATAAGGAGACACTATTCGACGGTTTTCAAAAAGAGACCCCCCCCCCCCCCCCCCGAACGGATGAACAGGGAGAGGGATGTTTTTAAACATGAAATTTGACACATACCCGCCCGTGTGCTTTATTGTCGACTAAAATAATAATTTTTTCGTTTAACTCGCTCTAACACAAAAATAGAATAATGCATTGTTATCAAATTGCGCAGTGGGTTTCCCCGAGTGCTATGGTTGCGCAGTGGGATTTCTCGAGTACAATGGATGCGCAGTGGGTTTTCTCGAGTACAATGGATGCGCAGTGGATTCCCTCGAATACAATGGATGCGCAGTGGATTTCGAAGAGTACTATGGGTGCGCAGTGGGTTTCCTCGAGTACAATGGATGCGCAGTTGGTTTCCCCGAGTACTATGGATGCGCAGTGGGTTTCCTCGAATACAATGGATGCGCAGTGGGTTTCGATGAGTGCTATGGGTGCGCAGTGGGATTCCTTGAGTACAATGGATGCGCAGTGGGTTCCCTCGAGTGTACTTCTTGAGTAATATAGGACAGGGTTGCCACCGATCTGGAAAACCTGGAGAACCTGGAAAAGTCAGGGAATTCCACCTTTTTTAAAATGTCAGGGAAAAGTCAGGGAAAAATACTAAAAATCTCTAAAAGTCAGGGAATTTATTAAAGAGTCAGGGAATCTCTGCTCATCTACTTTTATAATTTTTAAAAATCGGGCATATTTGTTATAACGCGCGCTTTTTTTAACTAATGGAATAATGTTCTAAGGTTGGTAGCGTAGTTTAGCCCATCAAGCAAGCAGTAGATTCGATTACCTATACTTGTTACTTGTGCAAAATGTTTAATGTAGTGCGTTTTGTCTTACAGAAACAGCTGTTATTCATATGGCTTTTGAACACGTTTCTCTGTTTAACACCATCGCAACACATATATCTATCTCAAAAGGCCAAGAGCTTCCAACAAAGATAAGATTTATTCTGTTTTTCTCAGCGTTTAAACCTCGTTGGTTTTTCTGTCGAACAAGGAATTAATATAAACCTCGTTGATTTTGGCTAGCAAGAAGTTTGGTTTATCATTAATAATATAATAAGTATAAAGTAATAATCATTTCATTTCATTTGTCCATGTGTACGTATTTAAATATACAGGGTGCACCACTTAAAACTCCCCAGACTTGTAACTTTCTCATTTTTGAAGCGATGACCATGTTGGACACATCAAATTGTAGACATTTTTAAAGCCTTTAAACATGCATACAGAGTGATGTAAAAAAAAAAAATTGAAAAAATTGTTTAGAAAGGAAACTTAATTTCTTTGAATATTTTTTTACCTCACCCTGTACATGAACTGTGTTTATGTTTTCTTATAAAAGTTTTAATTAGCTTCAATTTATGCTATTAAAATTAAAAAAATTAAAAAATAAAAATTTTGCAATTTCCTATTTAGTGCATTTTAATATGTTTGTTTTTAAAAATATTTATTTCTTTTGTTTCTTGTTGCTGTTTTGTTACGTTGAATATTGTTTGTGATGTGTCTTTTACAGATAAAGCATAAAATTATTATTTACATTATTTTCAAAGGAAATTAATTTTCGTTCTTAACAATTTTTTCAAAATTTTTTTTTTAAATCACTGTACACATGTTTAAATGCCTTAAAAATATCTACAATTTGATGTGCCCAACATGGTCTTCGCTTAAAAAATAAGAAAGTTACAAGCCTGGGAAGTTTTAAATGGCGCACCCTGTTTATACAATTGTATTCGTTAGAATAATAGCAAGTACTTAAAACAGTTTTATAGATTATACTATACTGTATTTGGTTTTTTAAATATTTATAATAAACCGAAAATAAACTCATATTTCCCTCTCACTGAAAAATTCTATCCTTAAGTACGATATTATTGTGTAGTAGTAGGCAAGTATATTTTTATTTCTTTGTGTTCCATCAAACTTTGAATATAAATGATTTATAAAATCTAAAATTAAATCCGTACCAACTGCCTATGCTTTACTTTTTAAGACAGTACTGAAATTTATTTAACATAAAATACTTGCCTCTGGAGAAGTAATTTCCACAAACACCAAAATACTTGAATACAACACCCGAATATTATTATTATTCGACGAGCGTTTCGACAACCAAGCTGTCATCATCTGGAGATGATTAAAACTGAGTTTTAATGAGTTGTAATCATCCCCAGATAATGACAACATGGTTGTCGAAACGCGCATCGAATAATAGTATTCGAGTGTTGTATTCAAGTACTTCTTCAGAGATAGCGTCACACCGGTTTCAGACCTCTCCAGGACTAAAATACTAGCGTTTTTAGCGGGTATGGAAAAATATTAGTTTGGTCAGGGAAAACCTGGAAAAGTCAGGGAATTTCACTTTATAATTTGGGTGGCAACCCTGTAGGAGTACTCAGTGAGTATGTGGTACTTCTTATAAGCATAAATTATTATATTAATGTTCTTAATTCCACGCGCAAGAAGTCTTCCGCGCGAACGAAGTCGCGAGCATCAGCTAGTCGAGATATAAATGTATTACTTCCTTTGTTTACCGTATTGTAGTCATGAAAGAATCGTCTTGGTGGCGTTTGACCCTATATCTACAAAACGGAGAAAATAGTATTTGGTAGGTAGTTGACGTCATTACCAATGAAGGAATCCGACTTTTAGTAAAAATTATATAAGGTGGACCACAAATATAACACAGTCCCACAAAAAGTGGTCTGTCCAGTGGACCAGATCATGTATCCTTATGTATCTTGACCCGCTGAATCCGAATCCGAAGTCAGAATTTTCAGATCGGTCCACTTTTCAACCATAATCCCAAAAAACAACCATGAGGCGAAAAAAGTGGTCTATTCAGCGAATACGCATTTTGATCCGCTGCTCAAGGAATCATTATTTCCATATCCAAGTCTCTCACAATGAAATAAAAATTGTGTGTGGAAATAATTGTTTATGGAACTTTAATAATATAATATCTGAAATGGTCTCTCCTAAAAACCAATAAAACAATACCCTACATCGGTAGTGGGGCGGATGGATGAAGTAAAAAATATTCTGAAGCCTTTGGTTCTTGTACACAAACTAAATCACAATTTTTTTTCACCCAGCTTAATAATGGCTTGGGGCAGTAATAGAGGTGGAAGGTAAAAAAAAGTTTTTGAGACCTTAGAATATATTAAATACCAATTTTATGGACTCCTGCTTGATTTACCTGTTTACTACAATTTACCCCCAACCCTTCAACAAAATAAGATGAAAATTTAATCTAGTTCCAGATATCGTTAAAATACATACGTATACCATATTTCAAGTGAATATCTTAAACAAACGGTTCTAGAGTAATCGTGAGCACAAAGAAAGTTAGACAGAACGACTGACCGACCGACAGCCAGAAATTTTTTTTGCTCAAATTTAAAATCTCGACATTTCATGACATTCTATTTGAACAATATTTTTTTTTGCGTTACTATACTTCCACTGGATGTGGAAGTAATATGCTCCCGCGGACATTTTTGCATAAAATTCAGTACTCTACACAAAAGCATTTTTGTCGTATCTATTTTCATTTTCGCTATGTAAGCGGTAAAAGATGCAAAACATCATCCTTGAAATTTAAACAGTTTTTCTTTATTGTTTAAACAATTTGAGAGGCCTTAAAACTACTCGCAAGTACTGTTCCCATCGAGTTAAATCGAATGGCATCGAAGACTTATGTCTTCTAGTACCGGGAAATTGATGCAAATGATTGCATGGGAAACCGTCTAATTGCACTGGTCTACCGGCTTACAAATCTTATAACACAATATATATATATCTGCAAAATTGATGCCCACGACTTCGTTCGCGTTGAAGACTTTCTGCGCGTGGAATTAAGAGCATTGACATACTAACTTATGCCTATGAAGGAGTACTACATGGTCACTAAGTACTCAGGAAGGACACTCGAGGGAACCCACTGCACATCCATGGTAGCCGGGGAAACCCACTGCGCATTCATTGCACTCAAGGAAAACTTCTGCGCATCCATTGTACTCGAGGAAACCCACTGCGCATCCATAATACTAGAGCAAACCCACTGCACATTCACTGTACTCGAAAAACCCACTGCGCATATATGGCACTCGGGGAAACCTACTGCGCATCCATTGTACTCGAGGAAACCCACTGCACATTCATTGTATACTAGGAAACCCACTGCGCATTCATTGTACTCGAGGAAACCCACTGCGCATCCATAGTACTCGGGGTAACACACTGCTCATCGCAATTTGATAACAATTCATTATGCTATTTTTGTGTTAGAGTGAGTTAAACGAAAAATAATTATTTTAATCGACAATAAAGCATATGGGTAGGTATGGATCAAATTTCATGCTTAAAAACATCCCTCTCCCTGTTCACCCGTTCGGAGGGTCTCTTTTTGAAAACCGTCGAATACGTGTCTTCTTATTTCCTCAGAAGAACCCATCGCTGGAATATCGCGTTTCTCATTTACGCGATTTCAGAGATACGGGTACCCTTTAGACCATCTACCACCCCCGTTTTCACCCCTTCAAAAAGTGACAATCGAAATTTCGTCTTACTTGTGTCTAATAGATTCCAATAAGGAGTATTTCTGCCATATTTTATGCTTCTAAGTCTAACCGTTTCCGAGAAGCTTAAAAAAAAAACCCCTCCTCGTTCACCCGTTCGCGAGGGGGGGGTCTCTTTTTGAAAACCGTCGAATACGTGTTTCCTTATTTCCTCAGAAGAGTCCGTCGCTGGAATATCACGTTTCTGACTTTCGCGATTCCAGAGATACGGGTACCCGTTAGACCATCTACCACCCGCTTTTTCACCCCTTCAAAAAGTGAAAATCGAAATTTTGCCTTGCTCGTATCTAATAGATTCCAATAAAGAGTATTTCTGCCAAATTTCACGCTTCTAGGCCTAACCGTTTCCGAAAAGTTTAACCCCCCTTCCCGTTCACCGTTTCGGGGGTTTGTTTTTGAATATCGTCGAATACGTGTCTCCTTATTTCCTCAGAAGAGCCCGTCGCTGGAATATCACGTTTCTGACTTATGCGATTTCAAAGATACGGATACCCTTTAAACCATCTACCACCCATTAAAAAAGTGAAAATAAAAATTTCGTCTTACACGTATCTAATAAATTTCAACAAAAAATATTTCATATCACCATCCGTGTCTGTCGACTTGAATATTACTTGTTGACAAACAATTTGAATTGGTTAACGTGCCATTCGAAAAGTATCTATATGAGAATATCTACTATGCACAATATAAATATGAAATATAACTATTGATGTTATGTTTTTAATGTACTTTATGTGTGAAACATAATTTTTAGTAAGAAGCAAATCTCCAATACTATCAAAAAGTAATAAAGGATTCGAAAATAGACTATGCATTCTTCTATTAGTACTTCTATTACAACGTTAATAGCAAACGTTCAATAGTTGAGACCGTGAAAGTCAGGTTGCTGTAAATACATATGCGCGAATATAATCTAATATTTTCTGACGACTATTGAGCGCCCGCGACGTTGTCATGTCTACTGGGCGCTTCATGGTCTGTGGCCGAAGGATAACTGATATACATGAAGGCGACACCAGCGCCTCTGATGGCCAAATGGAAGAACTAAAATATACTGATCCTGTACAAAGTACCACTTTAGGGCGTCCACTAAAAATTTGTCCAATTGCCCGGGGACCCCCTTCTTAACGTCTGGAGCGAATTTTAATGTGTTGACCTTAGAGCGTCCACATACGGGCGCTCTATGGTAACCGGACGCTCTAAGGATAGAAATTTGTTAATGTATGGACGCTCTATGGATAGTAGGTTGTAAATATATATGTATATATATATATGTATATATATATATATATATATATATGTATATGTATATATATATATATATATGTATATATATATGTATATATATATATATATATATATATATATATATATATATATATATATATATATATATATATATATATATATATATATATATATATATATATATATATATATATATATATATATATATACACACACACACAGAAATTATGCTTTGACATGTCAAAAGGATACAAGATATAGTAAAAAATAGTAGTTGCCTTAAATAAAAAATGACAATATAAATAAATAACATAACGAGCAAATAACAGATATGGCACATAGAATAACAAACAAAACAGTTATTATCATTAGTTTCTCTTTGCCATTTTCAGAAATGTACAGAAATTAATATCTTACATTTTACGTTTATAGTGAAGTGTTTATATACAACATTTTTTGTGTTCACATACTGATATGTTTTTAGCTGCAGTAGAATATTGTATAATTGAATACAGTTTGACTGTCTGAAATAATCGAGTATTAAAACTGAGGTTACAATTATTGTAGGAATATAATTCTTTTTATGAATGATGGCCATAAATTATTCATAATATAACAACACTAATAATAATATTTATTAACGAGTGCCAATATACTGTGTACAGTATTTACACAAGTCAGTATAAAAATTACTTCAAAATTTATTACAACTAAGTTAAATACCAGGAATAATGAAAATATTAAAACATGTATGTAAAAATAGACTAATAATAATTTAGAAATTTATAACACTATGACAAAAACTGAACTTTTATTAAAATAAATGTAGAGTTAATTACAAGAACATTTTTTTTCTCAGTAAATGCCTTCATTAAAACATTTAGTTTGCTTAAACAAAAATGTCCTCTCATTCAAGTAGCAGAAAATCCAAACATTTATACTATACAAATGAAGAATTAACTATTTATTCATGACTAAATAAAATTAATTTGGTGTATTTCTGTCGTATCCGTGATTGCTTCTGCTCTTGATTTTTTAAGCTAGCTTCATAATGGAGCCTAACCTTCAAATACATTTTTGTTACTAGTTCAATTAACTGAATGCGGTGATTATCAAAAGCATCTTGGGATTTTATATGTTCCTCCATCACACTATTATCAAAAAATGTATCAGTTCTTAAAAGCTTAGACAATAAGAATTTTTCTATATTTTTTTTAATAAAAAGTTCCTCTTTATATTGCCTTATTAGAAGTTCAAGTACTTTACACACTTTCGTGACCTCACTATTGGGAACTATTAAATTGCCTGTTTTTAATTAGAATTAATGCAGAAGGATCTGACCTTAATAG
Organism: Rutpela maculata; assembly: GCA_936432065.2. Lineage (NCBI taxonomy): Eukaryota > Metazoa > Arthropoda > Insecta > Coleoptera > Cerambycidae > Rutpela > Rutpela maculata. The sequence continues at coordinate 222,453,004 of OW386285.2, forward strand.
TTGTGTTCTGCAAGTTTCACAAATTATTTTCTTTTGAATTTTCCTCACAACAAAACCACTTATATAATCAACCGTATCTTCTACAAGAGCCGATAAACCAATTAGTGTTTCAACATAGTCGTGATCATTTTGCACAAATATAATGGGCTCTTCGTTAACATCAGACTCTTCTATAATAACATCTGCAGTGTCTTTTACACTACCAGCACCTACATGTAGTATTAAGGTAGAATCAAGAATACTGCAGTTTCCAGTTGCCGCAGCACACACTTGATTTCTGACCATCAGCCGCTTGTAGGCAGTCTTAAACTGCAACGAGGTGGGATTATTGTTCCACCCACCCCGTCTTCTCACCGCACTAAACAACATTTCTAGGTGGTCTTGACTAAGTTTATAACTCAAGATATACGACAGATATCCAGTCACGACTAAATTTTCGTACAGATTGAGAAGACTTGTAAGATCAATGATCAACCCCAAAAACCCTGTTTTTCTATTTGTTGTTAATATAAATCTTTTATCTTCATCCTTTAAAACGCTCAGATATTTAATAAGATATTCTATTTTCTCCTTATAAGACTCGTAATTTTTTCGTGATAAGCCGGTGTTGTAAGTGGTTTTAGCAATTTTCTTGCATTTAAAATATCGAATGCATCATTTATATTTAAACAAAATTCTGCTGTGGCTTCACAATCCTGAAAACCTTCCATATCGCTATTTTTACAATAAATCAAGGCAGAATGTACACTAGCACTCAGTACCTGTACTGCCAATTTAACTTTCATTTTCTCATTGTGGTAGAAGATGTGTCGTGATGTTAGTTTTGTAGCTAACCGCAGTCCCTCCTTTTTTTGGATTTCATGCAAACGTGTAATGTGGTTCCAACAGATTTTTTTCCCACAGCCTGTAAACAGCACCTTCTTATCCCCTATTGCATTTCTTATTAATTTAACCATGTGGCAGGGATCCCAGATAGTATAAACCTTTTCTTTGGTGTTTTTATGCTCAAACCATGGTTGTAAACATGTTACATCTATGTTCGTCTGCAGTTTTTCTTTCCCTTTCTTTATTTCCGTTACTCCAACATTGTAATTACTTCCTAATGCATTACATGTACTTATGTTTACTGCGGTACCATCATACGTGATGGAATTACAAATTGCACCCGTTTCATAAAGTAATTCCAGGCAAGTGGTTAATAAATTTGCTCTCTCAGCAGCATTCAAACCGTCAATCAAAAAGTAACCAAGTGGTACTTTCCAATGAGCATTCATTGCTACGGCCATAAAAACGAACACATGCTTTGCCTCTGCCTGATAGTCTCCATCCCCAAGCACCTCATGACCAAGGTCAACATAACCATGATACTGCCCCCCTACAAATTGTTTTATACTAATTTCATCCATTACCACGTTCACTATCACCTTTTTATTTTTCGCCTGTTCACTTTCACATTTTAGCTTTATTCCTTCAAAATATTCTTTTGTGAAACCGGGTGAACCATCCACAACTAAGTACCACAATCTTATAGTCTCTGGATGTGGTAGCAAATTATTAAATTGGGTCCTCAGAAAATTGTATGCACTTGGTGAATAAAAATGAAGCGTAAGTGCAAAGGCTCTAATTTCCTCTGAATATTTTCTGTTTCGTGCCACTAATTGTCTCTTCAGAATCTGCTTGGTGTAGCTTCCTATAAAGAAATCATACTTGCATTGATATAATGGCAACATTAAAAGAAAAAACTGTTGTTTTGTAAAATGTGGTGCAAAACATGCGGAATTTTTTTTGCAGTTGAGTATGTAGGGCTACTTGAATGGAAATTACCATTGCACAAATTGTTCCTACCTTTTATTAAAACAGGCAAACATAAATGATAATGCAGGAATCTGAGAAAAAAAACAACAAAAAACAACGTAAATGCAATAAAAAGTTAATCCCGTACCATTATATTATTACTGATGTCTTCGTTCAGGAGCTTATCATCACGTAATGTTTCCAATAGTTCCTCCAAAGAGTTTATGCGACCTTCCAGTCTTTTCTTCTGTTTAAAAAGAAGCTTAATTTTTTTTCTTTGACTACTGACAGTGTCTTTTATCATTTCTAAATTCCGCTTTGCCTTCCTTGGTGTATTAAAATCAGTTGTCTGCAACTCTCCAATAAACCTGGCATCAAAAGAGGGACGCTCCTTATGGCGCACAAGTTCCTGTTGCAAACTCTCCTCACGCACAACTTCATCGGTAGCAGCATAATCAACTAAAAAGACCAAATGCATAAAGCTACATTTAAACACGATACATGTCATCATGCCATGAGAAATACACGATAAAATATTTAAAGTATTTTTTATAATACAATATAATACGATATTTTCTTGAATTCAAAATGTACTCATGTACCAATCACAATGTGGAATAAAAGCGGATTGCATTATAAAAAATGAAGTGAAAGTACTGATCTACACTACCAGATGGGAACTTATTTTTTATGATTTATGCAATACTTCTTTTGTTGTGAAAAAGTATTGTGGGAATTACGGATTACAAATAATTAAAAATTTTCAAGCCGCTGCTTTACTGGTTTCATCAATATCTTTAGTCAAGAAAAAAAAACTATAACAGCCAGTTTTTCAATGTCGAGTTAACTCTTGTAACGGAGTTAACTCTGGATTAAGAGAAAAATTGCGTATTTCAAATGCGAGTTAACCTGAAACCTTGAGTTACATCGAGATTAAGATAACTCTAGGGTGAAGTATGAGTTAACTACAAATTTCGGTTTAAAATGAATCTAAAATTGTTATATAGTGTAAATAAATTGATATTTTTCAAATAACACATGATGGATTATGATGTAAATGCTTATAGCAGTGATGTAGAAACTAGAAGACCCAAGTCACTTCGAAAAATGGAATTGACATGATTTTTTTGTGTGTTTTCATTTGTATCCTACTGTAGAAAATTTATTAAAAGTGCAAGATATTATTTCGTATCCTACGAACACATAATGTGTGTTTTCCAGAAATGTCTGCCTTTCGTCAGAAAACTAGTTGTTATTAGGTTTACGATATTATGCTACCGATTCTTTTCTTAGTGCCACCGTAGATTTTTGTGGGCACATAAATCCACAGCAAGTAAATGCATACAGTGTGTAAGCAATAGCTAATTTAAGGCCCAATTATATAAAAATGTCTCAAACAGTACCTACTGCAATGCAAGCAAAACTTTTTTAATATTGCACGATTTCCGAGTCATTGGAGCTATTGGCTGTAGTCATATAAAGGAATTCAGTCACCTGGTGGAGACGATGCTGAATTATTTAGAAATCGAAAGCAATTTTTTCTGTCTACATGTTCACACAATAGCAGATTAAAACCAAAAAATTATTGCGGGCTTACCTATTTTAATAACTGTATAAAATACAATACCAATAATATATTAAAAAGTTAGGTTAATTTAACATTTAATACTACTTACAGACCTATTATAGAAGAGATCAAGAATTCTCGTCCAAAATCCCGAAAATATAAGTAAAATTCATACTCGTCATACCAACATAATAGAATACTACACACGTCTTGAGTTAACTAACTTGAATGAAAAGTTCTAATGAAAAACAGTTGTAACTTTAACTCGAACTTATACTCGAGTTAACTTGTGAGCTAGGGTTATCTAACTCGACATTGAAAAACTGGCTGTAAAAGTATACTTTGTAATAATAAATTGTACTTAATATAAAAATTACCAGCTTTTTCCTGTGGAGTTGGTTGTATCAAAATTTGGGGTTGTGTTGATGGTCCAGCCTCCTGATCAGATATAACTGATGCTGCTCGTATGTAAGGATACTTTACTTTTGGCACAGAAGTTTTAAGTAACACTTTTCTCGGCCATAGAGTGCTGTCATAATCGCTGTCAAGTAAATGTCTTGAACAAACCATGTAGAAGGGCTTAAAATCACGTTCTGTGAGGAAACAGGCATGCATCCACTCGATACGTTTCACAGCATTCGTGGGGAACCTATAATTTAATAGAGAAGCTTAAATAAAATTTAGTAACAATTATGGACAGTATCATGCAATTCCTCCAAAGGCCTCAATAACCATAGTACTAATTGCGCCTGCAATAACAGGTCAAAAACAAAAGCCTCGATAAAATTATATTCCTTTTTTTAAACACGCTGAAATTATAGGTTATGTTTACACATGCCATATAACTCGAATACTTACTTACGGAATGACAAGTTATAACTATTTTTGGGCGTTGCACCGCAAACACAACACTTAACCATCTTAAAATGTTATAATAATATATATTAACTAAATTCAAAGCAAACACGCCAGAGCTAAAGCACAGAAGACTAGGCGAGTTTATAAAAAAAGTCCCAGTCCTAACTTAGCCTATCTTAGTCTTAATTTTTTCCCTAAAAAGTTAAATGTACAGGTTACCCGTATGCCGTTTATAAAAGTCGCAATCCTGTCTTAGTCCTAACTTAACCTAAAATTTTTAGATTAATTTTTCCTAGGGGCTAATACCACTGAATAGATCAGAAATCAATTCCAATTGGCGTGAAAAGTTCGCGTATCTATTTTAGATAAAGGCCAGTTTTTATAAACCCGTCTTAAAATATCAGATATATTTTAGGGAAAAATTAAGACTAAGACAGGCTAAGTTAGGACTGGGACTTTTTTTATAAACTCGCCTTATAACAGTCTTCTGTGGCTAAAGTAAATATTTGTTGTCTGTACCACAGAAGACCTATACCAGAAGCGTCACTGTCGGAGGCACGTTCGATGCTTGGGTGCGTTTGCACGCATGCAGTAATTTAGTCGAGTAGAGAAACGGTCCAGTAATTTAGTAATTGCTTTCCACTAAATTACTTGACTAAAACACGCTGTCTGCATTGGTCAAGTACTAAATTACTAAGCGACTCGACTAAATTACTGGGTGCGTGCAAACGCACCTTTCATTGGTAAATTGGGGTGACCTTCGGCCATCTTGTTGGTGGTATCAGGCGGGAAATTCAAATATCCCATAATGGGAACAGATAGTTTAATTATTTCCGCCAGAGTGCAGCAGCCGTATTCGGTTGTTTTGTTTGATTGTTTCACATTCACCGCACTGTTGAGGTTATGTTATATCCAATGTCAATACGAACAATAATCAAGCAATTAAAAGGAATTATTTTACTGGGTATTCCAAGCATTTTTTTAATGGTAAATTGTTGCTTGTTGATTTAAGAATTCGATTTTGAGTCTGGATTTATGTTATAGAAAAGACGGCCGTAATTCAAGACCACGATGATCCGTCCAGTTAGGTATTCTTTGTTAATATCAGATACAACTTAAAACCCAAATGTGAAAGTAAAAGTACTTGTGATAATAACTACTGCTAAAGCAAACAATGAACAATTCATGGTAAAAAAATAACACTATATTGATTTGTCAGCATTTTTAATAACAATTTCTTGTGTTTAAATTTTAGTTAAGCGAGGGCAGAGTTGATGCCGAGGGAGAAAGAAATGTAATAGCAAACATTGTTTTAAATCACATCAAGAGGAAAATACACAGATATCTGATATAGTGCATAAATTAAGGAAATTCAAAGTAGTGCCGTTAGCGATTGATCTGGCAGCTAAACGTCCTTTTAAAGTACTTATGTTGTGTGGTGTTTAAAAACCCAGTGTTGGATTGTTTAACATTCAAAAACTATGAAACTAAGACTGAAAGTGATCTAAAGTCAGTGAGCACATAAATAATGCCCGAATGGGCTTTGAAACTGTCAAATTGTAGCTGTAAATTTCGTTGAATTATGTAATTACAAATGTTACTTACTACTTAGATATTAGTATAAATGTATAACATAATCATTTATTTTTTTATTGCAATAATAGATCTTTCTTTGTATCTCCTGAAGTTTATTGTTGATTCATCTTATAAGTACTAATGGAACCTTAGATAATAAATAATTTGTTATTTAGTAAGTATATTTTGTTTTAATTTCAGTTAGATGCAAAGATGCATGTATATATAGGTTGAACATAATCGACTATTTCAATTCACTGCTAACAACAATAATACGAGTAACAAATAAAACAATAAAAAGTGAATATACGTGTTTAATAAAATACACGTTAGACATATTTATGACATTAATAACACACGATAAGAAAAAGTTCTTGCGCAAATTATAATGGTTTGTATAGTTTAATCTATAGGTGTATCATAGGTAATGAGTCAACCACTGGAAGAAATTGTGTTTTTACATATTTCAAGTAGTTCACAGTACTTTAGTTTATATGGTATTTTTCACAAAATTCATAACAGTTAAGCCTTCGGCCATAGCCATTGTTTACTGTTAAAAAATTGAAAGGAAAGACTGGATAGTGAAAGAATCTTGTCTAGACTAGTAACACAATCACAATGAGTACTGAAGGGGATAATCTAGATCAGCAATAGTCCAAGAAGTCGATGTGTTGTAAATAAATCAAGTTAGTATTATACAGTATTGTTATACTGTCAATCTGAGTTTTATACTTTGTAATTTATCTGTCACAGACTGTTTAATAAACGTATTTCTTATTCAAACTTTAATAGGTTATGGGCCCAGGTTTCCATACAGAATCAACTAACATTTTCACATGAATAACACCTTCACCATACGCCATCATTGACTGTCCATCACATAGACGGAGACACTTAGGTACAGAATATGAGACATATTCTGAAAACCAATCAGAACGTGATACAACATGATGTGATGCACCTGAGTCAATCAGCCAGCAGTCTTTTTCACCACCATTTACAACATTAATAAAAGCTTGACCATCAATTTTTTTATTTACATCACTTGTTTTTGCAGACCTGTCAGATTTCAATTTAATGCAATCCTTTCTCAAGTGACCAAGCATCTTACAGTAGAAACATTTAAGACCTTTTTGAACTTCTCTCCAATTCTGTTTCCTAGAAATTTCCATTCTCTTTTTATGATTTTCAGCAATTAACGCCACACCATTTTTAGCAACAGATGCACTTGGAACTTTATCAAGCTCCTTTAAACGCTGTTCATGTAACCTAAGACGCTCGGTAAGTTTTGCAATTGTTCGGTCACGACTTGGTGTAGATTCCCAAGCATTTTTAAACTCCAAGTATTCACTAGGCAACGTATTTAAAATTCTGTTTAGAAGCATCGACAATGGCAACTTCACATCTTCTGCTTTTAACTCATTCTGCAGATCATGCCAAATTCTCTGCAACTTTGCAACATGCACTGCTATATCATCTTGTGAATCTTTTTTTTTTAAAATCAAACAAAAAACGGATGGCATCATAGAGCGCTACAAGGCAAGGTTGGTTGCCAAGGGCTATCTTCAGGAACCTTTTGTTGATTTTAATGATATCTTCAGTCCTGTTGTTCGTTGGGACTCGATTAGAGCTGTTCTAAGTATGGCGGCCAATGAAAACTTGAAAATTAGTCAGTTTGACGTTAAAACTGCCTTTTTATATGGAGAACTTGAAGAAGAACTTTTTATATTACAACCTGAAGGGTTCAATGATGGCACAGGTCGTGTCTGTAAGTTAAAGAAAAGTCTCTATGGCCTTAAACAAGCACCCAGGTGCTGGAACCAGAAGTTTTCAAATTTCCTTGAAAAATGTCATTTACAGCAAAGTAACTCAGATCCGTGCCTTTTTGTAAATAAAAATAAAACTTTAATTGTGCTGCTGTACGTCGATGATGGGCTGGTAATTTCGAGAGAAGACACTGTTTTAAACAAATTCTTGAAAGTCTTAGAGGACAACTTCAGTGTGAAAGTGGGGTCCGCTGACTGTTATTTGGGAATGCAAATTCATCGTCGTGGTGATGGTTCAATTTTTGTTAATCAGGAAGCTTATGCTAAGAAAGTGTTGGAAAAATTTAACATGGATATATGCAATCCTGTATCAACTCCTATGGAGAAAGACAACAGTGGTGATTTAAATGAAATTGATATAATTAGTAATGTTCCATATCGTGAAGCCATTGGGAGTTTATTGTACTTATCTAATGTCTCACGGCCTGATATTACATATGCAGTTAATTATTTGTCACAATTCTTAGATAAACCTCAAAAGAAACACTGGACCTCGGTAAAAAGAATAATGAGATATATAACTGGGGAATTTTGTATCAGTCTGAACGTAAGAGTGGTATTCTCGAAGCTTTTACGGATGCAGATTATGCCGGGTATGCTGCAACTAGAAATTCAACTTCTGGAATGGTATTCAAATATAGTAACGGAGCCATAACGTGGATGAGCAAGCGACAAAAGTGCATTGCACTTTCAACCACTGAGGCTGAGTTTGTTGCTGCCTCTCAGGCTACACAGGAAGTAGTATGGCTTATAAGGCTGTTGAATGAAATATGTCAATTGACGTCGGTTCCGGTTTTACAAATAGATAATGAAAGTGCCATTCGGTTGGTGAAGAACCCAGAACTCCATCAACGGTCTAAACATATAGATGTCAGATACAAATTTATTCAACAAAAATATCACGAGGGAGTTCTTGATGTGAAACATGTTTCTAGCAAGGAGCAAATTGCAGATGTGTTTACAAAAGTGTTATTAAAGGGACAATTTTGTTACCTCAGGTCTTTGCTAGGAATGATTAGTGTTGACAATTTTTAAATTATGGAACTTGATTTAGGGAAAGTGTTGTAAATAAATCAAGTTAGTATTATACAGTATTGTTATACTGTCAATCTGAGTTTTATACTTTGTAATTTATCTGTCACAGACTGTTTAATAAACGTATTTCTTATTCAAACTTTAATACGATGGCTTTTGTTGAAGATGCGAAGCTAAGAGTTCATAACCTGAAAAATGAATTTGTATGTTAGCAATTATTCATTAAGCAACATTTAATTAGGTAAACATATATTGAAAAAAGTGTTGATCATCGACAACTTATTCCTACCTTTGCAAAAAGATTTTATCCTGTAAATTTCTTGGATAGTAGGTACCTACTTCTTTCACCCAACCACAAATAGCTTCAAGATTTTTGAATGTCTTGAACTCATCCTCTTGTCTACGCATTTCTCACAAAAACCAAGAAATTTACAATATCTCTATATGAAATATTATGAAATACACCAATATTTGTTGTGAACCCATCATTTTTCAAAATATAAGCGATTTAATTCGATGACACCAACTTTTTCCATTATGAGACGATTTCGTAATAGTGATGCGCGATATATATCGATGTATCGAAAACATCGATATTGCGATGTACGATATCCGATATTTTTACATCGATAACTTACATTTTTAAACATCGATGAAATATCGATGTAGTAGCAAAAATATCGGACAGTATTTTATAATAAAAAAATAAAGCAAATCTGAATCATTTGGGTTGTGGTACACCTGTTTGTTAGGATTCGCTTTGCCCAGCTCGTCAAAAAATTTGTAACGAGGAGAATCTCCCTTCCCCCTCGTCCATCAAAAGAAAAATTTGGATCAGGGACCCCCCCCCCCCCGCTTATCAAAAACTTTAAAAAAATATCGATAATTTACAATATCGATGTTTTTCACCCGATAAATATCATATATCGATAAGTCTATTCGATGTTACCATCGATATGAACTATCGATACTTTCGGTTCGATGTCGCATCACTATTTCGTAAAATATAAACTTAGCTGCATATTAACGAACAAAATTCACAACACGAAATAATTAAGGATAGTTGTGGATGTTAAGTTATCCAAAATTAATTTGTAAAATATTACAAAAACGGCAAAATATACTTTAAAACATGTTCAATCGGTACGTCACTCGATGACAGCTGTTTGTTTTCCTAAGGTTTCAGAATCTGTGACGTCAGCGTACACGACCTATAGGTTGACAATACCACCAGCAAGATGGCTGTCTTCATAAAAATTCAATATTGGCGGGAAGGCAGAGAGTCGTTTCTGGTATAGGTCTTCTGTGTCTGTACTTTAAACTTTTAACAGCGACTAGGCAGGCCTGCGATCAGACGCCCAAACCACGCCCAAACGCCGACTCCTATTGGCGCATACATCAGCGCGTAAGTCGGAGCACATTCCAGCTGAAGGTAATCCCAATGAGAGACAGAAGATATGGTCTATAGTGTATATGAAGGCGACAGAGCTAATAAGGCATGCGGAAACTTTGGAGACAGGTATTTAAGTAAACGTATATGGGATCTTGGTCTATTTGTTCCTAAGTCTCTGACTTATAGAGATCAACTAGTTGAGTATGTCTTAGATTATACAATGAAACGACCTTTGGACGCGCCAGCTTAGAGTTTACTCGACTATAGTATATGAGTAAACCAATTTCTTTTTCCATATGTGTAGAGTAAAAAAGGTAAAACAAGTCCTGTATGGAATTTCTTCACATTTATTAATAAAATTAATCCCCAATGTGATATATGCAGACAAAGTTTATCGGATAAATCATCAGTTACGAACCTAAAAAAGCATTTACAGAGGCGACATCCGACTAAATATTTCCGAATTTCGAACGCAAACTTCTAAAAGTGATTAAATACATGACTGTGACAAACTGTGACTGTGACCAACTGTGACTGCGACATGAGCAATACCTACTTGTAAGTTTTAAACTGTTCCACCGTACCTGTTACAAAATAACAGGTCCAGTTTGTCACAGCCTAGTGATGGGTAAAAGCAGTTATTTTTTAATAACTGTTTAAACTGCTACTGCTGTTTTGAAATAACAGATCGCTGAGAAGTACTGGCATGCGCATACCGCAGCGCGCAGTTTGCAAATGTTATTTCAGAGACGTTATTTATACATCATGCTGCTGCCGCTGCTGCTTATCTGTTATTTTCGAACGGAAATAACAGTCTGTTAATGCTATTTACAAATAACAGATTGTTAAATAGCAACTCATCTCTAATACAGCCATCCCTACTACAGGTACAGATCCAAGGTGAAGCAAAAAGTAAATGTGGTTACTTTAGGATTTTGTTTTTAGTAATTTTTCGTGATTTATGCTGATGGTTTAAAAATTTCTTCCACGTCAAAGGAATGGATTGACACCTTTCCCCTACCTGGTAGATTCGTACGTTCTACATTCTACAAGTCAATTACCATTTTAGAAGTATACCTTTACACGATCCTGTATAATATACATTATACATGTCATGCACTTATTTTTACCTATCTATGATAGTGTGTCCAAGGTTGAAGTTCAGAGTCTGTTGGAGTTTGGTTTGGTTTAGAAATTAGATTGTTTTAATAAGATTAGTTGTCCTGTAAAATAATGAGACTGAGAAACAGCTAACCCGTAGTCGAATATTTTTAAGACTAACACTATCTAGTCTAGTCAAAGGTGAATAATTAATTACTTAATAATTCAATTATTTTATTTTATTTGTTTTTTAGGTTTAAAGATGGGAATTAAAGGAATATGCAGATTTCTCTCACACAGGTTGTTTGAAGCATTTGTTGTAGTTGTATTAATTTTGTTTTTGCCACATCTACCACCTTATACGAGCTTTTCACAGCAATTAAGGTGATAATTGTCATGTTTTTATTTATAATTTTATTTACTTAAGTAATATTTTTTCTAGAGTTCCACCAACTAAACCTTTAGAAGGTAAACTAGCCCTAAATGAAAAATTAAATGATGTAGAAATATGGCACAAGGGCGATATCGTAGGACCAGAAGCTTTTGCAGATTATAATGATGAACTATATGTTGCACTTTATGGGGGAGATGTTGTTAAATTGAATGGTAAACATATTACTCCTATCGTTAGAACTGGAAAGCCTTGTAAAGGTCAGCATGAGGAACGTATATGCGGCAGACCACTAGGCATGCAATTTGACAAAAATGGAGCTCTGTATGTTGCAGATGCTTACTATGGAATTTTTAAAGTTGACGTTCAAACAGGTTGGTTTTAAGTACTTATCTATATTTACAGCTTTTATATAACATTATGTATTACATGTAATTTGAACTAAAATATTAATATTTCCTAGGTGAGAAAGAACTTGTAGTCTCTGTAGATCGGGTGATTGATGGTAAAAAGCCAAAAATACCAAATAGCATTGCATTGGCAAATAATGGTGATATTTATTGGAGTGACTCTTCTTCTGAATTTCAGCTAGAAAATGGGATTTTTGATCTTCTTGCTGATCCATCAGGGAGGTAAGTATTTCATTACTTTTTAATAAATATAAGGTAAATTCGGGTTCTGAAAATAACCGTCCCAGAACTATCAGAGAACTGTCAGGAGTTTGCGCAGTTCCAAATCCGACCGCATCAAAAGCAACTGCGCAAACTCCTGACAGTTCTCAGACGGTAATTTTCAGAACCTGAATTTACCTATTTTATTCTTTTCAAGAAATGGTTTTATACTTTATTTGTACCTAAAAGACAAATTTTGTTCAATATACTTGTGTTTCTGCGTCTTTAAACAAAAATCTGAAACAAGTTTTTATGCAGATTTACAGCATCACGTCATCATGACATCATCCTAAAGTTTTGAAGGGTTATGTTGGTGTCAAGAATTATCTTAACTTCACTTTAACCTCAGTTTGCAGGTTAATTTACAACTAAAATACAGCTCATTTTACATACTCCCAAGTCAATTTTCAATTCTGAGCGGTCCTGATTGCTTAGTAAAAAAGGGGGGGGGGCAACTATTTTTTTTCTTTAATGCTTTAGTCAAATTATGTTAGCTTTCAATTTTGCATAGTCTTAAAACTACCAGAAAGTATATTTTATTTAGCTATCTCTTTGGTTGCGATGCCAGAAACCTCGCCGTACTGAAGATTAAGCTTATTGAACCCTAGTTATCTCTTACTGTGGTTGAGGTTAAGCTCTGCAATGCCGTTGGTGGAGCACATATTAAATATTGACTATTTACTGGATATGATGCATTTAGCGGGTACCCACTAAGAGTTGGTATTAACCTTTTGAATATGCACTAAGGTCCCCTGTACGCAAGGATGCAAACATTTGTAAATATCTGTAAATATTCAGCTGCAGCCTCTTTTTAAAGGCCCTCAAGCTCAACCCTCTTGAGTACACTTCATTCTCTTTATCATCCAAAAAGTTGTTTATTCAACAGGGTCATATTATTTATTTGTATACATTTGCGTAGATGAAATACAGAGAACAGATGAGTTACTGTGAGTTCTTGTTGTCAAATATTATTGACACACCAAAAAAGTATTTGAATTTTAAACCTTGTGGAAACAGTCTAAATTATTGCCATGAACGTACAACTCCCGTGTTTCTAGCAGGGCATTTCCAAAAGTTTACATCACTCATTTCTTGATTGGAGAAGCATACAAATACGACATTCATGCTCAAAGGGTTAAATAAATGTTTGTACTTATCAGTGTCCTTGCGAATCTTAAACACCAGGATTGCCACAAATTATCAATTAAACATTCCTTTCTCAATTGTTTGAGTGAAGGCACTCTTTTAAATACTCAATTCCATGCAACAGTGGATTTTCATTAATTTCAGAATTTTTATTTCTTTCAGGAAAAATCCAAAAATATGTATTTTTTTCACGAAATTTGGTACAAACCCATTTGAAAGATTGCCCAATCCGGTGGTGTACTCAGATTTAAAATTAAAAAATCGCTAATAAGATTTCATTATTTTCCATCCACACCCAAACAAAAGCAGTAGGTCAACTTTATATGTTCTATAACATTTGATGTATCACAATACTGCCCTGCTAAGCAAGAAGGTCGTAACTGACATTTTGTTGCTTTTGAGATAATCGCATTTTTTGATTATTTACAATGCCATCCACATTTTCAATGGGAAATTCTTAATTTTTTGAATGAGAACTTTTTTTATTAGAACAATTTTTATTGTTTAAATTTCTATATGAAATATTAAACGTTTAATAAATAAAAGTAAATAAAAGTCGTAAGTGAATAAAAAAGGTATATTTCTGAAAAATATTACAACAAAAATTGCTCTGATTAAGTTAAAAGAATGTTATTTATTAAAGAGTCAGTCGTTAAGGAGTTCACAGGCCTGTAGCTAGGGGGGGGGCCAGGACGGGCGATGCCCGTCCTACAATAAGTTTCGCCCGACCTACGGTGATCGTAATGGGGGCAATTTTAACTGTCTTTTTAATATTTTGAAAGAGATTGGATAAAATTTTTTAATTTTTTCGGACTAAAAATTTTTTTGGCTTTCTCCCCTCCGCTTATCAAAAAATTTTTCGGACTTTTTTTTACGGGCCCGTCCTGAAAGCACTTTCTAGCTACAGGCCTGGGAGTTCATTAATTAAGATCATCGTGAATACTTTCTTCCTTTATTCAGGTACATTGAACATGATGAAGTGAAAATATTTTAAACATCATAAAATACACTTTTTTCAGGACCACACTATCGTCAGATGTAAACAATCCCACATAACTTCAAATTGGTATAGTCGTAACTGCACATTTTTATTTTGTATTGCCAAGCTAATTTGTCGTATCTACCATATAGATACGACATTTATGCTTGGTAATATCAGATAGGACAATTTCGCTTAGTAAAATCAGTATACTTTGCAGATGACAAATTTTAAATTGAATTTGTATCGTTTATTATGAAGATATGACCTTGAAAATATACCAGAAGTTGCTGGGGTGGCTGTAGATGCGAGAAATGTCAATAACTCAATTTTCATGAAAATGTCAGTTACGATCTTCTTGCTTAGCACGGCAGAATAGGTACTGCACTTTTCAAAGATCTATCTATATTATAAAAAAAAACGATTCAAATCGGGACTAAAATAAGCTTTCTATGGGGATGCTTCCAAGCAAAATGGAATACACTATATAAAGAAAAGTAACGTTAAACACAAATGTTATAAATAGCATGCTGAATATTGTAATTTTGTGATTTCTAAATAAATATATGACAGAGTGATTTACAATTATTTTATAATTTTAATGTTTTAATTGCTTTGTGTTATGCATAAAACCAATTTGAACTTGAATTGATATTGAGAGTGACATGGAAATTAGCTCAGTCGTTGAAGGTATTTTCCTCCAAAAATTTGCAAAATGGATAATTATTTTTTTTTAATGAATTCGTCAAAGTATGTAGAATAATATTCTGAAAAGTCTACATTTCGCTCGGATGCAAAACATTGGAAAAAAAGTGAAAGAATTGTTTTATTAGGAGTAAAAGTGATACTTTTGTGACGAGTCTGACTTCTTTCGTCTGGCAACTACAGATGAGTCACAAGTGGCTTTTACTCCAAATAAAACATGCTATTATTTCTTCAAACGTCGATTAGCTATAAAAAAAAATAAAGAAAAAAAAATCTCGAATTTCACTACCAAAAACACATTGTGTTAATATTGCATGGTCGGCGTATTAAATAAAATATACGTTGCTATGGATATTACTTTTTCTACCGCTCACAGCGTCAGAAAAAGTACTTTTACCTCCGTTGTTAATGGCAACGCACACTTCATAATTATTATGGTTTATTAAGTTGTAGTAACGTGGGTTTAAAAAAAGAAGTAGATCTCAAATCATTTTAATTTCCCTGCTTGATGATTTTTTTGATGAATATATATAACATTTTTTCGAAAATATGAAATCAGAAATAACAATTTTCACGATCTTATCGTTATAACTCTCTATAGTTTTGAATATAAATTCTGGAAGTTTTCCAATATGTTAACGAATGTATAAGGAATTCATTGGATATAGTTAAGAAGTGGGTAGGTATACCTGTAATAAATACAATACAGTAAAGGCAAAATAACTAATACTTTTTGTATTATTAATGAACGCCTTTTTCTAAATTGTATAAAATAAAGGAGGGGGTACACTTTCTATAGAAGAACGGCCCAACGGCTCATAGCAAAAGCTAGAAGCAATTTAGTTTTACGATATTTTGTGAATTTTACTTTCTAATACAATAATAACAATAAAAAAGTGCTACTATCCTTCGCCGTATATAAAAATTATAAAAATATATTGAGAAATGAGCAAAAATCACACATTTTTTAATTATATTTTATGATTTTTATATACGGCAAAGTAGCACTTTTTTATTATGTTATTATTGTATTAGAAAGTAAAATTCACAAAATATCACAAAACTAAATTGCTTCTAGCTTTTGCTCATAATTGGTCCGTTCTTCTATAGAAAGTGTACCCCCTCCTTTTTTCAAAATATATTCATAATTATATATTATCCCTCCTTACTCACTATTTATCCCCCTATTCACTAAGAAAAATGTTAAAGATGTGTAATCAGGAGGAGAAAAAAGCTTTATTTTACTCATTAGAATTTTTAGATCTCAAATCATTTTAATTTGCATAATATGCATTTGACCGTGCGCTTGCCCATGCAGAGTGACAAAGTTACTACTACACTATTTTTTTTCAGGAATTGTAGAATTTTTTGTTCAGAAACACGTGGTCTATTCTCCTGTATTTTTTATTTTTTTCTACCCTGGCTTAATTCCAAATTTTGAAATCGATGGAAAAATGTTTTTTTCACTTTTTTTTTATGTTCTGTATCCGAGTGGAATGTAGACTTTTCAGGATTATTCTATACACTTTCACGAACTCATTAAAAAAAAATTGCAAATTTTTTGACATTTCACTTTAAAATTTTCTCTGCCGCCTGGTCTAAATTGGAAACATAGCATCTTGACAGACATCTTCTGATCCATGAATTGTGGACTTTCTTTGCTGTATGGCATGTCCGACATTTGCCACAGTTGCAAAAATTTGATTACTAGTCTTTTTATTTAATGTTTTTCTTTTTTACCCAGGCTAAACTGTTATGATATGATATTTTACGAATTTACTATTAATCAAACATTAAAATTAAGGCAAATTAGAGGCAGTACTAAAATTTTCAATTAAGAAAAATATACTCCGCAAGATACCCAGGATCGATTTTTGATTTACGATACTTTGAGGCCCTGGTCCTTCCGGACCTTCCTCCTGGTCCTCAAAGTGATATTTTCTTCTGCTTCTTATTCAAAACATCTTAAAGAAGTTTTATGACTCATACATTATCTAGTTGGCTTCCCTTTATTGTATAATATGTCTGATAGCATCATGCCATCTGTCTCGTCATTTCCTTAGTGACACCCAATGTTTAGGAGGGTGTTCTGTATGCCGCTTTTCCCTAATTCATTAATCGTTTTATGTTATCCTCACTCCAATTGATGTGGCTAAAAATGATAAGATGTTGAAAGAATATAATGCTGGAGGATCATTTTGGGGACTGGGAAAATCGAGTTATTGATATGATGGGCTCTCCAAGGAATTCATAACAAACGTCTCCAGACCAATATCTCTAAAGCATCAACATGTCATCTATCTCTGTACGTCTGCCTTTTTTCCAAAAAGTACTTTTATGCAAATAGCGACAAATAGATTTAGACATATTATTATTACCGTTGCATGTCATGCACAGCATTTCTTTGGCGACTTACAAAAATAGATTTTGCACATTTTCACATGCAAACAATTTTTATCCATGCTATATTGTACATTTAAGAAATCATAAGTTTCGTACACATTCTTGCATGGGCAAAATCATTCGTGACGTGACATATTTAAAGTCATCATAGTACATTTTTTGCTTTTAAAGAAAGATTACAATAAATTACACTAAATTATAAACCGTATTTCACTTATGTTGCCAAATAACTAAGTTTGTTTATTTTTGTTTTGGCGAATGTTTGTAGACCCTTGGACAGAGCCCAGTCAGCGCTGGTGTTATGCAATAATATTAATTGTAGTTGTAAAGTTATTTTAAAAGCGTATAGGTATGGGTTTTTGTGATTTAAATAGCACACAGTTTTAATTTTGGTTTGTAGGTAAATAATTTTTCTCATGATACGCCCATTAATATTTTATTTAAGTGTGAAATGGACATTTTTTCTTCGTTTTCTGTATGTTGTATATTATTCCAATATAATATCGTTTGAACTTAATGAAACCACACAGAATAATCAACAATGAAAGTTTTCCGTAAAATTTTTATTTTTCTAATAATTGTTTGAAGAATATTAACAATTTTGTAATATGATTAAAACAGATATTTGTGTTTCTTAGTTAAATATATGTAAATAAATATATATAAAATTGATAATGTTTAAGACAAAGCAGATAAACTTGTTGATAACAGCTAATCCTGTATTCCATAAAATTCAAATAAATGTAAGGTCATTTATGAGATGCAAATAACAAAATGATAAATTTATACAAAATGTTAGAGAATATAAGAAAAATAGTTTATTGATCTTTTGGTTTATTACAAACATTAGCAGTGGCGGAGCGTTGCTGTTACGGGCCTGGGTTCGAATGGTTTTTCATGGGCTCAGGCCCCCGCAAATTATGGGCTCCGGTACTAAAGGCCCCAGCTACGGGTCCTTCCAAAACCAACGGGCCCCCGTGCTTAATAATTGATGAGTGGGGGGTAAATTTGAAAAAAAATTGACAAAATCTCTGGTGGGCCCTCTAAAGCTCCCGGGCCCGGGTTCCGCGGAACCCCTTGTAGATCCGCCACTGAACATTAGATAATGCAAATCAGTCGTGAGAGATACCTATTTTTGATAATATTTATTCCGATTCGAAAATTTATGGGGCCATCAGCAGGAGGGAGAAAAATATCTCTGGAACCTGTTGATATATCAAGTTCTAGTACAGATACAAAATCTAATAATGATGATGTGAATATTGAAGATTGTCATCTTCAGAATCATACGAAACAACAATAATAAAAAGTCATATATTTTTCTAGTTGTTTGAAAATTCTATTATGTAAAATAGAATACTTTTGTTATTTTTATAAAAATGTATTTTTTTTACTATAATATTCATTATTTATTGATACTTATACTTTTTAGTAATATACAGATAATTAAGATATAAATGTCTAAAATTGTGATAATAATGACAAGTTGAAAATAAATTGTGATAGCTGAAATTCTCTGACTGATGTTATCTAAAAAAAATTTTAAGAGATGGTATACAGTATAAACAGTATAAATTAAACTAAAAAGAGACAGATCTAAATGGAAAAATTTTCTCAATCTCACAATCAAAAATTCTTTGCCATGCCCTCGAATCAGTCATTACAATTAATTTTAAATACAAATGTGAATTACCCGTAGAAAGGTTCTTATATGTTAATGGGCCTTTCTTAAAGACAATAAGTATAATTAGTTTAATTTTGTCCAGTGAGTATTTATTGTTAATATTGCTTTTTTGTGGTAAAAACAAACTAATTATACAGGGTGAATTTGAAATACACATGAATATTTAAACTTGTAATTCGGTATAGTTTAATTAATTAATCCGCACTGTTTTAAATTCAAAATCCCATAGATAAAGTTTTAACAAAAAGACCCCCCCCCCCCCCCCCGCAGGGGAAACACTGACCGATAAACTTCACATTGACCTTCTTGCCTCAAACAGTATTCGCGGTATTGCCATATTTTCTCAGGAACACTGCTATTTGCCTCGATTTATCCATTGTCATTGTAAATAACTGAAACAATAAAATCTAAGAAAATGTATAAAATAAGAATGATTAAAACGAAACAACGAAATGACACAGATCTATGCTATACACATCGAACGTTTAAATAAATAACCTAGATCGAAACAATTATTTTTTTCTTCCTTATTTTTCATATATTTTACAAGTGACTATTTTTAAAATTTTTTGGGAGTCATGGTGCTTAACAGGTTCAAATATTCATGAGTATTTCAAATTCACCTTGTATAACTTTAAAGTGCACCGAAAGCGGCTGCTTTTATAAGGAATAGTATCAAGTTTTATTAGTTTTTAAACCAGATCTTCTTATATTAATAGTTTATTTAACACTAATTGCTTATAGTAATAAGTAATTGTGTTGATTTTGATAGAAGAAGAAGAAGTGTATGTTTAAATTTATAAGTATATCGGGAAACAGTACACAAAAAAGAGTTATTATACCTTAGCCGGAAAAGAAGGATACTAGTAAGAGCACGTTATCAGTATGTGCGACAAGATCCTATTGGTGTTTAAATTTTGAAAGGGTTGTAATTCAAAATAATTTTTACAAGGGCTTATCAAATTGACGTCTCTCAATGACATGTGCCGCTTGACACTATTAACTATTAATCGCTATCCTCCTTTTCCAGCTAAGGTATAGATATTTTAAAAATAGAGGATTTTGAAAAAATATGTGATTAGTCATATACCTAACTGACTGTTAGATTTAAGGCTGATTTAGAGAGTACGATAAAATGACACCTTCATCAAGTTTAGTGGTAATTAAGCTTAGGGAAGGTGAAATGAGAAAAACACGTCAGAAAACAATTCAGCATGTTATTAAAATAAAGAATAAGTATTTGGAATGTGTTACTTTCACAAGGCCAATAACAAATTTATAATAAATTTAAATTGGTGAAAGAAAATTTTCGTATGTGAATATAACAAATATGGTTTCTATTTATTTACAGTACATACCTGTTACAGCTACTTTATAAAATATTTCAAAGCACTTGCAAGCTTTTTTATTCCTGACAGGTTTTTAATATGAACCACTAATCATAACATTTAATGAAAATATTAATGCATTTAACTACAGGTATATCAAAAGGATATAGCCGGATAAGCATAGTGAAAAATGCCCCTGAGCCAAATTGGACTTTGCATACATGGCTTGTTAGCTCTCTATTAATAAACAATTTCTGTCGAGTTTTAAATCCGCACCCCCATGGTTGGGCCAGTTATAGAGGGAGACATGATTTTCAGTTTCTATTTAATTTCGCTTTTCCTGTTGCATTGAAAATTCTGAAAAAAATCAGGGTCCATACAGTCTTAAGGGTGCATGTCAGGATTTTTTTTCAGATTTTTTGGCTTAAAATTCGGCTTGCTAAAAATTTTTGAAATTTTGAAAAAAAATTTTTTTTATGATTTTATCAAGTGACTACCTTTATTTTTTTTTAAGTAATAACTACTTCATATGCTTGTTGGTTTGTAATTTTTTCAGATTTTTTAAAGTGGTGGGCCATGGTGTAAAAAATTAAATTTCGACTTTGAGATGGTTGGGCTCTTAATCTTTATTCTTGAATATATTGTAATTTGTAACATAAAAAGTTTACTTAGCATTTCTGCAGGTTTTACAATTTTGGAAATATATCGAGCGTGAGATAAATAATAAATTATTGCAGCTATGAACAGCATCCGACTGGGCGTCTACCATTTGCACACTCGCAGTAGTATCGCCTAATTCCTCGGAAACCAACGGAATTTGGCTCATAATCAATAAAACACTTATAAGTTCTGCTACTAACATGTTGCGACCTCACTTCTACTTTAATTATATTATTATTGTCTTTAACATAAACCATAATAACTGATACGATCCAGTGAATAAAATTTTCAAGTCGTTCTGTCATTTCTAGAAAATCAAGGAGGTATGAGGATTTCAACTGTTGAAATGGAACCTTTTGCCTAGTCCAATGTTTCATCTCGATCTCTAAAGTTAAAGTATTCTTCACAGTTTGCTGCGATGTCATTTGGAAAATAATGTTTTCGGAAAGACTAACATCTGAAAGGCGTTTTGTTTTCCAAATCTATTAATTAAAAAACAAGCTATCCGAAAGTACGCACGGACTCTAGGAACCAATTTGTTGTCCCACTGCTGATGAAGTAGTCTGTACTTCTGTCCAATTACACCGTGAGTTGCCTCAGCGACCCAGCGAACCTTTGTTCCTCGGCGTGAGTCATTGGATTCAGCAGTGGTCAGCTGACTACGTTTGCCTTTAAGAGCAGGCATAAGTACTTTATAACCTCGTTGTTCCAAATGGTCCTTTACATCGCGAATGCCTCGATCGACGATACAAATATCACCTTCCTTCAGAAGATTTTGCAACTCTTTCGGATCATGCAAGACAATTTTCATGATATCCGTATTATTCTGCGTTACGTGAAAAGGTCCGAGCATTTCGACAATATAGCCGTTTGTGGTGCAAGTCATTGTCGAAATGCTCGGACCTTTTCACCCAACGCAGAATTATGCGGATGAAAATATAAAGTACTTATGGCTGCTCTTAAAGGCAAACGTAGTCAGCTGACCACAGCCGAATCCAATAACTCACGCTGAGTAACAAAAGTTCGCTGGGTCGCTGAAGAAAGTCACGGTATAATCGGACAGAAGTACCGATTACTTCATCAGCAATTGGATAACAAATTGCTTCTTAGAATCCGTGCATAGTTTCGGATAGCTTGTTTTTTAATTAATAGATTTAGAAAACAAAACGCCTTTCAGATGTTAGTCTTTCCGAAAACATTATTTTCCAAATGACATCGCAGCAAACTGTGAAGAATACTTTAACTTTAGAGATCGAGATGAAACATTGGACTAGGCAAAAGGTTCCATTTCAACATACCTCCTTGATTTCCCAGAAATGACACAGAACGACTTGAAAATTTGACTCACTGGATCGTATCAGTTATTATGGTTGATGTTAAAGACAATAATAATATAATTAAAGTAGAAGTGAGGTCGCAACATGTTAGTAGCAGAACTTATAAGTGTTTTATTGATTATGAGCCAAATTCCGTTGGTTTCCGAGGAGTTAGGCGGTACTACTGCGAGTGTGCAAATGGTAGACGCCCAGTCGGATGCTGTTCATAGCTGCAATAATTTATTATTTATCTCACGCTCGATATATTTCCAAAATTGTAAAACCTGCAGAAATGCTAAGTAAACTTTTTGATGTTACAAATTACAATATATTCAAGAATAAAGATTAAGAGCCCAAACATCTCAAAATCGAAATTTAATTTTTTACACCATGGCCCACCACTTTAAAAAATCTGAAAAAATTACAAACCAACAAGCATATGAAGTAGTTATTACTGTAAAAAAATAAAGGTAGTCACTTGATAAAATTCTAAAAAAAATTTTTTTTCAAAATTTCAAAAATGTTTAGCAAGCCGAATTTTAAGCCAAAAAATTTGAAAAAAAATCCTGACATGCACCCTTAAGACTGTATGGACTCTGATTTTTTTCAGAATTTTCAATGCAACAGGAAAAGCGAAATTAAATAGAAACTGAAAATCATGTCTCCCTCTATAACTGGCCCAACCGTAGGAGTACGGATTTAAAACTCGGCAGAAACTGTTTATTAATAGAGAGCTAACAAGCCATGTATGCAAAGTCCAATTTGGCTCAGGGGCATTTTTCACTATGCTTATCCGGCTATACCCTTTGCGAATGTATATTAATATTCACTCTATAACAAAAAAAAAATTGATTCAACAGTAAAATAGAAATGCAAATTGTGAGCAATCGTTTTTTATAGAAATTACTGGAGATGACACTAAACTATTTAGTGAGGTACAGGTTGACCTTTTCGTCCCTATTTGTCTAGTCAATAATCTTGTCAGGTACAGAACATCCGACAATTTGTTTTGTTGAGTGCCTGAGCTGGAAGTCGGCGCCAACACTGTAAAATTCCGGTAGTTAAAATGGGCTACTTGTTGCGAGCAATATAGATTGTGAAGTTACAAGTGAATTTACGAGTACATTGTAGAATATTTATAAGGAGAGCACTGTAAAATAACACGATGATTTAATGTAAAATTAGCTGTAAATTTAAGGAATTACATAAATTTTATAAGTATAATCACATTTATTTCTGTAACACAAATGTAAAAATACATATTCCAGTGTTTTTACACTATCTTAAGAATTATTATATTTACAGATTTTATGTAAAAATGTCCATCAAATTTACATCAATATTTAATGTAACTGCATTGTGAGTTTGCTCTAACTTTTTACAGTGTATGTTTCATAGTGTTAACGTGTAAAGTGAATCCAATGTACCTATACTGTAAAAAATCAGGGTACATTCACATTGCATTTACATTAAATATTGATGTAAAGGAGGGGCGTCCATAAGCCCTTTATTTGACCCCAGCTAAGCACAAGCCAGTACCACTTTGATTCTTACATAATATGTCAAATTTTACGTTTTCACACTACATATTTAAAAATCTTTGCCGTACTCTCTTGCGTTCAGTGTAAAACAACCAACCAAAAGCACAAAAAATTGTGATTTTGACGTGTTTTTGGATCTTTATCAATAGTAAAAAATCAAACTACATAACATGTATATTGTTTGTCAAATGTTGAAGTTTGAAAAAATAGTAATTTTTTTTATTTTGCCTCGAATTTAAAAAAAAATGTTGTTGGGGCCAAATAAGGGGCTTATGGACACCCCCCTCCTTTGATGGACATTTTTACATAAAATCTGGAAAGCATGGTATAAAAACACTGAAATGTGTTTTTTTACATACGTATTACCGTTGATTGAAGAGTCTATAAGATACGCAACTATACGGCCAAAACCGTTCCTATATGTTCATCTCGCTCATCACGCTTCTACCACACGTCCCTATCCACATATTGTTCGTTGACTTGTGGTGTTACCGCGCGGTGTTATTTTGCGCGAACCGCGAATAGAAATACTGGACGTTGATATCCAGCGAACGAGGGTACATAACATATTTATTAAGTTATAATTCTCCACGCAGGTTGTAGACCGGTGCAATCAGTGCCGGCGTCAGGGCATTTGGCACCTGTAGCAAACAGTTGCTTGCCGCCCTGATAAAAAACATTTACAAGTTACTACTGTTAGGACAAATTTATTAATAAAAACTTACAAACAAAAATCTCAGATAAATAATTCTTTCACTAGTTTCACTTAAAATTCAAAAACAAGAGAAACCTTTAACTATCAATTATTGTCGCATTTCATCTTTTAAGTCGCCACGTTGTGCGCTGTAACAATCGTATTTTGTTCGAAATTGCAATTGTTCCTTGTCCTCGAGACCCATTTGGGGTTCAAAAAATGGTTTTTTTGAGATTTTTGTTCAATTTTGAATTTCTGAAATTTATAAAAATGTGATAAATTAAAAATATTTTATTTTGCTATTCGGTTCAGCTTCATGGAATAGTATTTATGAGTACGTTTAAGACCTCCCAATTTTTTTAAATAATTAGAAAAAAGAATATGCAAATGTCGAGGATGGTGTTTTTGATCTTTCAGCGCTTGCGTAGCGAGAACGGTAATAAATACGAAAATGCACCGCGCTTTTTTTTGTACAACATGGAATTTTCTACAAACAAGTCCGCGAGGGCATATTCTTATCTACTATAGTTTTCGAGCTACAGGTGCTCACGTATAAGCATAAAAATGAGTAACTTCTGTTTAAAACTGTTTTTTATACGATGCATAATATTAATAATGGAGTTACAAGTATTAAAAAAATGTTGAAATAAAATAAAAAAATAGTTAAATATTCTTTGTGTTATTGAAATGTATGTACAATTGTACAGAAAAAAACACTAATTAATAAAAATATGCGGCAAGTTCCAGTTATATAGAAATTAATGAAAATGAAAAATTACACTTTTCAGTCCTAATATTAATTGTTTATATGTGATAAATAAAAACAAAATGATATGTCAATAATAGATACATTTTTTTAAGAAAGAAAATTACTTCCTAAAAGGTGGAAAAGTTCAAATGTACGATTTTTTTAATGTTTTTTGCATTAAAAAACGCATATTTAAGAAAAATGAAGGACGCCATCGTGCAGAGCGATCAGAAATTCATAAATAAAAAAATCGACCACAACTTCTCATTGGACAAATAATATTTAACTGCTTTAACGGGCTGCTTGGAGAACAGCGCGAAAAACAGTTACTTTGAGGTTTGCGCGCGGGCGCCGTTGGCATGTGAGCCATAATAGATAAAAATATGCTCTCAGGGACTTTTTTGTACAAAATTCGATGCTTTATAAAAAGTGCATTGTGTACCATTTGTGCGATACACTATCGCCTCGAAAACTATGCTCTCGAAAAAGTAATACCTACTTGTAATAAAAAAAAAATTAACCAGTCTTTCCGCAGATATTCAAATTAAGTTAATTACTTCCACATCCAGTGGAAGTATAGTAACGACAAAAAAATTTTAAAAAATTTTTATTGTTCAAGTAGGCTTAGAATGTCGTGAAACGTCGAGATTTTAAGTTTGAGCGAAAAAAAAATTCTGTCTGTCGGTCTGTAACTTTTTTTTGTGCGCACGTTTACTCTGGAACCGTTTGAGATATTGACTTGAAATTTGGTACACGTATGTACTTTAACGAGATCTGGAACTAGATTATATTTTGATCTAGTTCTGTCGAAGGGTTGGGGGTAAATTTGGGGTAAATAGGTCAATCAAGCAGGTAAGAGTCCATAAAATTGGTATTTAGTATATACAAGAGAAGCTAAGGTCTCAAAAAAATGTTTGGCATTAGCCACCCCCATTACCACCCTAACCCCCTTATTAAAGGGGATGAAAAAAAATTGTGATTTAGTGTTTGTACAGGAACCAGAAACCTCAAAATATTTTTTTACTTCATCCACCCCCCCACTATCACCCACAAATTTTATGGACTCTTACTTGCTTAATTTACCTATTTACCCCCATTTATCCCAATTTACCACCCTTTAACAGAATAAGAACAAAATATAACCTAATTCCAGATCTCGTTAAAATACATATGTGTACCAATTTTCAAGTTAATATCTTAAACGGTTCCAGAGTAATCGTGCACCCAAAACGTCATAACATTCTAAGCCTATTTAAATAAATGTTTTCAAAATTACTACACTTATACTGGAAGTGGGAGCAATACGTAGAAAATGGCATGACAAAAATATAAACAATCATAATGTGCCGTAGAGTACACGGTGGAAGTAATCTACTTCAAGCACTTTCTTTGAGGAAACGCATCTATACTGCTCGAGGTAACCCACTGCGCATCCATTTTACTCGAGGAAGCCCACTGCGTATCCGTATAGGTAACCTACTGCGCATCAACAGTACCTACTGAAGGAAAGCCACTGCGCATCCATTATACTCGAGGAAACCTACTACGCATCCATACCACCCGAGATAACCAACTTCGCATCCAAACTACTCGAGGTAACCCACTGCGCATCCATGTTACTCGAGGAAACCCAATGCGCATCCATACTACTTGAGGTAACCTACTGCGCATCTATTTTACACGTGAAAACCCACTGCGCATCCATACTACTCAAGGTAACCCATTGCGCATCCATTTTATTCGAGGAAATCTATTGCGCATCCATATTACTTGGAGTAACGTACTGCGCATCTATAGTACTCGAGGAAAGCCACCGCACATCCATAGTACTCGAGGAAATCCACTGCGCATCTATATACTACTCGAGATAACCCACTTATTAAAGAATAAAGAAAATAATAGAAACACCGAACAGGTTGCATGGTATTTTAATTGAAAATCGTAGAAGCTAGATACACACGCAAGGACGCGTTGCTATATCCTCATCTATCCTTGAACCATTGGTATCAATTTAGCAACATGTTTGTAATTTACAATTTAACAAATGATAAAATTTCAATTCGTTGTATCTCAGTTAGTAATGGAAATATTTTCATAAACTTCAAAACCTATTGCTGTATTTTTATGAAAAGTAAAATGTATATGACAAAAAAAATTAATTTTAAACAGGAGTCCCTAGACCTAGGAGGGTCAATCGAATTTTGAAAAAATTTTTCACAAACTGCTTTTTCAAAATTTTTTAGGGGCCGTTAGAGTAGTGCTTCTCTAGATGTTATTTCCCATATTTCGTATGGGTCCCATGCGCCACAGACGAGAAAAAAATTGTTGAAATTTCACCAGCCGCCCCTGGTTTGCAGGCTATATGAAATTTCACTTTGACTTTTCCACTTAAAATATTTTCCTCTTGTTGCAAAATCTTTTCGACACAAATGTCTCGCCTTTTTACCGTGGCATATATAATTGTTTTTACTCCTTGCAATCTAGGATTTTGTCTCACTAATTTGTCATTATCTTTCAAAGTTTGTCCACAGAATAAACATTCCATTGTTAAGCACTAAATAATATGTAATAACTCAATAAAAATAACTAATACTCATTTGCATTCACATTATATAAAGAAAAGTTTGTTTCTAACTGGCATAATATAATATAAGATTACTTGTATTAAATAGTCCACACTTGCCGGACATCTCGGCCTCTAGGATCGAAAAACTCAGCTTTAAATAACAAAATTTCGAAAACTATAAGTCGTAGAGTCCTGATTTTTGTTTTAAAAACTTCCTTGAGGTGTAGACTTTATTTCATACGCAGATGGTATGTCAAAATTCCTTAAAATAAAAAAGTTTTTCGCTTACTGAAAAAAGCGCTGCAAGGGAAGTAAATGTTCAAGTTTTACCTCGTTTTACAGAAAAATTAGATTTTCCATAAAAACAAAATTTAAGCAGTGACCTTCGCCCACATTTCCTCCATCAATTAAAAAAAAATACGTATAATTATCTCAATTGGTTCCGGAGATATCACGAGGGATGTGTGAAAATGTAAGAAAAATTAATTTTGACAGATTTATAACATTTTTCGTCATAAAAATAGTTTGACCTCCCAAAAAATATTGTAATTGGACATTACAGATGGCCAAGGACCTAATCTATCATGCTGTGAAGGTCCCATGTGGTTGTACCTTCAAAAATTTTTTTTCAAGAAGGAAGCTACTTTTTCCTCGTTTTACGGTGCACTAATACAACAAATGACACGAACCATGCGAGTGCTATCAGCCGACTGAGGGACTGAGATTGACGAGATTGCTAGACCCCAATGTCGGTGGCGCCTAACTATACCACAGACCCTACCCGCGCTACGATATTAAGTACACGGCTGCATCTCTATAAGGACTCTTCACTCAACGGTATTACAGAAATAAATGTGATTATACTTATTTATACGTATAAAATTCACATAATTCCTTAAATTGACAGCTAATTTTACATTAAATAATCATGCTATTTTACAGTACTTCTCCACTTCACTTGTAACTTTACAACCTATATTGCTGGCAACAAGTAACTCATTTTAACTACCGAAATTTTTACAGTGTATGATACAGTACACTGTAAAAAGAAATACTACAAAATTCTAGTAGTTAAAATAGGTTACTTGTTGCCAGCAATATAGGTTGTGAAATTACAAGTGAAATGTGAATTCACGAGTACATTGTAGGATATTTGTAAGGAGAGTACTGTAAAGAGCACGATTAAGTATTTAATGTAAAATTGGCTGTAAATTTAAGGAATTATGTGAATTTCGTAAGTATAATCATATTTATTTCTGTAATATGTATGTAAAAATGCACATTCCAGTGTTTTTACACATCTTTTCCAAAATTATTATATTTAGAGATTTTATGTAAAAATGTCCGTCAAATTTACGTCAATATTTAATGTGCAATAAAATCCCGTAAACTTGAAAAATCAAGTAATCCAGTTTTCACTAATATTAAGTGGTGTGAATAAGTCTTTTTGGAATTTAAATTTTTTTATTATCATATAAGGTATAAAAAACTGACATTGATTGTGAAACGTCATAAGTAATGTATTTGAATAATGTTAATCCAGAAGAAAAACATAGACGTATTTTTGTTTTTTTACTTTTTTACACCATTCGATGGGAATGATTTCGATTTATAACAAATGTAAAAATTGACGTTGAAAATTTCACAGATACGACTGCACATAACTGTGATTGTATTTATTGTGTAAATAATGTAACCTAATATTTTGTACATATGTCCGTCATTACAAGACTGAAAAACTTTTTCATCGGTAAACACAACATTGTTCTAAAACTCCAACAAAACATAATGCGTGCTTGCTTCTGTTCTTCTGATAATATGGCACTTGTACAGTTTTTTATTTCCGATTTTCCTATCCTTCGGCTAGCTGTTGACCTCGATGCTGGAAAATTTGTCATGAACACAGCGTCTTCTGCTGTTTGAAACGGATTTTTCCTCAAATAGCCAAGGAGTGCTTCATCATTGAAAGAGATTTGAACTTCTCGATCGTCCTGAACCGTCTTTTCTCTTTACGCTACCTTCCTCCTCCCAATTTTCTTTACACTCATAACAGTACTTTTATTTAATTTATAATGATTAGCAACTGCTCTGATAGACCATCTCTCTTCAATTTTAGAGAAAATTAAAATTTTTTTCATGTTTAGTTAATTTTGGCATTGCGAAAATATGACACTGACACTGACAAATAAGTAAGGAATGATTTAATATAGCGAAAAATAAGTGTACGGGATTTTATTGCACAGAAGTATAACTGCATTGTGAATTTACCCTGACTTTTTATAGTGTACACTGAGTAAAGTGCACATAAAATTACAGCCTCATTACATTAGAATTCATGGAATTTTACTGTTAGAATAATGTAATAAGAAATCGCTACAGACAAATACATGTAAAAATACATGCCACATGGAAATATACATAACTTGTGAATTTATTCCTCTCCTAATGTGATTTTGCGTCAACTGTCTTGTTGAATTACAATGTAATTATCCACACATAGTGCAAATTTACTAGCCCTCGTGTAAATTTATAGACAACAGAGGTGTAATTTTACATCCAGTCTGTGAAATTCTAGTCATTATCACTGGTCATAAATCTACATGAAGACGCACGTAAAATTACACAAGTACTTTTTTCAGTGTAAATTGACATACCAGTAGCAGAATCTTCACGAATATTTTAACCATATACAGTGTTTCTTAGATATGAGCCTCACCATTCACATTGATTATAGAAAGATGCTTAGATGAGAATTATGTTGTAGAACTATTGGCTTTTGAAATATTGCAAAGGCAAGCAGTAAATTTTTTTTTTGTTCTAGATTGATTCATTATGACGCCAAAACAAAGAAAAACAAAGTCTTAGTTGACAAATTACATTTTGCCAATGGTGTTGTTTTATCTGATGATGAGGAATTTGTAATAGTAGCAGAAACATTTAGAAATCGTATTCATCGTTACTACCTGAAAGGTCCCAAAAGCAACACCCATGATATTTTTGTAGATGGCTTACCTGGAATACCCGATAATTTGAAATCAGATGGAAAGGGTGGATTTTTTGCTCCTCTTCTTGTTTCTGTTGATGCTGATCATCCTTTTCCAAGTCAAGTGATTAGTGCCTTTCCTTTACTGAGGAAGTTGGTAGCAAGAGTTTTAGGATTATTTGAATTACTCTTTGAGACGTCGAACAAAGTGTATCCCTCTGAATTCGCCCAACGAGCCATTCATTTTGTAAGTATTTTATAGTTTATATGTATTATATACTTATAAATTAACTGATAAAATTTGACATTTTTAATAACAAGTTTTATCATAAGTTTTTGAAGAGAATATTTTACTGGGTGTTTTAATTTTAAAATTCTATGTGTTAGTAAAAAGAAAACCTAAATTCATTTCCCATGAGATACATTGACTGATAAATCTTAAACACAGCTTCACACTAACCAGTAGTAATCATAAAAGCTGCTAGGGTATTATAAGTACTCACCAATTTTTCAACAATAACTATTGTTTAAAATGGAGACTACAGTTTCTTATGCTTCTACTGTATACTTTTAAAATCAATAGGACAGTAAATGTTCTAGAGCTAGGAATATGGAGTTAAATGCCAAAAGCTTATACATTGTGCCTCTAAAATTATTTAATCTCCTTCCGCCTTCTATACAGAGTGAAAAAAAACATCAATCGCTTAAAAAAAAGCGCTATAGAGACTCTTTTAGCAAATGGCATTTCTAGCATTGTAGAATTGGCTGCAAAAAACCTTACCTCATAACAAAAATAACATTTTAGGAGATCTAAAAAACATTGGGTTGCCATATCCTAGCTGGAATGTACCTCGTGGTTCTTAAATATATATTCACGCATTTTTAACCCAAATTTACATCATAAGATAAACGAATTAAAAAGTGACCCAAAAAAAACCCTTATTTTTCGCCCCTTTTGGGGTCCTCATGAATTTTATTTAAATGTGGTCTAAATGATAGTTTATGGTGATACTTTAAAGTAGATGAAATTTCAAGTTGAGCATAGTTTTTGTTTTGGAGATATGACGAGTTAAAGAAGCAGATTTGCATACTTAAATATACTTGCTATTAAGATTGGCTTCAGAAATTAATTTATTTGTGAATTAAAAAGAAAAAGAAAAAAGGCTAAAAAAAGATAAAAAGTCAAAAAAATCGAAAAAAACCAAGAAAAAAATAAAAAAACAAACCTCTTCCTGGATTAGTACCGTGACGTGTGAAGAGGTTTACATAATATTATTGAAATACATTTCAGTAATATAACTAAACCTAATCTTTCTTAGAAATATACATTTACTTTTTAATTCAAAGACCGTTGGATACAAGGTTTGGAGTATCTATCGAGATTTGCTAAGTCTCTAGTATAAAAATACCGATTAATCGAATATTATCAGCAAAAATCCTGATTTTTTTTCCTGTAAAATCGGCTATACCTCACTTGAATGAATGAATGTTTTTGATAAAATACAATGATAGATTCGAAAAGAACTGAAGATTTTACATAGAAAATGATACACTTTGCGTATTTGAGAACCTTGAACATAATGAACAAGATTGCCAAGAATCTTGCCGTGAACAGGTCAACTAACAGGTTCGACTCGTCATATCTCCAAAACAAAAACTATGCTCAACTTGAAATTTTGCCTACTTTAAAGTATCACCATAAGCTATCATTTAGACCACTTTTGAATTGAATTCATGAGAACCCCAAAAGGGGCGAAATTTTGGGTTGCTCTTTCAATATAGCGATAAAAGTCAGTTAGACGAATAAAAAGACAAGGTTTCTTAGACATTTGCAAAAGGTTGGGGCGATCTTCAAATTTTGGTTTTAGCTGAGTAATTATATCTGGTTCATTCTTTTCACTCTGCTTTTCTTGCACAGGGAGAGTAAGACCATAAATTTTTTCTTTAATTTTTTTTTTTTTTAAGTTTGTCAACTTTGTACTGCATTATTTTTATTATTGGTGATTCGCCAATTGAAACCAGCGATTAGTGTTTAAAAAGTTTTGAGAGCAGTCCATTATAGGGTGGTATATAAAAGTTGCAAGTAAAAAATAAAATATAATTTTATCTACAGGAAAGGCACCCATAATAGGGGCGGGGAGTGGACAGAGTGCTCACTAGCCCCCCTGGCTATGCCACTGGTCCGTGGCACACAATGGATTGAGAGTAATCCCTAGGCCTAAGCAACATGGTTAGGTCAGAGAATAGAAATTTTATATAGCGCATGTACTGGCACTTTATTTATTTACTTATTGGCCTTCGATCAACTTTTAAAATTGGCACAGAGATTCAAGAAAGTTCAATTACTGCTTAATTTTCTACTACTTAATTTTTTTGAGTTGAGAAAAAAAAAATTTTTGAAATAATCTTATTTGAATATTTGTTACCAGATTGACCTTGAAACAAACAAATTACGTAGATTTTTTTAATAGAAATAAACTTTCGTCCATAAGCTTTAAGATGAGTGCTTACACAAAAAGTTTCTTCTTCGGGTTCGTGAAATAATAATTATGCTGCTGTAATAAAATGTGTAAATTCTGGATTTTCAATGCCTTGAAGGGGTTTACCAAATATGTACCAAAATGA
Source organism: Rutpela maculata (assembly GCA_936432065.2). Lineage (NCBI taxonomy): Eukaryota > Metazoa > Arthropoda > Insecta > Coleoptera > Cerambycidae > Rutpela > Rutpela maculata. The sequence goes on from OW386285.2 coordinate 222,486,593, forward strand.
ATTAAAATCATAGTATTGAAATTTTTTCCCTTGGTTGATTTGATATGGAATAACCCATAATTGGAAATTGAAAAAAACAACATTTTTCCTTAAATCAATTGGTGGATTGGATCCAGCCTAATTACTGCAAAATTTTATGCTCTGTGTAGTTGAATGTATTTGAAATATCATTAGGATTCATTTAATTCATTAAATTTGCCATCAATTCTCACTAAAAAAACTATAGCACCATTTGACATTATTAATTTGAAGTTAATTCTGGACATCATGGCTTTACAAACAAAATGGATCAAAACCATCTAATAAGTTAAGCAAGACACAAAATTATCGTTTAATAAAATTAGTATTTAAATCTATAGTCCACTGTATCCATACTTTCTAGTCTATTCTGCATGCTATTAAATTCAGGGTTCGAAAATATTATATTTATATAAAAATCATTAATATCGGATATATACGATATACAGGGCGAATTTGAAATGCGCGTGAATATTTGAACCTGTTAAGCCTATGACTTCCAAGAATTCTTGAAAAAAATTCAGCCTGAATATCATGATATACAGAGTGTCCCACTTAAAACTCCCGCTGCCATTTTCTCGATAAATAAAAAAGATATTTGAATTCTGTAAAAGGTGTTCATTTGAATATATAAATAATATCAGTTTTGAGTAAAAACGGTCATTTTATAAATTGAGATATAGGTGGCGTTGCGACGCAAAGAAATTATTTGATCCTAGGAATGTTGAAATGAATGTTGAATGTTGAATGTTGAAAGTGATGAGACATTACATTCTGAGCAACTTTTATGATACGAATATTTTTCGAAAAATCACTGGTTCTCGAGATATTTGAACTTCAATATAATTTTTTTAAATATAAAAATCGTCATAACTTTTTTAAACACATTTTAGACGATAAGTCCTTAGGGACATTTTTCATAGTGAATCAGGCTGATTTAGATGGTAATGAAACATTTATTTCAAAACAAAATAACTTCAAGTAAAACAAAGGTGGGGCTGCAACTGCTATATGGAAATTAAAGATTTTGACACTTCTGTTTATTGTGTATTGTCTAATTTTTGCATCATGTTTATGTTGTATGTTCGACTAAATTTTACACTGTAAATTGTAGACATATGAAAAAAAAAATGCGATTTTTGTTATTTGAAAAATTACATTTGAGTTCAAATATCCTGAAAACCACTGATTTTTAGAAAATTGTTTATATTAAAAAAGTTGCTTAGAATATAATTCTCCATCTCATGCACCTCATTCCATCGTTCCTAGGATCAAACAATTTTTTTGCATCGCAAAGCCATCTATACCTCAATGAGTAAAATAACCATTTTTACTCAAAACTGAAGTCATTTATTAGTCCAGTCAACGAATGAGTCGTAGAGGACATTGAGGAGGGGAGAATTTTCCTCTTCAGGAATGTGTTGGGGGTAGTTAGGAGGTAAACATACTAAAAGTCCCCGCCCCTAGTCCCGCCGCTTCAGGGAGGGAGGGAGGTGGAAAGGTTTCTTTTTTCGATTCTTCGCTTATAACTTGGAAACGAGGCGTCGTACGGAAAAAGGTATTCTATGCAAAATTATCGCTTTGGGTTATCGAGAAAATGATGCCGGGAGTTTTAAGTGGGACACCAAATGTGATATTTATTTTGAATAATTTTAAAAGGTACATTTTTTTTTAAAGAGATCTTTCAAAAATACGTAGACCACTTGTAAACTTAAAACTTTGTTTTATTAGATAATTTCTACAGAAGACAAAATATTGAGAATAAAAAACGGACAAAAAACTTATTATTGTCCCAAATAACTGGCTAATGGAACATAACTATTATTATCGTCGTCAAAGATGCTGAGGAAGGCAGGCGTTTGTGCCTGGAGTGGATTGTCACTGCTAGTGCTAGGTTGATTCGAGATTTCCCGATCTAGTACTAGTACCAAATCCACTTTAAATTTTCTTTCTCTTTAGGGTATCTTGATTCAAGAACCACAACATAATCCAAAACTCGGAAAAATTCTCTCCAGGCCAGCATTAGCTGCAACGGCGGAAATCAGCTGTTCACACATTTGCAAAAAAAGTGGTTGATTAGGCCAATCTTTTCATCTAAGGTAATTGACTTCCATTAAGTCATTGGAGCCGTAGACGTGAATTGATCTCCAAACAGATAGGTCGGAAAGGGTCATGACCCGGTGATAATAGCCATCACAATAGGTGTGAAATCCTCCTTGATAGAAACAAAAAAATCAAATTCCTTTTCCTTTTGATCCTTTATCAATCTCAAGTTGGGAAATTTGATATTTTTAAGGAACGAATCAGTCGATATTTATCAAGATATATCATCCGATATATATATCCTCGAACCTTGATTAAATTTGAGTCTAATTTCAAAGAAAACCTAGAAATTTTTAATTGCTTAATGCATATTTAAACAACACCCAAGAAATTTGATAGATAGGCTACACGTTTGGTAAAGATTTTTAATATGCCATAAAATGTTACTGATATTTTTCCACCTTGAGAAATTAATAAATAAATGAAAATAAATAAATATAGGTCTTTATCAAGGCATAGTTCATTTATAATGATAAATTCTACAATTGCAATCGTTATGCAAATAGAAATAAAACATGGTCATTGTTGATAGTGTATCACCTCATAAATATTCCAAATGTTTGTAATTGGAATTCATCATTGTTATTCTGTTAGTATGAAAAATATAAACAACACAATTGATTATCAGCAATCATATTTTTGTTTTCTTTTGTAGTCTTTCAACTTAATCTGTTAAGGAAACATTATACAAATATTATTTTGTATTGATTTTAAAAGAGAAAAATTAGAGAGTCAATGAAAATTTGAGAGTTAGTAAATTTCACTCTTAATATTGAGAAACCGAAGAGTCCCTAGCTCCAAAGGAGAGTTTTTTTCAAGTATCTCTATATTATGTAAAAAAAAATCTATTTTCTTGCATTGATAGCTGAGTCAAATACCTTCAATTTGGTTTTTTACTGACCTCTGTATGATGAAAATTGACCGTGATACAGAGAGTTGAAGGTGACGTACTTTTACATTCAAATATTATATTTTATTCATTTTCTATCACCCTCTGTTGCTAAGGACTTTTCTGTAGTAATATATTAAATGCATTAAAAATTATTGAAAATTCAGCGCATGAAAACGTAGTTCCTAGAAACTGCTTGAGTTCATTTTGATGTGATTTGACAAAAAGTGCCCGAGACGCATTCGAGGGTACTTTTTCAGTCAAATCACGTTAAAATGAACGAATGCGGTTTCTTAAAGGCAACACGCTTTGAATGCTGAATTTTCAGATTATTTTTAATATATGAAATATATTTATTAGACTATTTCCAGAACAAAATAGAGAACAAGAAATAATTTTTATTATTAACTTAATTAATAATTCAAATTATTACAATGAAAAATGCAATTGTTGTAGGTTATAAAATGGTTCCACACAAATAATATGTTTATTTATTACAAATCTTGGCAATACAAAAAATCACGGCTGGGTATACTTTCATTCCCATATCACAATTTTTAGGCAGATTTATTTAAAAATCGAATTTTAAAATTATTTTTATAAAAAATTTATAGAAAAACCAAAAATATTTAAAAAGTAGTTAGGTAGTTAATTATGTTCCTTTTGCTTCCATAAACCTGCTATCTTCACAGAAAAATAAAAAGTAAAGTTTATTTTAGGTTTGTTCCAACAACAATCACGAACTAGTCAGACGTAATACAATTGGTTGAAAACAGTTTCTGATTTATCAGCTGGCAACGTTAGTCAGAGCTTATCTCTGACTAGTTTGTGATTTCTTGCTGGTTTATTCCAGCAATTGATCCTATTGATTCAACTGACGTTTTAGCTGTCAAGCCCAGTGCAATTTTTGCTGAAAGTTGTTCTTATTGGTCCAAATTTTCAAAATCTTGCTATTTCATTGGTTCTTATAATGTGAGGGAAATAGTCAGAATAAAAATATAATATTATATTATGTGTTTAAAGCTCATTTTATTCTGAAAGACTTGATATTTCGTAATGCTGTAAATTGAAGGTGAAAATGGAAGGGTTGAAGATACTGAAACCATCAAAGTCTGTAAATCGAATATTTAGTCAAAAGGCCGTTTTCTTCCTCACGTGTCACATAATAATTTGTAAATATTTTTTTAATGAATGTTATAACTCTTTTAAATTCTTTTAGATTGGCCATTTTAGTTCAGCTGGCACTATCTTCAGCCCAGCAAGAGTAACAATTGTTCATCTAGATAAATCTGGAAATATTGTGGATAGCCTTCATGGAACAAATAAGAAAATTAGTCACATTTGTGAAATCCACATATTCAAGGATACTGTGTATCTGGGATCACCATTTAATGACTATATTGCTAGAGTGCCCTTATCAAAGATTGGTTGGGACCATTTAAAACCTGAAAGAAGGAAACGTGAAGTTCCTGTAGAAACAGTCACTCAAGCCCCGACCACAACACAGCGTCCAACAACCACAAGGCCCCCAACGACAACCACGAGGCCTCCAACGACAACAACTACACCACCACCAACAACCACCCCACCTCCTCCCAGTACTACTCTCCCAACTACAACTACTGCTCGTCCAACTACCACTCGCCCAGCTACAACCACTGCTACCCCTCCACCAACTACAACTACACCTCCTACTACTACTCGTGCACCTACGACTACTACCTCATCAAAACAAGCACCTCCTCCACCACCAAAACAAAGCCCTCCACCTAGCCAGCAGACTCCACCTAAACAACAGGTTCCAACTCAACAACAAGCTCCACCTCCAAAGCAACAAACACCACCAACACAAAAACAGGTTCCACCCCCATCTCAGAAACCTTCCACTCAGACACCTCCTTCAAAGCAATCTCCTCCAAAGGTAGCTCAACCAGTGAGGGACCAAGCAAAAACCGTTCCGATCAAAGATTCAACGAAAACTGCAAAGTGAACTATTTTGTAGATCTGTATAATTAATTCCGAAGTTTCTCGTATACAAAATGTTTAGGCCTGTGATCTAATTTTGTAAATGATTCATCAGTATATCTGATGAGTAATAAAAAAAATTCCATTTGTTTATTGCAATTGCAAAAATATTGCAATATCAAGTCTGCTAACTAATTTAGGATTGCAGTAAACTTTATATATTTTTTATATAAAATTGCTCCAACTTTTAGTATTTTTTTACGCATTCCAATGTCATGGTTTGAAAAATTTTCTACATTAAATATTAGTGTATTATTTTTACTTTTCTTAGGGTTGTGATTTCTTTTATAATGGTAGCAATCTCATAAGATTAAACTTGGTGTAGCTATAAATAAGTACCTTGTAACGTTTTTATTTTGTTAAATGATATTATTAATGTTATTCTTTGTTTTAATAAATCTCTGAGGTATATGTTTAGTTAGTTAATGAATAAATTATAATAAATAATATAAAGTAAAATTTTTATTTTTCAGAAAGTATCTATGCATAACATACAGTGTGTCTCCGGATGGGGTACCGCACTCTTGTAAACTTTCTTATTTTTGATTTGCCAAGAAAACGTCATGCTTTATAAAAAGTTTTGCTTGTCTTAGGAAGTCATAAACTGTTGTCAAACTTAACGTAAATTTTATAGTGAAACGGCACCAACTCCAGTCGTATATTTATCTCTCTTTTTCGTTGAGACAGAAAAATATACAAATTTGGCAGTTTACGTGATCGTCTAGATTTTTAAAAGTAGGACCCAAATTTACGTTGTGATAGTAATTCTGTTAGACCACAGATTCTTTATAAAGTTTGATATTACTTGTTTCTATTTACTGATTCATTTATTTATCTTAATTTTGGAAACACTCATTTATTAGTTGATTTTACTTTGGTACCTTTTTATTGGACTGTACTTTATTTAATACTGATTTTACTGTAATTACATCTGTAATTGATTTATTTTGTCTAACGAATTATATTTTTATTTAATCTCACTTATTTCTGACAAAGTAAAATATTGAAAGAAACCACAGAAAACGTTTTAATACGTTTATTTTAGACAATTGTCATATTTCTTTGTATAGATGATATAAATTGTTGGGGCAATTGCCACATTTCACATGAAAAGAAGGAAAGTATTCATTGGGACAACTGTCACATTAATTCGTAGAATACTCAGGTCAGCTACGTAAACAATAAAATAAATTGTTTACAATGACAATTGTCATTATCCTGAAAGTTTTATAATTGACGTCGACATACGTAAAATTTGACACAGCTTCAGGAAATTTCCCAGTCATGATATGAATATGATGATAAAAGGCAATCAAACAAAATCTTATTAAATTCCCACGAACACTGTCGCTTTTCGTCGCTTTTGGTTTCGATGTTTTGAAACGTAATGTTGTTGTGGCTAGTTACAATTGCACTTGGCCGAGACCAATTGGTCCCATTTCGTTGTATCTTTGTTATTTGTATATTCGTAGTATCGATGCTATAGGTGAAGTGACAACCAACAAAATCTTGTGTTTGCCTTTCGAAAATCTTCGAAAATAAATTGATAACAAAGAGCTGTGTTCAAATCTTATCATATGTAAATGATAAAATTGATGAGGTATAAATTAAGAGATGGCAATCAAGAATCCTTAATTGCGGATGCTAAAGAATAATTAACGGCAAAATCTGCAATAAACCGTTCGCGATTGTACTAAATATTATTTACATAGCTGATAGGAATATTAATGATATTAACAACAATCGTTGTAATAACATTTTAAGAACCCAAAGAAAACTTTCCATCAATTAAATTACTAAAATAGTTGAAAATCACAATCGTGAGTTATAATTAATTTGAATATTGAAAATGAATTTAAGTCAGTAAGCTATAATCAAAGTACCACAGTTTAGCATAAAGTCAAGGTAAATAGGGTTGACGAAGATATAAAGTCGCAATTTTAAAGAGTTGAACTTCATTTAACGTTATCATTTTGTGAATTTAGAAAAATAATCTGAATGTGTAATTTAATTAGTATTTAACAGTTAAACCAAAAACAAGTGACAACGGAGAATTAATAATTAGGTAATTTTAATACTTAGGCTTTGACACACGGCGACGTCCTGAAGTGTGACCCTCACCGGCCCGGACTAACTGTCCGTGCACCCCCCCCCCCCCCCCCGGTCCTTGGGAACAATGTTTTTCATAAAGATTAAAGCCTAAGGAACAATTTAAGACATGTCCTTAAAAAAACTGGCTATATTTCGTCGAATAATCGCCAAATACGCTTTTGGTAAAACACTCCTTTTAATATGCTCGATAAAGCAAGCTCTTGATGGTGGAATCGAAGAAAAATCAACTTTAGTGTCAATTGATAAAGACAAACCTTTCTCACCACATTGCTGTCTAATGGCATTAGTAAATGAATGAAGGCCCAGTAGTGCCGAACATTTTTGAGGTCCACACTCTTCTGCTAATGTGGATATGTTAAAAAGCCTTCTTTTATTGCCAAATCCGGTATCAAAGAGTAATTTATATATATTTAATTTTATTGGAATGAGCTAGCCAGCCATGGAAATAATTATTTTATTGTTTATTCAATACTGACATTTCAAACTGTCATTCCATAGCAACAACCGTAAATAGTTGTTTATTCACTAGTAAAATAAAAAGTATTCTCTTCTTGAGGCACACTTATTTTTATTATTTTTCACACAAAGGGAAAATATTTCGACCTTTTCAGCCTCACTGTAACCCATTTTGATTGAATAAATGTTAATAATGACGGTTTGAAATGTCAAAATTGAATAAACAATAAAATAATTATTTTCGTGGCCTACCTTGTTATTTTTCTTTTATTTGTGTTTTGACACGCATGTCTCAATCATCTGTCAATAAAGCAGTTTATTTGAATTTTGAATGTCAAATATGTCAAAAAGTATTTAAGATAGACCTATACAATGTTATATATTTGAAATCAGGAGAAAAAGGGCTTCTCGAAAATGCAATAATATATAGGGTGTTCCATTTAAAAAAACATATTATTTCGTATCACGTGACCTATACATGATATTGTTTTTTTATCACGTTTCGTTAAAATATAGGTAAGATCCTACGACTTTTATACGAAACTTTTTTCCTATTTTCAATAATAACAGAAATAAAGGGGGGGTCAATATATAGTGAATAACCCTGTACATCAACGTACTTCCAGTGTACTTCCATTTTATATCCTTCTATAGTTTAGCACATTTTGGTACGTCCAGTGGACGTCCACAAAAGTTCTACATTTTACCATTAGAAATGGACTCCCATTGTACGTACATTTTCCTCCATATAAGGGATGCACATCAATGTACGTCTACATCCATTTTTCATCCTTCTACAGCTTAGTAAATTTTGATACGTCCTCTGTACGTCCATAAAAGTTCGAGATTTGACCATTACAAATGGATTTTCAATGTACGTACATTTTCTGCCATCTAAGGGATGTACATCAATGTACATCCATCCTTCTCCGGCTTAGTACATTTTCGATGTCCGATTTTGGTAAGAGATAGCATCAAATGCCAATTATGTAATAATGTCGCTACACAGAGAAGGCAATTAACTGTTATAACCCTGTCAAAAAATCCTTATAAAAACTTATAAAAAAAAATGTATGTTTTTATAATTTTTGATGTGTGATATTTGAAATGTGTTTTAACTGTAAATTCTCATATGGTATCTACCAGTATTGATGAGTTATAGTATATTTAATTAAAAGTATTTATAGGTTTTTATAGTGTTTTGAATATAAATTTCCCATATGATATCTATTAGTATTCATGAGTTTTTATAGTACATGTAATTAAAAGTTTCTCTAGCTTTGTAAAGGTTTGTATAGCGTTCTGAATGTAAATTTCCCATAGAAATTCTATTAGTATTAATAGGTTTTTTTATAGATTTTGGTTGTGATTTGAAATATTTTTTGAATGCCAAATCCCATAAACTTACATAGGTATAATCCAGTCAAAAAACCTCAAAAAATGACCCAACCTCCTGAAAAATCCGAAAGTTTTGAAACTTCGCACACTTATTTAGAGGTACCTAAAAATGAATATACCGAAAGTCCTCATGAATATGAGGCGAGCTCTAGCGGCAATTAGCGAAAATAGGGCACTTTCTTTGGTTTTTCGTTAATATCTCGAGAACCGTTGGTCGGAGGCAAAATTGATTATATACATAATTAAGGCTTATCAAATTTGCTACAAAAATGATTATATACATTTTTCTCGTATTCCCAATGGTTCCCGAGTTATAGGCGCTAAAAGAGAGCGTTTTGTGAAAAACCACGCTAGGGCGGTACAATATGGCATTTCTAATAATATTTGACATATGGTTTACCTACATTTTTGTATACTAAGGATAATTGAGGAGATAAACTTCACAACTTTGTATAAAAAGCACATGATGTATGTTACTTATGATGTATATTGATGAGGCACATGATGTAGGTATATTAAACAATGAAATATATGAACAAACAAAATCCTGAGATTCCAAGGAAAATTTTGTACAGAAAAATCAATCAGCTCTGAGTCGCTTCTTGGTAGAAGGCCCTGCAATTTGATTATCTTGGCCAGCTTCTACTCTTGCTGCCTGAAACAATAGGTAAGTATGCATGAGATGAAGGTGTGAGAGAACCATTATACAAATAAAAACATGTAAGTAAAAGAAAGCATATAAGAAATAAATAAAACAGAAGAAGTAAATATAAGAAAGTAGTAAGCGACCAGTAAAACAACATATGAACATGACAACCGATTTATGTATACTATTGCAAGGTAAATGAATAATAAAAAAAAATACAAATGTGCAATCTCACCTGACTTCAGTGTTTGTTATTTGCACTGAACGATCTGCTTCTTCAAGGTTTATGACATCGGGATCATCAAAGTCTTCTTCGAGGTTGGAAATAACACCATTCAAGCATTCGCCATGGCAGTTGTGACAAATGCATGTACACATTATTCCTGCCTTTCGACAGCCATATCTGTTCCCACATCCAGTTGTACATGTGCAACAAATGATGTTAACGACAGCTTCAAGTGCTGCTGGATCCACTGTTGTCACGGGGATTAGCCGATCGCTTTCCACCTTCCAACCCCACTGTACAGGAGGAAGTTCATTCCCAAGCCAAAATTGAATTTGGTGGTACACTCGAAAAGTATGCTGTCTTGCTGCTCCTTCTGTGGGCGGCAGAGCAGAAAGGTCGGGTTTAGCATTGGGTACAGATTTGGTGAAAGCATTGTAACGGTACATGTTAAGAGAGGTTTGCTTTCTGAGCGCATTGTACAATGCAACGAATATTTTGTTTCCAGCAGCAGTTACAGCCTCATGGGATGAACTTGGGCTGTTAAATATGTCAGCAATACCTTGCAGTACAGCTTGCTTCTTGAACAACTTGAAACAGGTGACGATAGGGGGGGGGGGGGGGGGGGACGATAGCAGTAGCGGCTCGTCGGAGTAGGCATTGTAAGTACTATATTTAATTTAGTAACTTATTATTGTCAAATATTATTAGAAATGCCATATTGTACCGCCCTAGCGTGGTTTTTCACAAAACGCTCTCTTTTAGCGCCTATAACTCGGGAACCATTGGGAATACGAGAAAAATGTATATAATCATTTTTGTAGCAAATTTGATAAGCCTTAATTATGTATATAATCAACTTTTGCCTCCGACCAACGGTTCTCGAGATATTAACGAAAAACCAAAGAAAGTGCCCTATTTTCGCTAATTGCCGCTAGAGCTCGCCTCATATTCATGAGGACTTTCGGTATATTCATTCTTAGGTACCTTTAAATAAGTATGCGAAGTTTCAAAACTTTCGGATTTTTCAGGAGGTTAAACATTGTTTTGACTGGACTAGTAAGTAAATATCATTTACTTACTATTAATATTTCAAATATCAATAGTAATATAGCGGTAAACACTAAATATACTACAAGAGTCCTCTCTTGTTTTCTCTAGCATTCTAGCCTAAATGCAGTTAATAAGTTAGCAGTAAAAGATACTGCTTTACTTTCAATTTAACAAGCCCACGGTAGTTTCTTAGGTCACATTAGATTAGATGTGAATTAGCGACATGTATAACAGCTCCCTCTGCTGGAGGCTGGAGTATGTAACACTAAACTTTCATAAGTTTTAATTATGTGTGTATGTTTTAAATGTACATTCCTCGTATGAAACCTATTAGTATACGTCAGTTTTTATAGTAGAGCAGCAATTTCGTAAGTCTATCGTGTCGTTTTTTTTTTTTGGCGTAGAACCAGGTCAAACATATTCACCCGGTTTTACAATCGCTGGTTAACTGCCAGTCAGAGTTAACTTTCAGGTTATTATAGAAATTGGCTTTTACAATAACTGGTCATTTTCATGATCGTAGTTATCTAGTAGTTAACTTTACTAGCATATGAGGTGTGAGTAAACTAGGGGCCGTTACTTTCGGTCCCGATTAAACGTTAACGGTGGGTCAAACCAATTCAGTTACCATGGAAACAATTGTACTTTCAATGATTTGGCCGACGGTTAAAGTTTAACTACGTTTAGCGTTGACAGAAAGTAACGGCCCTAGAAGTTGGCAGTTTACTAGCAATTTATAACCTATAAAATAACTCTATTTTATTTAACTGTGGTTTAACATTATTATTTCATATATTTCATTTTACAATCAATTGTTTACATTGCGCCACATATTCGCGACTGGTCGCGAAAAGTGCCACAACGGCCAGGTGTTTCGGCATAAAATAACTGGTACAAAATAATGTTTTGATATTTCGTTTAAAAATGGATACATACGAAGTAAATGCATATATAGTAGTGATGAGGAGCCAAGAAGGTCCAAGGTAATTCGGTATAGACCTAAATTTTTTGAAGAATACATTTTTTATTCTCTATAATATTTATATATTACTTCCACATCCAGTGGAAGTATAGTAACGACAAAAAAATTTTAAAAAATTTTTATTGTTCATATAGGCTTAGAATGTCACGAAACGTCGAGATTTTAAGTTTGAGCGAAAAAAAAATTTCTGTCTGTCGGTCTGTCTGTAACTTTTTTGTGCGCACGTTTACTCTGGAACCGTTTGAGGTATTGATTTGAAATTTGGTACACTTGTGTACTTTAACGAGATCTAGAACTAGATTATATTTTCATCTTATTCCGTCGAAGGTTTGGGGGTAAATTGGGGTAAATTTGGGGAAAATAGATAAATCAAGCAGGTAAGAGTCCATAAAATTGGTATTTAGTATATACAAGAGAAGCTAAGGTCTCAAAAAAAATTTTGGCATTAGCCACCCCCCCATTCACCCCCACCCCATTATTAAAGGGGATGAAAAAAAAATTGTGATTTAGTGTGTGTACAAGAACCAGAAACCTCAACATGTTTTTTTTTACTTCATCCACCCCCACTACCACACCCTATCACCACCCCCACCCCGCTACCGATGTGGGGTATCGTTTTATGGGTTTTTGGGGTAGAGAATTTCAAATATTATATTATTACAGTTCCACAAACAATTATTTCCACATACAAAATGTTTTCGTTGTGAGTGACTTGGATAAAAAATCTGGATGTGGAAGTAGTGATTCCTTGGGCAGCGGTTTTTTTCTATTAAATTTACGAGAATATCCTCCTCATCGGCAGAAAAATGTGTGCACCTTTTATTATCCATGATGTAATACTTAAAATAAAACACATTTTTATTGTTAAAATAAACGTTTCTATGTTTTGTAGTAGAATATAGAATAAATTGTATAAATATGTTATTCATAAAAAATTGTAAACATTAAATACTACATACTTATGTACTTAATAATAAACCACTAATTCATAAATTGCTTCTGATATTTATATTTGACAGTAAGTGACGTGTGCCTTTGACAAAAATTCATACTTTTTATGTATATTACCCATTTTTCTACTACCAACATTATAAATTTTGTTCACAACCTCTCGTTTACAAATCATGACTTAACTTTATATTGAAAAACGCAAGTGTCGGTAAGGTTGTAGTTAACCTGCAAGTAAGAGTCAACTAACATGAAAGTTAACTTGCGATCATGATACTATGAAATATAAGATACGCTCGGTACGAGTACCAGCTTTCGACCTACTGTGCGCATAGCGTCACCCTCTAGTCAACTTCAAATCGAGCCCGCGCCGGCGACCATCTACCTAAAAATACATCGAAAACCATAATATAAAAGCTGATTGCAGGCAATTTTACTTTTTAATATCATAGAATTCTATGACTGCTTTTGTCAGCATTTTTCATTTCACATAAGGCCGTTGTGGGTTTAAATGTTTGTGAAAACACCTCCAAAATAATTGGTGCAAGCACATATGATCTTTTGTACCGTTGATTTTTCAACGTGTAAGTAAGCTATTTATTTTGTTTAATATCAAATTTTAATTTATTTAATTAAACACAATAAATAGTAATAGTAAATAATATACTACTTTAATTAGTTTAATTATGAAACAGTGCATTTATCTAACGTTATTCAGGAAAATAGACAAACAGTCAAGAAGGAGAAATATTTATTCTGTTATTTAGAGATAAATTGCCGGATTCTTTAATGTGTTTTTATTATGAAAAACATTTTGCATCTGCAAAATAGCGTTTTCGCAGTATGACATTCAATAGCGCGAGATATATCAATGTGTTCTCTCATGGTAATTATTACAAATATTTAATATCCTCCATTGATTTGCTGAAACATCTCAAGAAAATCTGAATTCGATTTCATTAAACAACACTAACGTAACGTACATTAGTTCTCACACCGTATTCTCTGCGCTGTATCGTTCGCGAGGGGGTTCCGTATATAATTGCAATTTTCTCGAAAACTGTTAATTCTAAAAAAAAAAGTTTCAAATAAAAAAGTTAGCACCATCCTTTATCTTCATATGCCCTCGATATACTTGGTATCTATTTCGAAAGACAAAAAAGTTTCTCGTTTGTTGTATTCCCACCTGTAAATTTTCACAGTTTATCGACATAGCCTTAGAAAAAAAATCATATTTTCTACACTTATTAAAACTTAACCATCATATTAACACATTTTGTTAACAAATATAGATTCATCACATGGTAAAAATTTGACATTAACTCGTTGTCCCGTTTTTTAATTACAGCGAGTTAAACGAAAAAATAATTCTATCTATTACACAGCCCCACAAAAAAAAAAGTGGTCTGTTCACCAGACTAGACCAACATATCTATACGTTTTTGGGGTCGCTGAATCCGAATCCGGGGTCTGGTTGACCCCATCAGGTCAGGGTCAAGGTCAATCCAAGGTTAAATTGGGAAAGAAACGATTAAGCGAAGGAAACCACGATTTCTGTACGTTTTTGGGGTCACTGAATCCGAATTCGGGATCTGCTTGACCCCATCAGGTCAGGGTGATGGTCAATCCAAGGTCAAATTCGGAAAAACCTTTTAAGCGCAGAAAACCACCATTTTTATATGTTTTTGGGGTAACTAAATCCCAACTCCTGGTCTGTTTGGCCCATCAGGTCAGGCTCAAGGTCATTCCAAGATCAACTTTTGTTTATCAAATGGAAACGCGTTTTTGACCACGGATTCTGAAAGAGCGGGATGTTTTACGTTCGCATATGATTTGACCTATGATCAAAGTGACGTTTGGTCATCAGAAGGTCGAATCACTCTCTCAAATTAATTTATCTAAGATCAAAGATGATTCGTATTGAGAAATCTCAGTTACAAATCTTTATCGAGCATGGTTTAGCCTCGTGATATTTCTCTTAGGGAGGTTGGAGAACCAAGACAGCAGACACCTATATCCACACGCAAGCAACGAGTGGCGTCTTCCAATCCTCTGGGAAAAACGAAACGTCTGTCATATACTGACTGCCCAAACATCTCGGTGATAGGGACTGATGAAGTTGCTGGAGCATCACTGATGAGGCCAACATCAGTATCTTCCGACTCTGACGAGGAAAAAATCAACTCATTGTCGGACACACTATGGCTTGATCCTCACACCCTAACGCCCCACTGCAGAGCAGTACGCCTTTACTGGCTTCATTACCTCGAAGGATCGGAAAATGGATCATTCTACACATCCTCGATTAAGGCAGTTGTCACCATTTTGAGCATCCTCTGAGAAGCAGGATTTTTAATTTTAATAACAGGATCAGAGGATTCCCACAGAAATTAAACGTATCGCTTGGATACTGATGTTGGCCTCATCAGTGATGCTCCAGCAACTTCATCAGTCCCATATCACCGAGATGTTTGGGCAGTCAGTATATGACAGACGTTTCGTTTTTCCCAGAGGATTGGAAGACGCCACTCATTGGTTGCGTGTGGATATAGGCGTCTGCTCTCTTGGTTCTCCTATCCCCCTCGGAGAAATTCACGAGGCTAAACCATGCTCGATAAAGATTTGTAACTGAGATTTCTCAATACGAATCATCTTTGATCTTAGATAAATTAATTTGGGAGAGTGATTCGACCTTCTGATGACCAAACGTCACTTTGATCATAGGTCAAACCATATGCGAACGTAAAACATCCCGCTCCTTCAGAATCCGTGGTCAAAAACGCATTTCCATTTGATAAACAAAAGTTGACCTTGGAATGACCTTGACCTTGACCTGATAGGGTTGAACAGACCTCGGATTCGGATTCAGCAACCCCAAAAACGTATAAGAATCGTGGTTTTTTAGCTTAAATGTTTTTCCCAATTTGACCTTGGAATGACCTTGACCCTGACCTGATGGGTCAAACAGACCAGGAGTTGGGATTTAGTTACCCCAAAATCGTATAAAATGGTGGTTTCCTGCGCTTAAAAGATTTTTTACCAATTTGACCTTGGATTGACCATCACCCTGACCTGATGGGGTCAAGCAGATCCCGAATTCGGATTCAGTGACCCCAAAAACGTACAGAAATCGTGGTTTCCTTCGCTTAATCGTTTTTTTCCAATTTAACCTTGGATTGACCTTGACCCTGACCTGATGGGGTCAAACAGACCCCGGATTCGGATTCAGCGACCCCAAAAACGTATAGATATGTTGGTCTAGTCTGGTGAACAGATCACTTTTTTTTTTTGTGGGGTTGTGTTATTTTACAATTTTTTCACATTTTTGGCTCTATCTTTTGTCTCGAACAACCAAAAGAGTCGTAATTTGTTATTTTATCGAATGATAAGCTTCTAAACGCTTCGGTTAAGGTAATTTTAGTTTACATCTAAACTAAAAATTGACCACTAAACTAGTTGACTTTTACGTGACGTAACAGCGGGAACTGCAGTAAGGGGAGGTATGCGTGAGAGCGTATCTCTATTTCTTAGTATCATGACTTGCGATTGTAAAACCGGCTGATTAGGTTCCTTTGAGTATGTCACCGCGCATATGAAATCATATTTTACGACATTTTTTTATGGTCTCGAACTTTTTAAATCAATAAAAAGTGAAAAAAATGTATTTTTAAACAAAATTGTTTTTTTTTGTTTCCACCGCCATATCTTTAAAACTATTAAAGGTACCGAAATTTGTTTTGTGTCAAATTAAAGCACACACTGTAGCGCTTTTACCAATATAAACGGTTTGGGCACAATTCGCACTTTCATTTCTCT
This sequence comes from Rutpela maculata, assembly GCA_936432065.2. NCBI lineage: Eukaryota > Metazoa > Arthropoda > Insecta > Coleoptera > Cerambycidae > Rutpela > Rutpela maculata. The sequence continues at coordinate 222,503,262 of OW386285.2, forward strand.
AAAAATCAAATAAACTAAAAATACATATTTTGTGTATTGAAATCTTCACCAATCGATAACTTTTTTATTTTTGAAAATATTTGCATACATGCAGCGAAGAAAATAAAGCCTAATAATCACAAAAGTTTTTGAAACAATATGTTTTTTCCTAAAGTTGGCAACAGCGACTTTTTTTATCAGCGCTAAACGCGACATTGGGAAGCAATTAATACACCTCGCATGCAGGGTTGGTCAGTTTAGTCGCGTAGAAGTAGCGTTAGTTGAATCTAGATTAATATATGGCATTCTAGGTTGGGGTGGAGTTGCTTACTGTCATCTAAAAAATTAGATATCATTCATAAAAAATGTGCCACCCCCTCTCAGGGGGTAGCACTTAAAAAATATATATATTTATTGGAGCTGAAATAGAATCAAATTTTAAGAAGAAAAGGTTCCATGCAATTTTTCACATAAATTGATAGTTTTTAAGTTATAACGACTTCAAAATTGCGATTTTAGCTTAAAATAAAAGCTTTTAAAAAAGGTATTTTCAAACGGCTTTCGTCAAGTATCTCGAAAAGTATTACTTTATCGAAAAAATGTTATAAACCAATTACAGAAAGCACCCTACAAACTGGGAATTAATTATATTTTTTGTTTATTGATGTAGGATTAATAATTTCGGAAATATTTAAGTTTATATTTGGTATCCAAGGGTTTCGAAATTACCTTAAAAGTTTAAAATGCATTTTTTTCTAAAGCAAGTGCTTTAAATGAGCAAAAAAGAATTTGAGTATTTAGGTAATGCTACATTTTAACGAAAAACTGTATTTGAGATAATTTTTTTAAATTATTGGCTAATTAGAGTAACAAAACGAGTAAAAAATAATTTGAAAGCGCAATTAATTGTCTTTAATTTCCTTTCTTAGCATGCGTCACAATTTCTGAGATATTTAACATTTAAACTGCATTTTTCGTCTTATGAACGTTCGGATGCCATTTGTAAACTCATATCTCCGAAACTATTAAATCTATGTAAGTAAATAAACAAGCGAAATTCATTATTAGTTTATGAGCTTATTTTTGGTCTCTACACATTTTTGAACAAAACTAATATTTATTGAGATATTTGGAATAGGAAAAAAAATACGTTTTATCGAAAATACCTTTATAGTTTAAACTGTATTTTTTCTAAAGCAAGTGCTGTATACGAACCAAAAAATTTGAGCATCTACGTCATGCTGTATATTAATGAGAAACCGTGTTTGATATTAATTTTTTTTTTAATTACTGGCTAATTACAGTAACAAAATGGCGACGTTATTAAAATAATGTGTAGACGGACATTGCTTCGGTCATAACTTCTTTGTTTTTTATGCTTCATAAACAAATAAAAAAATAGTTAAGAGCTTAATTAATAACCTATTATTGTATCTATTAGTATCCTTGGCGTAGGTGTCACAGTTTCTGAGATATTTAACTTTCACTCTAAATAGTTATCTTACGAACACTTGGATGCCAAATGTAAACTTAAATATTTCCGAAATTATTAATCCTACATCAATAAACAAAAAATATAATTAATTCCCAGTTTGTACTTTCTGTAATTGGTCTATAACATTTTTTCGATAAAGTAATACTTTTTGAGATACTTGACGAAAGCCGTTTAGAAATACCTTTTTTTAAGCTAAAATCGCAATTTTGAAGTCGTTATAACTTAAAAACTATTAATTTATGTGAAAAATTGCATAGAACCTTTTCTTAAAATATGATTGTACTTCATGTATATTTTTTAAGTGCCACCCCCTCAAAGGGGGTGGCACTTAAAAAATATAAATAAATTAACAAGCCCCCGCTCAATATAGAAACTTTTCTGTGAAACATTTACTATTATACTGCCAAAAATGAACGAAATCCGTTCAATATGACATTACTTCGAAGTTTTGCATATTTTTTACCTCTAGGTACTGTACTACTACCACCTATCTTTTTATTATTGAAAAGAGACTTTAATATTTATTATACAATTTCTTAATATTAACAACATATGATCAATACTACTGTACAATATATGAAATATTGAACAATAATATTGATCCCCTAGATGCTTTTGGTCACTACTGGTTTTGTACCTATTGATATAAGTTAAACTACTATATGCACCCCGACTGGGATCGTCAGATCGTTGCAGTCGGCAGGCTTGCTACAGCCGAGCGCGCAAGAATATGACTGGCCCATTAAAAAAAATCGCTGACTCAATACTATGAACGGGACATGAAAAATGTTTATCCTAAAAACTTTTTTCAACTATTGGCTTCAATTTGTACGCAGCATGTACATACAAATTTTCATAAATAAACTTTTTTCTCGATTGCCTAAAATTACGCTACTGAAAATAACAAGTTTGAGTTTCCTATTATTTTACCAACTTAAAAAAAAATAAATTGGGTTCACGTGTGACGTTGTTCGAAGCGCTATTGTGTCTACTTTAATCTAAAAAAGAAAATAGCTTGATAGCACAAATATTTTCAGAGATATAGCGGTGGAGACGTTAAAAAACATATTTCATTAAAAATCTATTTTTTTGAGTTTTTCCGAAATAAAAAAGTTCTCGACCACCGAAAAATGTCGTAAAAAACGATTTCGTGTACACGATTATCTTACTAAAGAATCCCACTAAGTCTGGTTTGGTTCTACGCCGGTTTTTTTTTCTCGAAAACTAAGCGACTTTACTTCCAGATTTTACTCTACTATAGTATTTGAAATACAAAGTTTTTTTATAAGTTCTAAATGTGGTCTGATGTGCGGCTATTTGAAATGTGTTTTTAATGTGAATTCCGTGCCTGAGGTCTATCAGCATTTGCATATATTAATAGGAAATGCGAAGTTTTTATAATATTTGCTGCGTACAATGGGTTTTTAATGTAAATTACCTCTATGGAGTCTATCATTAGTTATATGTATTAGTATATTTAAGTTTTTATAGTATTTGAAATACAAAGTTTTTTATAAGTTCTGAATATGGTTTCACGTGGCTATTTGAGATGTGTCTTTAATGTAAATTCCTTACCTGAGGTCTATCAGCATTTGCGTATATTAATAGGAAATACAAAGTTTTTATAAGATTTGCAGCGTACAATGGGTTTTTAATGTAAATTCCCTATATGGAGTCTATCAGTAGTTATACGTTTTGACAGTAATACTCCAGTCGAATTAGACATAATAAAAAATTTTGCGTACTGCGGACTTTTTTTTGTGGAAGTTATTTAAGAGGGCATAATAAGCAAGCACAGAAAACTACACCCTGCTACACCATGAGCGTCCCATATTTTTAGGGGTTGAAACTTTGAAATTTTACTTATGTGTCCACATCTGTTTCCCTATTGCCCGTAGGGCTCTTTACCAAGTTACACTTTTTGAAGATTCATCCCTCCTCTACATTATATATATATATATATATATATATATATATATATATATATATATATATATTTACAGCCTACTATCCATAGAGCGTCCACACATTAACAAATTTCTATCCTTAGAGCGTCCGGTTACCATAGAGCGCCCGTATGTGGACGCTCTAAGGTCAACACATTAAAATTCGCTCCAGACGTTAAGAAGGGGGTCCCCAGGCAATTGGACAAATTTTTAGTGGACGCCCTAAAGTGGTACTTTGTACAGGATCAGTATATTTTAGTTCTTCCATTTGGCCATCAGAGGCGCTGGTGTCGCCTTCATGTATATCAGTTATCCTTTGGTCACAGACCATGAAGCGCCCAGTAGACATGACAACGTCGCGGGCGCTCAATAGTCGTCAGTAAGTATTAGAATAAATTCGCGCATATGTATTTACAGCAACCTGACTTTCACGGTCTCAACTATTGAACGTTTGCTATTACCGTTGTAATAGAAGTACTAATAGAAGAATGGATAGTCGATTTTCGAATCCTTTATTGCTCTTTGATAGTATTGGATATCTGCTTCTTACTAAAAATTATGTGTTTCACACATAAAGTACATTACAAACATAACATCAATAGTTATATTTCATATTTATATTGTGCATAGTAGATATTCTCATATAGATACCTTTCGAGCGGCACGTTAACTAATTCAAAATTGTTTGCCAACAAGTAATCTTCAAGTCGACAGACACCGATAGTGATATGAAATATTTTTTGTTGAAATCTATTAGATACGTGTAAAACGAAATTTCTATTTTCACTTTTTGAAGGGGTGAAAACGGGGGTGGTAGATGGTTTAAAGGGTATCCGTATCTTTGAAATCGCATAAGCCAGAAATGTGATATTCCAGCGACGGGCTCTTCTGAAGAAATAAGGAGACACGTATTCGACGATATTCAAAAAGAAACCCCCGAAAAGGGAAGGGGGGGGGGGGTAAACTTTTCGGAAACGATTAGGCCCAGAAGCCTGAAATTTGACAAAAATACTCTTTATTGGAATCTATTAGATACGAGCAAGACAAAATTTCGATTTTCACTTTTTGAAGGGGTGAAAATGCGGGTGGTAGATGGTCTAACGGGTACCCGTATCTCTAGAATCGCGAAAGTCAGAAACGTGATATTCCAGCGACGGGCTCTTCTGAGGAAATAAGGAAGCACATATTCGACGGTTTTCAAAAAGAGACACGCGAACGTGTGAACGAAGAGGGGGAGGTTTTTAAGCTTCTCGGAAACGGTTAGACTCAGAAGCATGAAATATGGCAGAAATACTCCTTATTGGAATCTATTAGACACAAGTAAGACGAAATTTCGATTGTCACTTTTTGAAGGGGTGAAAACGGGTGTGGTAGATGGTCTAAAGGGTACCCTGCGCGTAAATGAGAAACGCGATATTCCAGCGATGGGTTCTTCTGAGGAAATACGAAGACACGTATTCGACGGTTTTCAAAAAGATACCCTCTGAACGGGTGAACAGGGAGAGGGATGTTTTTAAGCATGAAATTTGATCCATACCTGCCCATATGCTTTATTGTCGATTAAAATAATTATTTTTCGTTTAACTCGCTCTAACACAAAAATAGCTTAATGAATTGTTATCAAATTGGGGTGAGCAGTGGGTTTCCTCGAGTACAATGATTGCGCAGTGGGTTTCCTAGTATACAATGAATGTGCAGTGTGTTTCCTCGAGTACAATGGATGCGCAGTAGGTTTCCCTGAGTGCCATATATGCGCAGTGGGTTCTTCGAGTACATTGAATGTGCAGTGGGTTTGCTCGAGTACTATGGATGCGCAGTGGGTTTCCTCGAGTACAATGGAGGCGCAGAAGTTTTCCTAGAGTGCAATGAATGCGCAGTGGGTTTCCCCGGGTACCATGGATGTGCAGTGGGTTCCCTCGAGTGTACTTCCTGAGTACTATAAGTGACCATGTAGTACTCCTTCATAGGCATAAGTTAGTATGTCAATGCTCTTAATTCCACGCGCAAAAAGTCTTCAACGCGAAGTCGCGGGCATCAGTTAGCAGATATATATATTGTGTTATAAGATTTGTAAGCCGATAGATCAGTGCAATTAGACGGTTTCCCATGTAGTCATTTGCATCAATTTCCCGGTACTCGAAAAAATAAGTTTTCGATGCCATTCGATTTAACTCGATGGGAACAGTACTTGCGAGTAGTTTTAAGGCCTCTCAAATTGTTTACACAATAAAGAAAAACTGTTTAAATTTCAAAGATGATGTTTTGGATCTTTTACCGCTTACATAGCGAAAATGAAAATAGATACGACAAAAATGCTTTTGTGTAGAGTACTGAATTTTATGCAAAAAATCCGCGGGAGCATATTACTTCCACATCCAGTGGAAGTATAGTAACGCAAAAAAAAATATTGTTCAAATAGAATGTCATGAAATGTCGAGATTTTAAATTTGAGCAAAAGAAAATTTCTGGCTGTCGGTCGGTCAGCCGTTCTGTCTAACTTTCTTTGTGCGCATGATTACTCTAAAACCGTTTAAGATATTCACTTGAAATATGGTACACGTATGTATTTTAATGATATCTGGAACTAGATTAAATTTTCATCTTATTCTGTTGAAGGGTTGGGGGTAAATTGTAGTGTGTGTGTTTAAAAATGTGTTTTAACCGCCTTCCATGTCACCTCAATGACCCTCTTAAGTCCAGTAGATCTAGATTTGTCTGAGTAAAGGAGACGGAGCCCTACAGTTTATAGTGGAATCCGAACCACTTCTTGGGGAAAATTTCCATTGAAAAATTTTTTCGCTATGTGGGGCTCGAACCCACTTCGCTAGGTACGCTCAAAGTGCAAGCTAGACGCGCCAACACACTGAGCTACCGACCCCCTAGTAAACAAGTAAATCAAGCAGGAGTCCATAAAATTGGTATTTAGTATATTCAAGAGAAGCTAAGGTCTCAAAATTTTTTTTGACAAAAAAAAATGTGATTTAGTTTGGGTACAAGAACCAAAGGCTTCAGAATATTTTTTTACTTCATCCATCCACCCCCACCCCACTACCGATGTAGGGTATTGTTTTATTGATTTCTAGGAGATACCATTTCAAATATTATATTATTAAAGTTCCATAAACAATTATTTCCACACACAATTTTTATTTCATTGTGAGAGACTTGGATATGGAAATAATGATTCCTTGAGCAGCGGATCAAAATACATATTAGCTGAATAGACCACTTTTTCGCCTCATGGTTGTTTCTTAGGATTATGGTTGAAAAGTGGACCAATCTGACAATTCTGACTTCGGATTCAGATTCAACGGGTCAAGATACATAAGGATACACGATCTGGTCCACTGGACAGACCACTTGTTTTGTGGGACTGTGTTATATTTGTGTGTATATGTCCACCTTATATAATTTTTACTAAAAGTCGGATTCCTTCATTGGCAATGACGTCAACTACCTACCAAATAATATTTTCCCCGTTTTGTAGATATAGCGCCTAAAGACACCAAGACGATTCTTTCACGACTACAATACGGTAAGCAAAGGAAGCAATATATTTATATCTCGACTAGCTGATGCTCGCGACTTCGTTCGCGCGGAAGACTTCTTGCGCGTGGAATTAAGAACATTAACATAATAATTTATGCCTATAAGAAGTACTACATACTCACTGAGTACTCCTATATTACCCAAGAAGTACACTCGAGGGAGCCCACTGCACGCCCATTGTACTCAAGGAATCCCACTGCGCATCCATAGCACTCATCGAAACCTACTGCGCATCCATAGTACTCGGGGAAACCAACTGCGCATCTATTGTACTCGAGGAAACCCACTGCGCACCCATAGTACTCTTGGAAACCCACTGCGGATCCATTGTATTCGAGGGAACCCACTGTGCATCCATTGTACTCGAGAAAACCCACTGCGCATCCATTGTACTCGAGGAATCCCACTGCGCATCCATAGTACTCGGGGAAACCCACTGCACATCCATTGCGTTCAAGGAAACCCACTGCGCATCCACTGCACTCGAAGAAACCCACTGCGCAATTTGATAACAATGCATTATTCTATTTTTGTGTTAGAGCGAGTTAAACGAAAAAATTATTATTTTAGTCGACAATAAAGCACACGGGCGGGTATGTGTCAAATATCATGTTTAAAAACATCCCTCTCTCTGTTAATCCGTTCGGGGGGGGGGGGGTCTCTTTTTGAAAACCGTCGAATAGTGTCTCCTTACTTCCTCAGAAGAGCCCGTCGCTGGAATATCACGTTTCTGACTTCCGCGATTTCAGAGATCGTCTACCACCCCCGCTTTCACTCCATCAAAAAGTGAAAATCGAAATTTCGTCTTACTCGTGTCTAATAGATAAGAGTATTTCTGCCAAATTTCACGCTTCTAGGTCTAACCCTTTCCGAAAAGCTTAAAACCTCCCCCTCCGCGTTCACCCTTTCGGGGATCTCTTTTTAAAAAACCGTAGAATACGTGTCGTCTTATTTCCTTAGAAGAGTCCATCGCTCGAATAATCACGTTTCTGACTTAACGTGATTTCAAACACACAACACGGGTGCGCTTTAAACCATCTACCACCCCCGTTTTCACCCCTTCAAAAAGTAAAAATCGAAATTAAACGTATCTAATAGATTTCAACAAAAATATTTCTGCCAAATTTTACGTATCTAGATCTAACCGTTCCCGAGAAAGCCTAAAATTTCAACCCCCTTTTTCACCCTCTTAGGGGCCGAATTTCGAAAAATCCCTTTTTAGTGGTTGCCTACGTCATTCGAGGAACCTCTATGCAAAATTTGAAGTTTCTAGACCCAGTGGTTTGAGCTGTGCGCTGATAGATCAGTAAGTCAGTTAGTCAGTCAGACAGTCGTATTCTTTTATATGTATAGATTAAGGTATTTTTGTGTTAATACAATAACTAATAAAAATATATCTGACAACATTAATCTTTGGAACATGATTAAATTAGAGAATTATTAATGATTATACTTCCGGTCCATTCCTAATACAACACCCTGTATTGCTTCCAAAGCATTAATTGCACACTTGGTTGAAAGAAAAGATAGCTGACTCAAGCTATACGGGCCCTCACTCCGATACCTGCCGAGAGTAAACTTGACGCATGCGCATAGTAAATATTGATACCCTTTTCCCCTCTGATTACTAACGCAAATATGACAACACTGTCGGACGCTCTAAGGTCGTTCCATATGTGAGATATACTCGAGAGGACGCTTTAAGGTAGTAAATGTACGCATTTTATACATGTTTGTGGGCGCTCTGAGGTGGTTATACGTACGGACGCCTGAAGGTAGCGAATTTTTTTTTAAAGTGAATCATACGCCGAATAAAGGCAGTATACGCGGAGAATTCGGAGTATATAATAAATATCGTTGTCGCTCTACTCATATATGCGCTTATCTCATGACGGACGCCCAGTGAATGTTTTTTGTAATGACGCTTTATGGATAGTGGGATGTAAATATATATATATATATATATATGAAATCGGATTTGAAGGAAACAACTACTCAGCGGGCAAATACCCCGACCTGCATTGAATTACACCTTCAAATCGTGATCAGTAACCAACTATCATTTGTCTGTTCCTAACCAGACATAGACCGGTTTCGAACTTATTATGTTCTCATCAGTATGCCATAGGTCATGGAACAGACAAATGATAGTGGTCAACTTGCTAGTCTTATACAAACTGAATCAAATGGAGTGACGGTGAGAGGTAAACTCTCATATGGTCAGATGCTACTATACGTCGGACAAATGTCACTGACGTATAGCGACTTGCTATTTTGCAAGTACCAAGAGCGGCGACCTCTAGCCTTAGTGGGCTATACTCACTGTTTATGAAATCGGATTTGAAGGAAACAACTACTCAGCGGGCAAATACCCCGACCTGCATTGAATTACACCTTCAAATCGTGATCAGTAACCAACTATCATTTGTCTGTTCCTAACCAGACATAGACCGGTTTCGAACTTATTATGTTCTCATCAGTATGCCATAGGTCATGGAACAGACAAATGATAGTGGTCAACTTGCTAGTCTTATACAAACTGAATCAAATGGAGTGACGGTGAGAGGTAAACTCTCATATGGTCAGATGCTACTATACGTCGGACAAATGTCACTGACGTATAGCGACTTGCTATTTTGCAAGTACCAAGAGCGGCGACCTCTAGCCTTAGTGGGCTATACTCACTGTTTATGAAATCGGATTTGAAGGAAACAACTACTCAGCGGGCAAATACCCCGACCTGCATTGAATTACACCTTCAAATCGTGATCAGTAACCAACTATCATTTGTCTGTTCCTAACCAGACATAGACCGGTTTCGAACTTATTATGTTCTCATCAGTATGCCATAGGTCATGGAACAGACAAATGATAGTGGTCAACTTGCTAGTCTTATACAAACTGAATCAAATGGAGTGACGGTGAGAGGTAAACTCTCATATGGTCAGATGCTACTATACGTCGGACAAATGTCACTGACGTATAGCGACTTGCTATTTTGCAAGTACCAAGAGCGGCGACCTCTAGCCTTAGTGGGCTATACTCACTGTTTATGAAATCGGATTTGAAGGAAACAACTACTCAGCGGACAAATACCCCGACCTGCATTGAATTACACCTTCAAATCGTGATCAGTAACCAACTATCATTTGTCTGTTCCTAACCAGACATAGACCGGTTTCGAACTTATTATGTTCTCATCAGTATGCCATAGGTCATGGAACAGACAAATGATAGTGGTCAACTTGCTAGTCTTATACAAACTGAATCAAATGGAGTGACGGTGAGAGGTAAACTCTCATATGGTCAGATGCTACTATACGTCGGACAAATGTCACTGACGTATAGCGACTTGCTATTTTGCAAGTACCAAGAGCGGCGACCTCTAGCCTTAGTGGGCTATACTCACTGTTTTTGAAATCGGATTTGAAGGAAACAACTACTCAGCGGGCAAATACCCCGACCTGCATTGAATTACACCTTCAAATCGTGATCAGTAACCAACTATCATTTGTCTGTTCCTAACCAGACATAGACCGGTTTCGAACTTATTATGTTCTCATCAGTATGCCATAGGTCATGGAACAGACAAATGATAGTGGTCAACTTGCTAGTCTTATACAAACTGAATCAAATGGAGTGACGGTGAGAGGTAAACTCTCATATGGTCAGATGCTACTATACGTCGGACAAATGTCACTGACGTATAGCGACTTGCTATTTTGCAAGTACCAAGAGCGGCGACCTCTAGCCTTAGTGGGCTATACTCACTGTTTATGAAATCGGATTTGAAGGAAACAACTACTCAGCGGGCAAATACCCCGACCTGCATTGAATTACACCTTCAAATCGTGATCAGTAACCAACTATCATTTGTCTGTTCCTAACCAGACATAGACCGGTTTCGAACGTATATATATATATATATATATATATATATATATATATATATATATATATATATATATATATATTACACATTTGCCGTAGGACGAAACGGTTTTGGATGTACGAGGCCGGAAAGGTCGTGCTGTCCGAATTTGAGGGTCTTCTGTACAGGACAAACGGCTATTATTTCCAATCTACAATACTACACATATTAATGCCCTTAAGGAGGAATGATGGTTTGTGAAAAAACTTTCATCGAATACCGCGCGGTTTTCATGATACGGGATATTGAAATTTTGAAAACCTCTTTTTTTAAAAAAAAGTGAACCTACTTTTTTTCGCTCAACAGGCAATAGGGAAACAGATATGGACACATAAGTAAAATTTCAAAGTTTCAACCCCTAAAAATAGGGGACGCACATGGTGTAGCAGGGTGTAGTTTTCTGTGCTTGCTTATTATGCCCTCTTAAACAACTGCCACAAAAAAATGTCCGCAGTACGCAAAGTTTTTTCTGATGTCTAATTCGACTGGACTAAATTGAAATATGAAGTGTTACAGGTATTTTATATGTATTTGAAACTCCGATTAAAGAACTTACATCCTTTAATCGGAGATTTGAAAAGTATTTTTAATGAAAATTCTCCATATGTGGCCTATCAGTATTTGTAAGTTCTTATATGGTGTTTGAAATACGAAGATTTTAAAGGTTCAGATGTGTCTAAGTTCTTGAAGTATTTGAAATGTGTTTTGAATGTAAATTCCTTGCCTGAAGTCTATCAACACTTGCACATTTTAATAATAAACACGAAGTTTTCATAAAATTCTATGAGGATATGCAATGGGGTTTTAAAGTAAATTCTCTGAAGTATATCAGTATATTTATAAGTATTTATGGTAATTAAATTGCGAAGTTTTATAGGTTTTTATGTGAATTTGAAAGATATTAATGTATACTCTCAGTACGAGGCCTATAAGTATTTATAAGTTTTTATGGCGTTTGAAATACGAAAATTTTATAGATTCTGTGAGTTTTTAATGTATATTCCTCGCTTGAGGTCTATTGTAAAACTTTTATGCTTTTATGGGAATAAGAGGGTTTTCTAAAATACAATGTGTAAGTATATACTTAGGATGGATTTTAATCTTACAATGGATTTTAATGTAAATTATATGAAATCTATTGTATTAGTAAGTATTGTAACTTTTTTAGGTTGACTACTATTGAAATCCCATGAAAACTTTTCAAATTAATAGTTGTAAATAATACTTTTCAGTGGGTGCACTGAGAAATCCTTATTAAATTCTTATATAAAACTAAACTAATAATAACCCTTATATATACTAATTATTTCTTATTAAATGTTATAAAATTCATCCCTGGTTTCCTGATGAAACATTATTAGTTTTACTACTATTGGAACCTCATGAACACTTATCAAATTAATAGTTGTAAATCATTATTAATACTTTTTAATAGATGTCCCTATAAATCCTTATTAAATTCTTATATAAACTTTTTATATAAACTAAACTGATATGGACCCATGAAGTCTTATAAAAATAAGTACAAATATATCCTTATAAAAATGTATAAAATGCCTACTAGGAACTCCTTGGTATATCTTTTCAACATTACTTTTCAGATTCCAAAAAAAACACAAAAGTATTCGATAATACCTTATTCATACTTTTGAAGATGCATTCTTACACGTTTCCATTAAATTCTTATATAAGCTAAACTGATATATACCCATGTAGTCTTATAAAAATAAATACAAATATATCCTTATAAAAATGTATAAAATGTCTGCTAGGAACTCTTTAGTATATCTTTTCAATTTCATTACTCTTCAGATCCCATAAAAAGCCTCAAAAATATTCGATGTAATACCTTATTAACACTTTTTAATACGTATCCTTATAAATCCTCATTAAATTATTATACAAACTAAACTGATAACAACCTCTCAGATCTTACAAAAACCATATACTAATTGTTTCTTATAAAATATTACAGAACTCGTATTTGATTTTACTGATGAAACCTTTTCAGTTTCAACACTATTCAGATCCCATGGGAACTTATCAAATTAAAAGTTGTAATGCCAAATTAAAACCTTTTTTTAGTATAAACACTTATGGAAACATACCAATAACAACATGGGTATTCCAACTCAATTAAGACTCCTTTAGATACTTATTCATCCCAATATAATTTCTATATGGCAAAATTAATGTACTGTATAAAACCTTATAAACCAGATAGGCTCTTATGATTACCCATAAAAAATTTATAATTATCTATAAGTTTGAAATAGGATTTTTTGACAGGGAAGTCACGTTTATCTAGAATTCGTATTTATTGGTATTTGACTCATTTCGAAGCTTTTCCAAATTTGCAATAGATTGTACCAAAATCGGAACAAAAGTGGACATCGACTGTACGTATATAGCGACTCATTCACTCGCAAACAAGAAGTTCCTATGGAGTCGAGAAAAAACAAAAGAAGAAACAATGGATAACATAAATAATAATATACTTTTAGATACACAAAAATCAAATATATAAAAAGATGTATTAAATAATTCAATATACGTATATTTACATCAAACTTATTTTATTATAGCATTATTGCTATAAATTTGGTGACCCCGACATACACATGACCTTCGTGATGAGATCTATGGAATCGGATTAATTGGAGAAGAGGCAAAATTATTTCTACTCTCGAAGTTAGAAGAATATTCAGACATAATTACCCGAAGACCAACTCCAAGAATATAAAAATATAAATCAACTCCAAGAATATAAAGATATAAACCAACTTCAAGAATAAAAGGACTAAACAAAACGATTGAAAGAAGTTTAAAAGCAAAAGAAATGCTTAAAACTTTTATTATATAAACACCTAAAATTTTATTAAATTGATTGATATAATTTGGCACACATCCACATTCCTGATTTAGAACCACTTTTATCAACGACTTCGAGAAGAGATTCCATATACTACATATCACTATAAATTGAATCCAGATAATGCTTATCGTTTAACGAAGAGAAGGATACAAAGAAAGTTTACTGATAAATTTTGAATTGATGTTCCTCTAATTTATGGTCATTTCCTACTCCCAATTGAAGTTGAACATTACAAGTACTGTCATCTGCTGGTAAGTGAGTTAACGTACATTTCCCTTTTTATTTGAGAAATAGTCAATCAACCAATCAATTAATTATGCCAACACAACCTTCAGACGAGGATTTTCCTCAAACCCACTATGTCACATCCGTCAAGCTACCCCCGTTTTGGAAATCAAAACCTGAAATTTGGTTTACCCAAATCGAATTACAGTTTTCTGTTGCAAAGATTGTCAATGACAAAAAAAAGTATGATCAGGTTATAGCTTATTTGCCATTAGATGTGATAGATAATATATACGATATAATATCTAATCCCCTGGAAACAGATTTATATATCAATTTAAAGAAAATTTTAATTTCACGTTTATCATCGAGTGAGGAGAAACGTCTCAACGATTTGCTATCAGGTTCCCAAATGGGTGGTCTGAAGCCGTCAGATTTCTATAGATCCATGCTGAATATGGTTGGAGGTTTCAGCATGGTTAGTCAAGATTTATTGATTAAATTATGGAAAATACGTTTGCCTCAAACTGTATATATCGCTATTACAGCTTCCGGGAAAACAGACACAAAAGAGATTCTCGATATTGCAGATCGGATATGGGAATCTTGTCAAAATTCGATGGTTGCATCATACTCTAAAAATCCTCTTGACTCCGAATCAACCCCGTTATCAGATTTAACTACCACTATCAAAAATTTTTCAATCACTTTCCATGATTCAATTAATCAAGTTTTACAAAGACAAGAAATTTTTAATTCTCGATTAAACTCTTTAGAATCTAAATTACCTGATCAATCTTTCGAACCTCAACCTACTTCTTTCTGCAATAATTGTAGGAGTAGAAACATTTCACAAACTCGCATTTCTAATCGCAATCGTTCACCGAGCCGTAATAACTTTCCCAAGAAGTTTGATCGTACAGATAATACTATTTGTTACTACCATCAACTTTATGGTGCCAATGCTTTTCGTTGTGGAGGTGAATGGTGCAAATTCAGTAAAAGTTGTAAAATATCTGATAATCCTCAAAGATGACTAAAGTTTGATAATTTTATGACGTCTGACTTTGACTTTTCTGGCAGCAAACGTCAACTTTTTATTTACGATAGATGTAACAACTTGAACTTCCTAATCGACACCGGGGCCGATTTATCTGTGGTGCCACGTAATGTTTTCACAGATTTAAAAAAGAATTTTGATACGATATTAACCGCGGCTAACGGTTCAACGATTTTTACATACGGTAAGAAATTGTTAAAAGTCAATCTAAACTTACGCAGATTATTTCCTTTCATTTTCAATATTGCAGACATTGACATTCCGATTGTCGGAGCAGATTTCTTGTCTCATTTCGGTTTAGTTGTCGATCTTAAAGGAGCTCGAATAATTGATAACAAGACTAATTTGTCAATTAATTGTTTTATTAAAAATAGTCCTTTAGACAATTATAGATTAGACACACTTAAATTATTTCCTTTAACAGATAAATATAACAAATTACTTTTACAGTTTCCTAATTTAATTAGTTCACCAGATTACAATTTACCTATTAAACATTCTGTTCTACATCATATAGTTACTGAAGGTCATTTACCTTTTTCACGACCTCGTAGATTAGACAATCTTAAATTTAAAATAGCTCAAACAGAATTTAACATCATGGTGGAATTGGGTATCTGTAAACCATCATCTTTTCAAGTTTCTTCACCACTTCATTTAGTAGCAAAAAAAGAGAAAAATGATTGGAGACCTTGTGGAGATTATCGACAACTAAATACAATTACTATTCCAGACAGATATCCGTTACCTCATATTCACGACTTTAGCTCTCAGTTGCACGGCTGCACTATTTTCTCCAAGATTGATTTAGTGCGACCGTACCATCAGATACCTGTCGCTGAAAATGACGTTTATAGGACAGCCATAACAACTCCTTTCGGACTGTTTGAATTTTCCCGCATGCCTTTTGGCCTACGCAATGCCGGTCAAATTTTCCAACATTTTATGAATGAAGTACTTGTCAACTTACCTTTCGTTTTCGTCTATTTGGATAATATTTTAATCGCAAGTCAATCAGATGTACAACATTTGGAACATTTGGAAATAGTTTTCAAAATATTAGACACGTACGGAATAAACATTAAACCATCTAAATGTATCTTAGAGGTTGACAATTTAACCTTTTTAGGTCATCACATCTCTTCATCTTCAGGTATTTTACCATCAACTGAGAGAGTCGAAGTCATTAATAACTTCCCTTTACCGACAACTCTCAAACAACTACGTTTCATAGGTATGGTAAATTTTTATCATCGTTTCATACCTCATTTTGCTGAAACTTTACTTCCCCTATATTCTCTTTGTAACAGTTTATCTCATGATAAAATTACAAAGATAAATAGTTGGCCTGATGATTGTTTAGTTGGATTTTCGAAAGCCAAAGACGCTATAAGTAATGCAGTAGTTTTAGCTCATCCTTGCAATAATGACGATACTATCTTATCTCTCTCAGTCGATTGTTCTAACCTTGCCATGGGTGCAGTTTTAGAGCAAAAAGATAATACGGGATTGCTTGCTCCGTTAGCATTCTTTTCCCGTAAATTAACCATAGCACAAACCAATTATTCGGTTTTCGACAAAGAACTTTTAGCATTATATACTGCAATTAAACATTTTAAATTTATACTTGAAGGTCGAAAGTTTAATTGTTTTACAGATCACAAACCTTCAATCAACGCTTTATTTACAAAAGCAGAAAGATCTCCTCGTCAAATACGTCATTTAGAATACATAGCTCAATTTTCTTGTAAAATACATGTTAAAGGAAAACATAACGTAATAGCTGACAGCTTGTCACGTATTTATGACACTTCTTCTTTAAAACAAGATATTTTACCACTTCAACTTAAAAATTCTCCTTTCCTTAATGTTAACTTTGACCTAAAGTTGCTTAGTGAAGCTCAGGAGAAAGATTCAAATCTCAACTATTTATTGTCAGATAAATCATCACTAGCTAAAACCAATTTCATTTTAAAAAAGATACAAATTCCAGATTCAAATGATTTTATTTGGTGTGATGTTTCTCATACAAAAGTTAGACCTTTTGTTCCACTTGTTTACAGACGAACGATATTCGATATTTTTCACAACTTATCTCATCCTGGCATTAAAGCCACTAGACTGTTGATTTCAAATAACTATTTTTGGCCGAAAATGAACACAGATTGCAATTTATGGTCAAAATCGTGCATTAACTGTCAAGCTGTCAAAGTCAGCCGACATACACGAAGTCCTCTTGGGAACTTCACCATCCCGAAAAGCAGATTCGACCACATCCATATAGATTTGGTAGGACCATTACCTCCATCCAAAGGTAACTCTTACATTCTTACGGTGATTGAACGATTCACTGGGTGGCCGGAAGCGTACCCTCATCGCGACATCACAGCAGAAACAGTTGCGCGTACTTTATTTCAAAATTTTGTTTGTCGATTCGGTGTTCCCTTGACGGTGACGACTGATCAAGGGGTACAATTCGAGTCAAGGTTATTCAATGAATTTGCAAAGTTTTTAGGTTTTCATAGAATACGTACAACTGCATATCACCCACAAGGGAATTATTTAATTGAAAGATTTCATCGCTCACTTAAAACTTCCTTGTTAACTAGAGCCAATACATCACATTGGACAGATGAATTACCCATCATTTTATTAGCATTTAGGACAACTCCCAAGGAAGATCTGCAATGTTCACCTGCTGAACTTATATATGGTCAAACCCTTCGTTTACCCGTTGATTGAAGAGTCTATAGATGCAACTATACGGCCAAAACGGTTCCTATATGTTCATCTCGCTCATCACGCTTCCCCCACGTCCCTATCCACATATTGTTCGTTGACTTGTGGTGCCACCGCGCGGTGTTATTTTGCGCGAACCGCGAATAGAAATACTGGACGTTGATATCCAGCGAACGAGGGTACATAATATACAGGGTGTCCCATAAGTAATTGTACACAGAGCAATGACAGATTCCTTACGTCAAAATATTACGATTTAACTAAACTTACCTTGGTCCAAAAGTTGATAATAACAGAGATACAGGGTGTCAAAGTTAAATTTTTTTTTGTTTTTATTTTTTAATAATTTCTTTAAAAAGTTAAATATCTTAATTTTAAAATAAAAATTTCCATTTTCCTGTCATTTTTACGTAAAAAAGGCATACCTTCTAAATGTCGCTACGAGTAACCGTTTCCAAGATATTTGGTTTTAAAGTATTCAATGCAACCAATTTAAATGATTTAGGGATGTACGATTGTTGTACCCAAATCTAGGTGGCTTGTGTCAATTACTCTTTAAATGTCATACCTAAAAATTTTGTTGTGCTAATAAATGCAATTTAACAATTGTTGTACATAAATCTAGGTGACTTGTGCCAATTAGGTATTATTGTATTGTGTTGATTGGATTTAGATAATCACTGAATTTTTAAATTTGTTTGGATTAATCATGCCTCGTCACAACAACTTTTCAAACAGTGAAATGCGAGATATGGTATGCGTCTACGCACAAGAAAATTGTTGTGGTAGACGTGCCCGCCGTACATATCTACGATTATATCCCAACAGGACCCTACCAAACCATCAAACATTTAAAAATATCTATGACAGATTAGGAGAAAGTGGCGAGTTTCGTCCCAAGAGCCACATAGGGCGTCCAAAAAGAATTACCGCCGATCAGGAGGATGAAATTTTAGTTCGAATTGCTGAAGATCCTGAACTTTCCACACGGCGATTGTCTGCAATTACTGGAGTAAGTAAATCTTCCATATTTAGAATACTTCACAAAGAAGATTTGAGACCATTTCATTTTATTCCGGTACAGAATTTGTTACCTAGGGATCTTCCCGCACGTGTAGAATTTTCACAATTTCTTCAAAATAAACAAACAATAAATCGTAATTTTATCGAAAATATTTTATTTACGGATGAAGCAACTTTCACCCGAAGAGGAGTATTTAACTGGAGGAACTTCCATTACTGGGATGTGGAAAATCAACATACACCTAGGGAATCACATTTTCAACAAGAATTCAAAATTAATGTTTGGTGTGGAATTAGGGGAGATCAGTTATTGAGGCCATATGAATTACCACCAAACTTAAATGGTGCTTCATATCTGAACTTCTTGCAAACTGAACTTTATGATGAAATGAATACATGGCCCAGAAACATAAGACAGAATTTATGGTTTATGCAGGATGGAGCTCCACCTCACTATTCCCTTGAAGTCCGCAATTATTTAAATTTGCAGTTTCCTCATAGGTGGATTGGAAGGGGAAGTGAATTTCGATGGCCAGCTCGTAGCCCTGATTTCAATCCTATGGATTTTTACTTTTGGGGACATATGAAGACATTGGTTTATTCCCAAACAATTAATAATCGACAGGAATTATGGCAACAAATACAAAATGCCGCACAGTTTATTAGAAATCAACCTGCCATATTTTTTAAAGTTAGACAATCTTCAACAAAAAGAATAAGGAAATGTATCGATGTTGGTGGAGCGCATTTTGAAAATTTATTAAAGTAATTATGCAATATTATTATGTAATAAAATTTATTTTCTTGCTGTAATGACTGATTATTCTAATTAATCAAGTACTGTGTTTTTACCTCCTTAATGGTTAATATCGCGACAATTATCCACTTTATGGGTTCTTAAAAGAGTGCATATGTTACGTATAAGACATTGGAAAATATGAATTAAGTAGTTGAAATTGATATTCGCACAGTGACGTAATATGTAATTTAGGAGGGGTGAAGGGGTTTATCAATTATGTTGTACGCCACTGGCAAAAGCGATTTAACATATTGTTTTTGTTTTAATCAAAGCCTACTTTGAAAAATCGTACATCGCTAAATCATGATTTAAATTGGTTGCATTGAATTCTTTAAAACCAAATATCTCGAAAACGGTTACTCGTAGCGACATTTAGAAAGTATGCCTTTTTTGCGTAAAAATGACAGGAAAACAGGAATTTTTATTTTAAAATTTTTTTAAAAAATCGCCAAAAAAAATATGACGTATAAACGACACGCAAACTACCGTAGGTGGCGCCCTCTACAAACAGCAGCAAAACTATGAACATATTTGAATCTCTCGCCTCAAAAAACCCCAAGTCACCAAATTTTGTTAAAATATTTAAATTTTTAAAGAAATTATTTAAAAGAAAAGAAACAAAAAATTTAACTTTGACACCTTGTATCTTTGTTATTATCAACTTTTGGACTAAGGTAAGTTTGGTTAAATCGTAATATTTTGACGTAAGGAATCTGCCATTGCTCTGTGTACAATTACTTATGGGACACCCTGTATTTATTAAAAGTTATAATTCTCCACGCAGGTTGTAGACCGGCGCAATCAGTGCCGGCGTCAGAGCATTTGGCACCTGTAGCAAACAGTTGCTTGCCGCCCTGATAAAAAACATTTACAAGTTACTACTGTTAGGACAAATTTATTAATAAAAACTTACAAACAAAAATCTCAGATAAATAATTCTTTCACTAGTTTCACTTAAAATTCAAAAACAAGAGAAACCTTTAACTATCAATTATTGTCGCATGTTGTGCGCTGTAACAATCGTGTTTTGTTCGAAATTACAATTGTTCCTTGTCCTCGAGACCCATTTGGGGTTCAAAAAATGTTTTTTTTTGAGATTTTTGTTCAATTTTGAATTTCTGAAATTTATAAAAATGTGATAAATTAAAAATATTTTATTTTGCTATTCGATTCAGCTTCATGGAATAGTATTTATGAGTACGTTTAAGATCTCCTAATTTTTTAAAATAATTAGAAAAAAGAATATGCAAATGTCGAGGATGGTGTTTTTGATCTTTCAGCGCTTGCGTAGCGAGAACGGTAATAAATACGAAAATGCACCGCACTTTTTTTTGTACAACATGGAATTTTCTACAAACAAGTCCGCGAGGGCATATTCTTATCTACTATAGTTTTCGAACTACAGGTGCTCACGTGTAAGCATAAAAATGACTGTTTTTTACGCTACTCTGCAAGTGGCACTGGCGTGCGCTGACTTAATTAACAAACAAAAAATTAAGAAAACGGCGATGCTAATAGTCAAATTTAAATTACACAAAACATAATGAGTAACTTCTGTTTAAAACTGTTTTTTATACGATGCATAATATTAATAATAGAGTTACAAATATTAAAAAAATGTTGAAATAAAATAAAAAAATAGTTAAATATTCTTTGTGTTATTGAAATGTATGTACAATTGTACAGAAAAAAACACTAATTAATAAAAATATGCGGCAAGTTCCAGTTATATAAAAATCGATGAAAATGAAAAATTACACTTTTCGGTCCTAATATTAATTGTTTATATGTGATAAATAAAAACAAAATGATATGTCAACAATAAATACATTTTTTTAAGAAAGAAAATTACTTCCTACAAGGTGGAAAAGTTCAAATGTTCAATTTTTAATGTTTTTTGCATTAAAAAACGCATATTTAAGAAAAATGAAGGACGCCATCGTGCAGAGCGATCAGAAATTCATAAATAAAAAAATCGACCACAAATTCTCATTGGACAAATAATATTTAACTGCTTTAACGGGCTGCTTGGAGAACAGCGCGAAAAACAGTTACTTTGAGGGTTGCGCGCGGGCGCCTTTGGCATGTGAGCTATAATAGATTAAAATATGCTCTCAGGGACTTTTTTGTACAAAATTCGATGCTTTATAAAAAGTGCATTTTCGTTATACTTATTACCGTTCTTGCTGTGTAAGTCAAAAAATACCTTCTTCGAAATTTCAATATACTTATTTATAATCGTGTAAGCAAATTGGGAGGTCTTGAAATATTCACAAATACTGTTACCATCGAACTCAATGAAATCGCACTAAAATATTTTTTTGCTAGTACCAGAAGAAAAATGCAAGCGATTTCAGAAGTGTACCATTTGTACGATACTTTATCGCCTCGAAAACTATGCTCTCGGAAAAGTAATACCTACTTGTAATAAAAAAAAAATTAACCAGTCTTTCCGCAGATATGCAAATTAAGTTAATTTTTATTATGTTTACTAATTATTACTCTTTTTCCCAATAAAATCGCTTTTTCGTTTTAATTATTAAAAAAAGCAATTACAGAGAAAAACCTATAAACAAATAAATAACTTTTAATGAACCCATCACTGCAGTAGCAGTATATTTGGGAGAGGATAAAAAATATTTTTGTACAAATTGGTTATTACAGTTCAGCAGAATTAAAGAAAGGAATAGTGTAAACCCGAAAAATATTGCAACATGTAATATTTTTGCGGCAGTAGTAATGGAAAATGTCATCTAAAACATATTCAAAATTTACTAGGGTGAAGACGGTTAAGAAAGGTGCAAAATGGATAATTTTGTGATATCTTAAAAATAACAGTTTCATCATAAAATGTCAATATGCCTTTTACTTCCACATCCAGTGGAAGTATAACAATGACAAAAAATGGTATTTAGTAAATACAAGAGAAGTCAAGGTCTCAAAAAATTTAACCATTATCACTCTCATTATTAAAGGGGGGGAAAAATAAAATTATGAGTTAGTGTGTGTACAAGAACCAAAGGCTTCAAACATTTTTTTTACTTCATCCACCCCCACCCCCACTACCGATGTGGTATATCGCTTTATGAGTTTTTAGGCTAGGCGATTTCAAATATTATACAATTAAAGTTCTATAAACAATTATTCCCACATAGAGTGCAAATATAGTATCAAAATATTTTTCGTTTTGAGCGACTTGGATAGAACATCAGGATGTGGAAGTAGTGATTCCTTGGGCAGCGGTTTTAACATTTTAAAATGAAAACCGCAGCCCAAGGAATCACTACTTCCACATCCAGATTTCCTATCCAAGTCTCTCAAAACGAAAACACTATATTTGCACTCCACCATGTGGAAATAATTGTTTATGAAATTTTCTAAATGAAAACCAAAAAACGATATGCCACATCGATAGTGCGGGTTGGGGTGGTGGTAGGAGGTGATACGCGGGTGGATGAAGTGGAAAATTTTTTAGGCCTTTGGTTCCTGTACACACTAAATCACAATTTTTTTTCACCCCCTTTAATGATCGCGTGGGGGTGATAATGGGGGTAGTTAATGCCAAAAATTTTTCTAAGACTTTAACTTCTTTTATATAATAATAAACTAAATACCAAATTTTATGGACTCTTACTTGCTTAATTTACCTATTTACCCCCATTTATCCCAATTTACCACTCAACCCTTTAACGGAATAAGATCAAAATATAACCTAATTCCAGATCTTGTTAAAATACATATGTGTACCAATTTTCAAGTCAATATCTTAAACGGTTCCAGAGTAATCGTGCACCCAAAACGTCAGAGACCGACGCGATAGAAATTATTTTTTGCTTCAACTTAAAATCTCGACATGTCATAACATTCTAAGCCTATTTAAATAAATGTTTTCAAAATTACTACACTTATACTGGAAGTGGGAGCAATACGTAGAAAATGGCATGACAAAAATATAAACAATCATAATGTGCCGTGGACTACACGGTGGAAGTAATCTACTTCAAGCACTTTCTTTGAGGAAACGCATCTATACTGCTCGAGGTAACCCACTGCGCATCCATTTTACTCGAGGAAGCCCACTGCGTATCCGTATAGGTAACCTACTGCGCATCAACTACCTACTCAAGGAAAGCCACTGCGCATCCATTATACTCGAGGAAACCTACTACGCATCCATACCACCCGAGATAACCAACTTTGCATCCAAACTACTCGAGGTAACCCACTGCGCATCCATGTTACTCGAGGAAACCCAATGCTCATCCATACTACTTGAGGTAACCTACTGCGCATCTATTTTACTCCTGAAAACCAACTGCGCATCCATACTACTCAAGGTAACCCATTGCGCATCCATTTTATTGGAGGAAATCTACTGCGCATCTATAGTACTCGAGGAAAGCCACCGCGCATCCATAGTACTCGAGGAAATCCACTGCGCATCTATATACTCCTCGAGATAACCCACTTATTAAATAATAAAGAAAATAATAGAAACACCGAACAGGTTGCATGGTATTTTAATTGAAAATCGAAGAAGCTAGATACACACGCAAGGACGCGTTGCTATATCCTCATCTATCCTTGAAACATTGGTATCAATTTAGAAACCTGTTTATAAACCTTAAAATTCCACATCCACGTTTTCTATCCAAGTCTCTCACAAAGAAGAAAAAAATTGCACTCCACTATGTGAAAATTATTTATGAAACTTTAATAACATAATATTTGAAATTGCCTACTCCAAAAACCTATAAAACGATATGTCACATTGGTAGTGGGGGGTGGTAGAGGGGGCAAATGAAGTAAAAAAATATGTTGAGGCTTTTCCACCCCCCTTTAATAGTGAGGTGGGGGTGGCAATGGGAGTAATTTTTTGAGCCCTTACCTTTTCTTATATATACTAAATACCAATTTTATGGACTCTTACATGCTTGATTGAATTATTTACCCCCCCTTTATCCCAATTTACCCTTCAACGGAATAAGATGAAAATATAATCTAGTTCCAGTTCTCGTTAAAATACATACGTGTATCAAATTTCAAGTCAATATCTTTAACGGTTCCAGAGTAAACATGCGCACAAAAAAGTTACGGGCAAACAGAAATTTTTTTGCTCAAATTTAAAATCTCGACGTCTCATGACATTCTAAGCCTATTTGAACAATGACAGTTTTTTTAAATTTTTTTGCCGTTACTATACTTCCACTGGATGTGAAAGTAATAAAATTCACTTTATCACGTTGTGCGCATTTGTGATGCACATGGTACATGAAACTTTTACTTAATTTTCTTTGTTATGTATTATTTAATATTATATCAAAATGGTTTATTTTACTGGGAAAAAAATGTTTTATGTTGCCAGCAGCTCATTGGGTTTTTATATTTAATTGTTATGAAAATAAACATAATAAACACGCCACACACTAAACAGAACAGGAAGGTATGTGTTTGATTCAAAATTGTTTTTTATTTGCTAGGTATGCATTACATGTTTTTGTAAGAATCATTACCGTTTTTAGGTTAAATTTAAAAATACAATGTAGCTGGCAATGATGAATATTTCACCATTTCGTCGTTTTTCTGAATGTTTCAGTAGGTGTTTGCATTTAAATATTATGTCTATATGAGAGCCGTCTCTGGCGCAGAGACAAATCTCCTTGTTTATCAAAAGCGACGATTTACGCGACGCGAACCATACGAGTGCCTGCCATCAACCTAACTGATGTTTGTGCAACTGACTAAGATCTTAGACCCCAATGCCGGTGGCGCCGTACTGTATATCAGACCCTGCTTTGGCTACGATTTCAAGTACACGGTTGCGCCTCTTGGTAAACTTTTCACTCAACAGTTTACCTGACGAATTTTTCGTTGAATCGTATAATTCCCCAGATATCCCTGATTTCATTGACAAATTACGCATTTATTTTAATAATTTAAAATTTGTTCCTCCAATTTCGCATGTCAATTACAAAACTTTTGTTAGTTCAGATCTTTCCTCTTGCGATTTTATTTTTGTTCGAAATGAACGGTTTAAACGTTCGTTTACTCCTTTATATGAAGGACCCTTTAAAGTTTTATCTCGTTCAGATAAGTTATTTACCTTTAAGAAAGGAATCAAAGTCATAACTGTCAATATTGATAGGGTTAAACCAGCTTTTGTATTAGTTGACAGATGTGACACTTTGCCTACCCCGATTAAAAAAGTACGTTTCGCAATCGACACGTTGGTTGATTGACTCTTTTCTTTTTTAACAAGGGGGGTGTATATAGCGACTCATTCACTCGCAAACGAGAAGTTCCTATAGAATCGAGAAAAAACAAAAGAAGAAACAATGGATAATAAAAATAATAATATACTTTTAGAAACACAAAAATCAAATATATAAAAAGATGTATTAAATAATTCAAATATACGTATATTTACATCAAACTTATTTTATTATAGCATTATTGCTATAACGTACATTATGTCCAAATATAGTCCAAAAGCAGGCGCGGATTTATGGGGGGGTAACGGGGTAATTACCCCCCCCCCCCCCCCCCAAGATTCTGTAAATCATCAATTTTTGTTTTAAAATGATTTTTGTTAATTTTGGGAAGAAAAGAAATTTTCAGTTTAAATTTTTTAGGATGAAAAATGTTTTTTTCTGAATTTTTTTTCAGATTTCTCCCCCCCCCCCGCCCACTAAAAAATTTTGGGTTCAGTGTTACCCCCCCAAGCTCAAGGTCCAGATCCGCCCTTGTCCAAAAGTATGTACTTTTTACGTCCATTGGATGTAGTTGTGCTACGTCCAGTAAGTGTAAATAAAGTACGTGCGTGGGACATAGCCAGGACCTATATTAGGATCCATATATACTTCGTCCAGGGAACTACCGTTTTAAGTGCAACTGTACATACTTTGGACATTCAGTAGATGTACAAGTACGTACATACGCCCAATATTCGTCCAAAGTTGTGACACCGGGACGTCTATTGTACCAAATTCGGAACAAAATTGGACATCGACTGTACATACAGACTGTCTATTTTACGAGGGCCACACCAAATATCTCGCTTAATATCTATTGTAGAAGAATAAAGTTTTAGAAACAGTTATCCCATTTTTTGTGAGCTATATTTCAGTAAAAAGAAATTTGAAATCCATAGCCTACTTTATGAGATATATTACAAAAACCTGAAAAATAGGAAAACCACAAACGGTTATAGCTTCCTTATTTGAGGAGATACGAAAAAAGTTAAAGGAATGAAAGTTGACGGCAAAGACAATAAGAATAATAACGTGTAACAGAAAAATCGAAAAATGCAGTTGGCTTTGACATACGCTCTTGTGCAAAAATGAAAAATACAAATCTCAAAGTAGGCCATGAGGCCATTAATTCCGTTATTTTTTTCTCTTTTCAACGATATAAAACATGTCACAAAAATTTTAACCGATAGTGTCAATATTTAATATTTTACGAATACCACAATTCATATAATTGAATCGTAACAATCAGCTGTGCCATAATGCCACAATGTATACAGTTATTAACAAATTTGACAGATTGTCACTGTTGTATGTTGTATGTTGCGTTGTCGAGTTCTAAGACAAATTTTATAACAGTAATTATGGTGTACACCAATAATAACAAATTCGATATGATTAGCATTTATTGTCAGTGCAATTTTGACGCTGAGATGGCAGTCACGGTTTACGGAGATAGATTTCCAGATGCTCCGCAGCCAAATCGAACTATGTTTAGGAAGTTAGTTCAAAATCTAAAAACGCACGGTTCATTTTCAAAAAAAGTAGTAAGGCGAGCGCATGTTGCGGATAATGTAAGAAAAGTGAATAGAGTATTGAATTATGTTAACCAAGATGAGGAAACCTCTTTGAGACAAATTCAGAGAAACTGTCGCATAAAAAAAGACAGTGCAAGAAAAATATTGAAAAAAAAACGGATTTCGATGCTACAAAATGAGGAAAGTTCAACATTTAAATGAGATAGATAAGCCAAGGAGAGTAAGATTTTGTAGATGGTTATTAAATAAAAAAAGGAATGACGCGCTGATATGTAGCAAAATTCTTTGGTCGGACGAATCAAATTTTTCTAATAATGGACTTTTCAATAGAAATATGCGTTATAAGTGGACACGAGAAAATACACATTGGTGCAGAGAGACTGCTTTCCAAGAAAGATTTTCTACGAATGTTTGGTTGGGTCTTTTAGGGACTAAAGTAATTGGACCTTATTTTTATGATGGCAAATTAACCGCTCGTAGATACCTTAATTTCCTGCAAAACGAATTTCAAGATTTTCTTTATGAATTAACATTGGCAGAAAGATTAAATTATTCATATTTTCAACAAGATGGGGCTCCACTTCACACTGCTGTAATATGTACAAATTATTTAAATCAAGTTATGCCAGATAGCTGGATAGGCACCTATGGACCCATTCTATGGCCAGCTCGATCACCAGATATTACTCCCTTGGATTTTTTCGTCCGGGGTTACATTAAAGACAAGGTATTGTATTGTAGTGAAAATATTGAGGACATCAAAACCAGAATTCGAAACGCATGTGAGGCAATTACTCCTGAAATGCTCCAAAATGTAATGCGTGACGTGTCTCGTAGAGCACGTTTATGTGTCAGAATGCATGGTGCACAATTTGAGCATTTGTAGTTAGAAAAATAAATACACACAATTTCTTTTCAATATAGTAGTAGGTAGTACTGTTATACATAGTTTTTCGTTTTTTTCTTTGGATGTTCGTTTTGTACTTGTATTTTTATTTATGAGATATTTGTTGGTTTGTATTAAATTGTAATAAATAATTACGGAATTATAATTATTATAAAGTGAATTTTTACTATTATGGCACAGCTGATTGTTACGATTCAATTATATGAATTGTGGTATTCGTAAAATATTAAATATTGACAGTATCGGTTAAAATTTCTGTGACATGTTTTATATCGTTGGAAAGAGAAAAAATAACGGAATTAATGGCGTCATGGCCTACTTTGAGATTTGTATTTTTCATTTTTGCACAAGAGCGTATGTCAAAGCCAACTGCATTTTTCGATTTTTCTGTTACACGTTATTATTCTTATTGTCTTTGCCGTCAACTTTCATTCCTTTAACTTTTTTGGTATCTCCTCAAATAAGGAAGCTATAACCGTTTGTGGTTTTCCTATTTTTCAGGTTTTTGTAATATATCTCATAAAGTAGGCTATGGATTTCAAATTTCTTTTTACTGAAATATAGCTCACAAAAAATGGGATAACTGTTTCTAAAACTTCATTCTTCTACAATAGATATTAAGCGAGATATTTGGTGTGGCCCTCGTAAAATAGACAGTCTGTATATTATGTCCAAATATAGTCCAAAAGTATGTACTTTTTACATCCATTGGATGTACTTGTGCTACGTCCAGTAAGTGTAAATAAAGTACGTGCGTAGGACATAGCCAAGACCTATATTTTAATACCTACTGGACGTAATTAGGATCCATATACATACTTCATCCAGTAAACTACTGTTTTAAGTGCGACTGTATGTATTTTGGACATCCAGTGGATGTAGAAGTACATACATACGTCCAATATTCGTCCAAAGTTGTGACACTGGGACGTCTATTGTACCAAAATAGGACATCGACTGTACGTACATTATGTCCAAATATAGTCCAAAAGTTATGTACATTTTACGTCCATTGGATGTACTGTTTGGGAGTATGTTTTGGCATGATTTAAATAAGAAATTAACGGAAACACGCCTGTATCAATTATAATTTCAAATTATTTTGATACAATTACGCAACTCCCTGCTAAAATTTTTTTACGACCTAACGCTGGTTATAGTTGCTCTAGTAACCGTTAGGAGGGAGTTGCGTAATTATATCAAAATAATTTGAAATTATAATTGATACAGGCGTGTTTCTGTTAATTTCTTATTTAAATTATGCCAGAACATACTTTACATGAGAATAATGATGTTTTATGTGTTAAGTAATACATTATATTTATTATTTAATATGCTGTAGAAAAATAAAGCATGCCCTGCTCTATCCTAAGGGGCTTGGCGGCAAAGCTTTGAGATTTTTTTATGTGTCTCATAACATTGTGGGCAACTATACTCACTCTTTTGTATATAAACAAACAAGATTTCCTAGCCAAACTCTACTTATATCCAGTTAAAATAATTAGACGTCCTTTTAAATCTTTTCACTAGATACTCAGATTTAAAAAAATGAACTAGAATTCAACTGTATATTCCAGGAGTTCCACTCTAGTTCATTTTTAAACGATTCTCGGTTAAAAAGTTTAAGTGTGTAATCTCGTCACGCTAATATACTACTTAGGAAAACACTTTAAAACACTCATCATTGGAGAACCAATCAAAACAACTACTCTTCTAGCTAATACTGACGAAGTATTGAATTACATGATAGGATTCCTAGCATTTTAAGGCAAAAACATATATTGGAAATACTTAAATCCTTTATTGAAATTCAGTCATTAACAACAATTATTGAACCTTACATTCTACTTCAACTCTAGAAAAGTTGTACAAGTTTTTTTCGAACTCGTTAGTTCTCATTAGTAGAGTATAGAAACATTCATTCATTATTTACAAGCTTATTCTTGGTTTATTTTTACAATTAATTATTTTTTATTTATTTGCTTTGGTCATGGTTAGAGAATATTTAGGTATTAAGCAAATCACAACTTACACAATTTTTATTTATTATGAAATTACCTATTTTTGTATATTGTTGCCCTAATCTGGTATATTAGGTAAATATTTTAAAACACTCATTATTGGAGAACCAATCAAAACAACTACTCTTCTAGCTAATACTGATGAAGTATTGAATTACATGATAGGATTGCTAGTATTTTAATGCAAAAAAATGTATTGAAAATGCTTAAATCATTTATTGAAATTTAGTCATTAACAACAATTACACAGGTCCACAAAAAATAAAGTTGTCTGCGCCGGGGTACTGACCATACCTATCCCTTGTATTTTGAGCCGCTGAACACGAATCTGACCTTAGTTTTTCCCCTATACAAGTTTTTTTTTTAACAGCAAATAAATATATAAATATCACGATTCAACAGACTTTTTTTGCTGTTAAAAAAAAACAGACGTGTAGGGGAAAAACTAAGGTCAGATTCGTGTTCAGCGGCTCAAAATACAAGGGATACAGTACCCCCACGCAGACCACTTTTTTTGGTTGCCCCTGTGCCACACTCAGTGTGGCACAATCCCACGAAAAAAAAGTCATCTGCGCGGGGGTACTGACCACATCTATCCCTTGTATTTTAAGCC
Organism: Rutpela maculata; assembly: GCA_936432065.2. NCBI lineage: Eukaryota > Metazoa > Arthropoda > Insecta > Coleoptera > Cerambycidae > Rutpela > Rutpela maculata. The sequence goes on from OW386285.2 coordinate 222,534,210, forward strand.
GCTGAACACGAATATGATCTTAGTTTTTCTCCAGCACGTCAGGTTTTTCTTTTAATAGCAAATAAATATATAAATATTAGACTTTTTTGCTTTAAAAAAAAACCTGACGTATAGGGGAAAAACTAAGGTCAGATTCGTGTTCAGCGGGTCAAAATACAAGGGATAGGTATGGTCAATACCTCGGCGCAAACAACTTTTTTTTTGTGGGCCTGTGTTATTGAACCTTACATTCTATTTCAATTTTAGAAAAGTTGTACAAGTTTTTTCGAACTGGTTGGTTTTCATCAGTAGAGTATAGAAACATTGATTCAGTATTTACAAGCCTATCCTTGATTTATTTTTACAACTATTTATTTTTTTATTTATTTGTTTTCATCATATATGATTCCTAGCATTTTAAGGCAAAAAAATATATATATACAGAAAGTAAGTAATTTCATAATAAATAAAGTGTGTAAGTTGTGATTTGCTTAATACCTAAATAATTTTTTCTAACACTGCATACCGGGTGACTCAGCCGATAGGGACACTCTTGTAACTTTTGGATGGGCAAATGGATTTTTTCAAATTTAGTGTAGTGATATGGGATGAAATTTCCAATTATATGATGTAAATAACTAAAATGGCCGACTTCCGGTTTCGATGCAATTTGTATGCAAATTTTTAAATGGGACAACCTCTATATTTTTTGCATATTTGGATCCTGCTGGCCAAAATACATATGATCTGACCTTCAAATATTATTTTGATTTTCAAAAAAAAAAAAAATAAAATATTTAATTATAAATTTAGTATAAAGAGAATGTAGACATTATGCATATCATTTTCTTCACAATTTAAAGATCTAATTAATAACAGGTTGTCGCATAGGAGTTCCATTTTAAAAAAAATAGTTTTCGTTGAAAAACCAATATCGTTGAATTTAAGAAGAATAAATCGTGTTTAATGTTAGTATCTGAAGAGATGATATTTTAAAAGTACTTTCAAACTGATTTTTAACAATTTTGGCAAAATCGCGGCCTCTATGATTAAAATTAAAAAATCTATATTTTTTGAAAATCAAAATAAATAATATTTGAGGGTCAAATCATATGTATTTTAGCTAGCAGCATCTAAATATGCAAAAATATACAGGCTGTCCTATTTAAAAATTTGGTTTTCATTTTTTTCAACAAAAAATTTCTTATTTAGTTATAATTTAATGCAGCAAAATATTGAACACAAAATGCAAATGAATTTAGTTAAACAAAAACAGAAACAAATGTGTAATTTATTATTTGCATAAATATAAATAAAGCATCGCATCTATAATTGGCGATGCGATGTGCGCATAATTTGAGATTGTCATCATGGTGTCTTGCTGTTAGTAGCGTATCTAAGGAGCACTGTGCCCCCACAACCCCCCGCCTTCAATGATGTGGCACTTCGGCTGTAGGGTTTATAAAAAATCAGGGAATCTTAGTAATTTTTATAAAAAGTCGGAATGTGAAAAATTTTTATTCCAGTAGGCTCCTGCTCCCGCTCATTCAAAAATGTTTTGTTCTAATTTGCGCCCCTTCCATTTTCCACCACCCGCTCATCAAAAAAAAAATTCCCCTCTCCCCGTCCTTTTTGGCGTTTTGGCGTCCCTTCCATTTTTCACCCTCCTGCTCATCAAAAAAAATTTTCCTATGTCTTCTTTTCCTCCTCAAAATAGTAGCAGTTAGGGCTTGCTATAGATTTTTTGGTCCCGGGACTGCCGAAGTCCCGAAAGTTTCGCGTGTCGCATATATGATGGCGTGACAATCACACAGCGACACAGTACAGCAGTCACAGCACCCTGGTCACAGCTGAGCTCGCAATGCGCATAACAAAGACTCTGAATGCCCTAGTTGCCCTAAAATATGTCTTTAAATCACACTCATTTACTTTTTTAATTATTAATATATAAATAAGTATTATTATTATTAATTATTCATTACATGGCCGAATTGGCCGCTGTTTGTTATGTTAATAATATAGTTATGTTGGTTTAGTATAAATATAATTTATAATTGTTTATGAACCAAGGGTTGTAACTGCACTTTTTTTCTGTCGAGAATACAGTTTGCAATCCGAGGCCCGTAGGGCCGAGCTTTGCAAGTTTTCGAGACCAAAAAATCGCACTGCACGACCCGCGGTACATATTATATTTTTCTCCATACCCATGAATCATTAAACAAGAAAAACTAGTGGAAAATTATAATTAGTTGAGTAAGATTTCATATTTACTAAGAAAATATTAAGGGTACCGATGCTTGGAACATCCATGGCAACCGTCAATAAAATAAATTTAGGACGCGGCTTCTATTCAAATGACAACTACTGTCAACATAAATCATATTAGGTTCATTCCTTTGCACTACAAGTGTAGCGCTTAGCTGCACTGGTGTAAGATTGTCTCTCTTTAACTCATGATATCCGCATTGATGCCATCTCTGTCACTCAAAATTAGTGTCACACTTCCCGTGCAAAGGAACGGACCTATTATTATAATAATGGGTCGCGTGCGCGTGACGTCACAGGTCCCAGACCTTAGGAAAAACAAACCGCTGTCATTAGCTGTCAAATGGCGACTAACTGAACCTCAGAATTAAATTTTTCGTAATCCTAGAGTTTTTATCGATATTATATCATACAAAATGGCTAGTTTTTATTGTATTATAAATTGTGGAGGTGTGGCAATCCGAGACAACATCAGTTATTATAATATCGACGATTTACAGCCAGAAGAAGAGGTTAGGTTAAACAATTCCAGGCAATTAAAAGAAATGCTTTAAGTTGTTGCATATTAATGCAAGAATGATTGTGATAGTAATAACTGCTGCTCAAACAAGCAATAAACAATCCATGGTAAAGAAAATTAACATTTTATATTGGTTTGTCTCTATTTTTAATAACTATTTCTTATTTAAATTTTAGTTGAGCGAAGCATGAACTGCACGGAGGGAGAGTATATTTAAGAGAATACAAGTCATAATTAACAATTGACCTACATAAAATAGTAAAATACATGTTAAACATTTTATATAATATATTATAATAAAAAATTTACAAAAATTACAACGGTTTGCGTAGTCCAATCTATAGGTATATAAGGTATAGACGAGGGGTTAACCGCTGGAAGAAATTGTGTACATCTTATTACATACTTTACTTATATTACATACAAATAGTTTACAGTAGATACGTCAGTCTTTCATTGTTTATTTTATAAAGTGTCTTTTTCACAAAATTTACAGCGGTTAATCTCCCACCATAGCCATGTTCATTGCTAAAAAACTAAAAGGAAAGATTTCCTGTTAAGTGGTGAACATGTTTTGTCTAGACTGGCAACACAATACCAGTGAGCTTTAAGGAACCATCTGAATCTGCGATAGTCCAAGGAGTCAATGGCTTTTATTCATGATGCTAAAAGTTCATATCCTGGAAAATTAATTTCTGCATTAGTAATTATTTATAAAACAACATTTAATTAAGCAAGCATATATGAAAAAAATGGTTGATAACTAATTCTTACCGTTGTAACAAGCTTTTATCCTGCAAATTTCTTGCAGAGTACTTCTTTCACCGAACCACAAACAGCTTCAAGACTTCTCAATGCCTTGAATTCGTCCTTCTGTCTATGTAATTCTTTCAAAAAACAAGTAATTCGCAACATCTCTATGTGTAACATTTGGAAATACATCAATATTTGTACTAAAGTATTTTTTTCTCAAAATATAAGGATTTAATTCGATGGCAGCCGTATACCCAACCTCTACATCAGGAGACAGTTCTGCAAGATACGAACTAACCGTCATCCTGACGAACAAAATTGTTTATATAACAGTATTAAGAATAGTTGTAGATGTTAAATAATCCAACAACAAGTTCTTAAATGGCACAAACACTTCAAAATTCACTTTAAAGAAACACGTTTAATAGGCGGATTTCTCAATGACAGCTGTTTGTTTTTCCTAAAATCTGTGACGTCGGCGCACGCGACCCATAGCTCTGAACATCTTTGAAAATAGTGTCAGGTGTCAGATATGAAAGATATAGCAAACAAGGCTTGTCTGGATTTACTTCCAAAAAAGTTAAAACATTTAATTTAATACTTTTTGTATAAAAGAGAAAAGTTTCCAAACTTTATTTCCCTAGGGACGTTATGAAAAATAACGACCCGTTGTCAATGGCAACAAGTAATTGGTACCTACATAAAGCGTCACTTACGATCGACAAAACAATGGAATTAGAGTATACTTACGAGGGAGGTATGACGAAAAGTTCTTTACATACTTCAATGTTTTTTCATTCACTACTTATAGGCAAAATCCGCCATTTTAAGTATTTTCGGGACCAGTCCCGGGACTTTGCAGACTTGGTCCCGAGGTCCCGGTATTTGGAACTTGGAAGCCCTAGTAGCAGTGCTTCTTCTTCGAAATACACATGTAAAACTGATGTTCCTATTTTGTGTGTTAAGGGCGGCCATACACAAGCCACATTTTGAAGTTGAGGAAACCACAAATTTGTTGTCAAGTCGACTGCAACTTTCGGATGACTCGACCACATCCTGACTACTTTTATGTAGTTGACTTCTGGTTGTATCAACTACCCTCATAGTCGAGACGACTACAACCTGACCACACAACATACAAAATAGGACCATCAATTCTAAATATATAAAAAAATATATAAAACACTGCTACTTCTTATTTTAAGGAGAAGAAAAAGGCGTAGGAAAGTACGATCGCCCTGGATATATCCACTGCTATAGTTTCTCGACGACAACAAAGAAATATTTATAGTTTATTTGGAAAACTCAAGCAGGATGAAAATATTTTTTAAAATTATTTTCGAGATTATTTTAGAATGTCAATTGACGATTTGCACGAAAGAAAGTTCATTAAAAAGTGTCATCCCAGGCAGCAAAGGCACGTGAAAATTACGTGAAAAATGGTCAGGAGTGACAGAAATGACGAGTTAGATGACGTAAATGAAACGTGAAAATGACTTCCTAATGTCTCAGACGAATGACGTCTTTTTCAGGTTATATTTGGTAATCCCCCCAAAGTTTTTCAGTAATAGGAACATATATATAAAACTTCATACTAGTTAGTAATCTACTTGATAAAAATAAAATAATTAATGCATAAATAAGTTATGTCCTAATGAATTTGTTTGTTAGCCATCCGTAATTTTATTTACATTAACATATCTAATATTGTTTACCATCACTCCAACTTTTCCTCACAAGGGTTGCCTGCAAATTATAATGTTTATTAAGTTATTAAATTCATTTTTACTTACCTTTACCAATCGCGGTCCGTAGGATTCGAACCTACATGTCTCCCGTTGTCCGTATTACAGTACTGACGCTTGAATGAATAAACAATTTATTAACAGTTTTATACATTATGTGCCTCACCGGAGCCTAGCCCGGAGCCAGCCAGACAACCACGGCGAACATCGCCGAGGTGGGTGTGAGGCTGGGCGGAGTAGGCAGTACAGTACTGACGCTTCAACCAACTGAGCTAGCTTGGCGACCACTATTTCGGATGCTAAAAGCAGTATTTATGGTGGTGAATGAAGTCTTTATTATGTGAAATTGAATTTCTTGCCTTATTTAAAATATATGAAAATCTTTCAGGTTCTCGCTTCGAGTTACTAGTATTTTTATTTATTTATAATTATTAAGAAGAACTTATTTAATTTAATTAAACTGTCACCAGTGCCACCTGAGAAGTACGAGTAGTTGTTGAACATGTAATTATTACATTAATTAGTATTAGTGGCGGTTCGTTAAAAAAAATATATTTTCCCCATATCTCGAAATTGAAGAGCAGAGAGGGAGAAATCCGAAAAAAAAATTTTCCTTATCTCAAATTTGATGAGCGGTGGAGGGGAAGTCAGGAGTCAACTATTTTAAGAATTAAAGTTTTAAGTTGAGGTACTTATACAAACCTGGGAAGCGTGTTGGAGAAAAAACGGTAAAGGTGTAATATCGTCATCTACAACATAAATAGAATATTTAATGGTCTAAAACAGACCTAAAATTGAAAAAAACCAATAAGCAATTATTACCTTAAAAAAAAACTAAAATTTTTTTCGCAATAAAAAAAAAACGGAATGAGCAGGGGTCGAACCGCCGACCTTATGACTTGGAAGACGACGATTACGATTACGATTACATTTCTTTATTGAACTTTATATGTACATGTCATTTGGAGAATTATATCTAATGGCATTATCTCAAATAGTATGTAAATACATCATTATGTTTTTTGAATAGGCGTAACAAACGCGCGTCGGCGTGATGCGCCCAAACAATGGCAGGTGGTAGCCGGGAGATATTGCTCTCATAATTCTTTATTATTTAAATGCAATATGCATATTTTCATAAGTTAATATGCATTTACTTAGTCATGCCGCAGCTTAAGGTAATAGGAGAATATAAGATTCAAGAGGTATACAGATGTGTGTCTATAACGCAGGAAAAGAAAGACCTAAAAAACCTGCTTGAAATAATTGCTTGTCGTCAAAGTGTAAAATAGAGTTTTTATAGCAAACTGATAGGTTTTTATGGCAAAATTTATATCTTCATTGAGATACGACTTAAGAGGATATGGCTTGGTCCGAGAAACTTTTAATTTTATGTTATCCTAATACAGGATTCCTCAAAGGGGGTGTATTGCGGGGTTAGGAAGGTGCTGGGAAAGGATTTTTTGTGGGATATCCCCGGACTATTGCCTCCTGAGGTTATATATCTCCAATTTTTGGTGTAGAAGTTTATGGGTATGGGATGGATTGTCGTAACTTCTCAGGTCGGCAATACTCCGGGTAAGTTCCGAAACATCGATTTTGTGCATGAAAAATTTCTGGGAGACCTCTCTGACGTGATCGATAACCATAGGCATTGAAGTAATCCTATGGAGGTGCTCAATCGTCGTATATCTAGGTGAGTTGGTCAGCAGACGGAGTATCTTGTTCTGTGTAACTTGTATCCTGCCCAGCTGCGTGTTGGAGGCCCCATTCCAGGCCACGCAGCCATAGAGCAGGATAGGTCTAAAGATGGTTTTATATAATGCTAACTTATTTTTTGTGGTTAATTTACTCCGCCTGTTCACCAAGGGATACAGACGACTGAGCGCCCCATAGGCTAGATTTATTGCCCGCGTAATGTGTGGCCCAAAGCACAGTCTTTTGTCTAAAGAGACTCCCAGAAATTTTATTGTGTTGTGCTCAGCAACTTCCTGCCCACCGATTTTTAGCTTAGTAATTGTTTTTATGTTTGTGACTTTCCTATTAAAAGTAATTGATTCCGTTTTGTTAGGGTTTATTTTGATTTTCCATTTCTCGTAATAGGCTGTTAGTTTATTTAAGTGGTAGCGGATTTTTTGGGTGGCGGTTTGGGCATAGAAGCTGCTGGCATAGATGGTTACGTCATTAGCGTAAAGGAGTAGTGAGGTATTGGGGTAGGAGGGAATGTCGGAGGTAAATAGGTTGTAGAGGATGGGTGAAAGAGAGGACCCTTGAGGAACTCCTGCGGAGAGCCTAGTCTTGTTGGATAACGAGTTATTTACCCGTACCAGGATGTACCTGTCTGACAAGAAGGAGCTTATCAGCATTGTAATATACTTGGGGAAGTGATGTATGACGTCCATTTTGTAGATGAGTCCATTCCTCCACGTGGAATCAAACGCTTTTTCTATGTCAACCAGCAGGACGACGTTACACTGTTTTTATTAAAACTGTGCAACGTGTCCTGCACTAGTTTGCAAATAGCATGCGTTGTGGTATGTCCTTGTCTAAAGCCGAACTGCTGAGTAGGTAGTAGGTGTTTTTTCCCCACGAACCTATTTAGGTGTCCCAGAATCACTTTTTCGGCCAATTTTGAGAGGGTGTTAAGAAGGGAGATTGGCCGATAACTCCCCGGTTTGTGGGGTTCCTTGTTCGGCTTTAGAATAGGAATTACAATGGCAATTTTCCACTTGGAGGGAAAATATTGCAGTTTAATAGTTGCATTAATTATATAAGTGATTTGTACTATCGCTTTTTTGGGGAGGTTTTTGAGGACGATGTCAGGGATTGTATCAATCCCCGGAGCTTTGTTATTTGGGGAGTACTTGATAAATTTTTGAACCCAGAGGGGGTGGTAAGGAGTTTAGGGAGTTTATTGGAAGGGATAGGGTATCTAGGACGCAGGTTACGAACGTGAGCCGTAACCTGCTCTTGGAAAGGGGTAGAATTAGGGGGGGGTGGTATTTGTGCAAATAATCAGCGATGACGTCAGCTTTTTCGGCGTCTAGGCTGTGTGTTTGGCCGTTACTGATAAGGGTAGGGATTTGCGGGAATTTTTTGTTGAAGTTTTGAGATTTTCCATAGTGAATTGTCTTTAGTGGTAAGTCTTTTAATTTTATTATTCCATGAATCTTCTCTATGTTTACTAAGTTGGTTATTAATGTTCGCCTGCAAATCCTTAACTCTGTCTCTGTCTATTGGCCTTCGAAATCTTTGCCATTTTCTTTTTACTCTGTTTTTGAAACGTATGAGATCGACAATCTCACGAGGGATGATTTCTTCTCTTGGTTTTTGAGAAATTAATTTAGCTGTGCGATTTCTTGCATTTGTAATCATTCTCGTGAGGCGGTCGACCTCGTCGTCAAGTTGCTCAGTGGTATTAATATTGTTGTTAATCTCAAGTTGTTGGTTAATAATTTGACGAAATTTTGGCCAGTTTGCATTTTTATAGTTAAAAATTTGTCTTCTGACGTCGTCAATCTGAGTATCTGCAAGTTCCATGTGTATAGGATTGTGGTCTGAGGATAGGAGGGGTAGGGAAAAGGGTTGAATAGGGTGAGGGTAGTTTTTATTTAAAACAATATCTATAGTCGTCGGTGAGGTTCGATTCAGGGGGAAATGCGTCGGTGTCTCTGAAGCTATAACTGCAATATTTTCCCTCATTGTGTAGTCATTTATTGTGTTGCCATTCCTATTACTTCGTCGGTTGTTCCACGTGGGGTGTTTGGCGTTCAAATCCCCAAGTATAATCACCCTAGTACGAGCAAATAACTGATCCAAATGTGCGTCAGTTATTCTGTTTGCTGGAGGGTTGTAAGCACATGTTAATACTGTACCGTCGTTAAGCTTAATAGAGCAGTTCTCTATAGGAACATTAATAGCGGGAAGGGGAAGGTGTGGTATGCCTCTTTTTACGAGGACAGCCACTCCTCCCTTTCGTCTACCTATTCTATCGTTCCTATGTATAACATAGTTTGAAATGTTTAATTTATTTAGTTGTTTTAAAAAAGTTTCCGTGACAAAAGCGATATCAATATTTTCGTTATATAGATAATTGATATATTCTATTTTCTTGCTCATTAGTCCGTTCGCATTCCATAATGAAATTTTAAACATGACGTAATCTATATTTGGGGAGGATGTTAGTTGTAAAGTCCTGCATTATAGACAACACGTCCATATCTGTATTAGCTTTTTCAAGTAAATTATTTAGATGACTAATTGCTTTAATTGTTTCTTTGATGTTTATTAGAGTATTTAATTTATTAGTGACTGTTATCAATTGAGAGAAATCTCCCGACGTACCTACCGTAAGCGCGGGATCTTCTGTGTTCGCTGGTGTAGGACGTCCTTTCGTCTGAGTAGGCTCCCCTCTACTGGGTTGGGTACTATTGCTTGGGCCTGCCTCGACGCTGTCGTCTGTGATGGCGGTGACTGACCTTTTGCGAGCTCGCTCCTCCCACACATTTCTTGTCGGGACTTAGGCGGGTTTATATTGTGGTATAGAATCTCCTCGCTTTTCTGCGTTCTTGTTCATAATGTTTATCTTAGCCTGATAAACTGCACAATTTATGTTTGATGCAGTGTGATCTTGTCCACAATTAGCGCATTTGGGAGGTATGTTAGGTGCTTTGGTGCATTCACGCGTCCAATGGTCCCCTGCACATTTTACGCATTTTGGATCTCGGTGGCAGTTGCTTGTCGCATGCCCCCATAATTGGCATCTGCGACATTGCGATATTTGTCTCTCGTTTTTTCTGCGCTCCCACTCTATTTTTGTGTACATTAAAAATTTTATTCCCTGCTGCAGTTCTCGGAGAGTGACATTGTTATCCGTGACAATGAGGTAAAGAGGAGAGAATTTAGTTTTCATTTTGAAAATATTCCTGACAGGTAGGTCATGGTTATCCTCGAGTTCTTCTTGTATGTCTTCAAGCTTAGGGTCGCCCTGCAAGCCTCTCAATACGAATGCATGTGTTTTTTCGTCTTTTGATGTGTAGGTGTGGAATTTTACATCGACTTGGTGGATAAGTTTACTTTTGTAAGATTTATATTCTTCTACGTCAGAGATATATAGTAAAATTGATTTAGGAGCATATTTTAGGTATAATCCTTTTTTAATATGCAATTTTAGTTCTTTAGTCATATCCTGATGCGACTTGATGGAACCTTGCAGTACAATTGGTGGATTTTTGTATTGTACTTCATTTGTTTTCTTTTGTGTATTCTTAGGTTTTGCACCTGTGTTTTGAGTAGTAGTGATAGTTTTTTCTTTTATTTGGGCTGCTACGGTGTTTAATACGGAAAATTGGTTTTGAATGGGAATTATTCCAGCCACTGAGGGTTGTATGAATTGCGCTATTTTGGTAGATTTTCTGGGTGTAACAAAGCCTTGTGAGATGTCCGTTTCCATTGGTATTTGAGTAGGGGTAGTGGGTCTAAGTTTTGGGGGTTGGTTGATCTTGATTTTCTATTTGCCAAAAGCAATAACGTTATCTTCAATTGTAATTTGGCCATCCCTGATGAGTTCGGCTATTAGTTTTTCAGAAGCCTGCTGCTGCGCTAATTTCGCCCTTTGTTCAAGAAGGGGAGACTTTATAGACATATCTTTCGGCAGTTCTAAGTTTATCTTTTTTGGGGATTTTTCTTGGTTAGTGCTTTTGTATGTTTTTGTTGACATCATTTCTATGTTAATATCAGGGGGGATATTAGGCTCTGGGGGGGGCGGTATATCCTTATCTGCGTCTTCTTTGTCCATTACTAGTGATACAAGTTGTTCGTAGGATGCGTTTACGGATTCCTGATATGCGTCTTTTTGGGATTGGTAAAAACGCTGCTTTATTTGTTCCTCCTGTATTTTCTTAGCAACGGCCGGTACTGGAGGTGAAAGTTGCTCGTAGCTGCTACGAAATTCCGGGAATTGTTGGGATTGTTCAAATTCTTTCACGAGGTTTGGTATGTGTTTCTTGTCCAGTTTTTTAGCAAATTGGAATAAACTTGGTTGTTGGTTTTGCCACTTTGAATGCTTATTACTTTTCCTTATTCTAATTGATTGTACGTCAATAATTCTGTCCTGCTTTGATTTCTTGGATGCCTGGATGTTGTCCTCGTCTTCCTCTTCTGTTTCGGATAGCACAAATTTTTGTGTTTGAGGGTCTGGTGATAACAATGTGTCTGTCTCACTTTGTGTTGTAACTTTGTTATTGTCTATTTCACTTTTGCTTAAAATTAGATTTGTGTCTCTGTCACTTACTGTCTTATTACTAATTATATTTGTGTCCCTGTCACTACTGCTTGATGCACTAATGCACTGTTTATTCACTTTCCTATCAGCCTTTTTCGAGGATGAACGTTCGTGTGTATCTTTCTTTTTAAGTTTGCGTAAATCACTAGGATTTCTTTGTTGATCTTTACACTTTTTCAGGTAAAAATTAGAGGGAAGCTTCTCTGCGTTGTCTTCCTTCGCCGACATTCGCTTTGAAACTGGAAGACGACGCCTTAAGCACTCGGCCACCAACCTTTCTGAGGATACTTACCTAAAGACTTTATAGTTGGAACACGCAATAACGGATAGATTTTGCTTTTTAATGCATTTTAATCTAATTTTATTATTAACAGAATAGATAGAAATATAATTTAAACAAATAAACTGCCGAATCTTTGCAAACTCTTTCGAATATAAATTATTTTGGATAATGTTAAAAAACATTATATCCTCGAATAAAAACGCCAATAATTATCCCTCACGACACGGTTTATTTTTTTTTAAAAACTTTACACTCTGCTTACGATAACAAAATGCCATTAGCGCGTTTTAAAGTTTGTAATCCGATAAAATATAAATAAATTTAACACCGAAAAAAGACGACAATATGACGTGATGTGTAGCACGTCATTATAATGTCATTTATAAGACGTCATTCTGTCGTCGATTTTTAGTGCCCTGACGTGTTTTTGACCAGAATCACCAGATTTTGACGTCATTATAACGTACCCTTGCTACCTGGGATGGCGCACAGTATAATGGTATCACTGTAATTCACTGCACATGTTGACCAACTCGTCTAATTTCCAAACTTTGCAACAATTAAATACCTATAATATAATAATCATAACATCCTTTTCATTATCTTTAATGTTAAACCTGCCTCCATTGAATATAAATAGTCTTTATTAGGTTGTTTCGTAGTCTGCAATATTTAAAAAATGTCGAATTATGCAATTTGTCAAACACTGTTTCCAACTCTCAGTTTACTAGAAGAGTTGGCAGCAGTGATTGACAAATTGCATAATTTGACATTTTTTAAATATTGTAGACTACGAAACAACCTAATAAAGATGATTTATATTCAGTGGAAGTAGGTTTAACATTAAAGATAATGAAAACAATGTTATGATTATTATATTATAGGTATTTAATTGTTGCAAAGTTTGGAAATTAGACGAGTTGGTCAACATGTGCAGTGAATTACAGTGATACCATTGTACTGTGCGCCATGACACTTTTTACCAAACTTTCTTTCATGCAAATCGTCAATTAGTTTCTGACATTATTTTTACCATCAGAAACATTTGGTCCTTCCTCTATAAATAATATCCACCAACGAAATGAATTCCACGCATGATGCCCGTTTCGATTCCCGTAGACTCCCGTGTATGGATGGTAAAGTATTTCTTATGGTGGGCCTCAGTTCGCCGGAACGCGACTGCAATTTTGTGGTCGATCCAACTGCAAAAGGTTGCTCGTGTACGGCCGCCCTTACGGGCTAAACGCGAGTTGTAGTCGACTTGATCACAAAGTGGTTACTTCAGTTGCAAAATATGGCTCGTGTATGAGCGCCCTCAGTCACAAATACCAGAAACGCCAGAAATATAAGAAACAGGAATAGTCAGGACAGGATTAATGATTGTATCCCTATAGGCTTCCGATTAAAGAACTTATATCTAGATACATAACAGGCTATCTTTTCACTACCCAGACAGCACACTTACATCCTAAAGACGTTTTAATTACGTACACACTGGACGTAACTTACATACGAGATATGTACGGTTTTGTCCATAATACGTACATGAGACGTACCGGGGATGTTAGATTTCCACTAAATTGTACGTACATAACACGTACATTTTAAGATATTTATAGGCCATTATAGGACAGAATATGGACGTACATAGTACGTTATATGTACGTTATAAATAACGTAACGCCGGCTCCACACATTGGGGCCAACGTTGGAGCCAACAGCTTCGTCCAATGTGTAGATCAACAAAAGAGCATTGACGCCAATGCTCTTTCGTCAATCCACACATTGGACGAATGCTGTTGGCTCCAACGTTGGCCCTAATGTGTGGAGCCGGCGTAAAAAAAAAACTCAAAATTCGTCAAAAATATTTATTATATGTAATATACAAATATATGTATACATATAATAGAAAAATAAATAAAATATATATAAAATACAAAAATAAAATATATACAGTGTGTCCTATATAATTTGCTACAATTCATTTAAATCGTGAATACACAATGTATTTTATAGTATCATTTTTATTTTAGGGAAGACCCTAAAAAATATACTTTATCAACAACACTATCTACGATCTATGTTGTTGACATTTTGGAAGAACTGAGGACCAAAAAAAGTCCCAATAAAGAGAAAGAGATGACATCGAATTAGTCAGTACTTGATGAATTTTTTTAATAATTGATTCGGAAGAAACGTTGCAAAATTTAAACAATTTTTTAAGTAATGAGGAGAATTTTTCTAAAGGAATAAGTCGGAGGAATCTCAAAATTCAAATAAATATTTGTTAATCTTGCTCTTTAACTTAATGGCATGTAGATATTTATATTTTAGAACTTTATTCCTGAGCTGTTTTTGAGGAATCATCCTGAAATATATGCATACAGTTAAAAGTTACACCCTGTATGTTATTTGCTGTGCAAAATAACTTAAAACATAACTTTGGCTTTAAAAAATACCTTTTTAATTTTTATATTGTTCTTTGTATGCACCATGGAACAAAGTCTATCTGCAATGTCTATCTGGTATTTCATTCTCTTCATCTGAAGAAGTAGATATTCTCTTTCTGGTTATTTTTCTTCTTTCTTTTTCATTAACATCAGTATTCAAATCGCCCTCTGCCTTTTTGAACTTTTTTCTTGCTACATTATAACTTTCTGAAAATATACAAATATATCAGGGCTGGAAAAAATCATGATTTAAAATTTTTTTTTTTAAATCAGGATTTTTTTTTTTATTTTTTAAAATTTATTTTCAGTTTTACTCTAATTTTTTTAAAACAACTACGATTTATTCATACACTATTTTTTATATTCGCAAGAAATTTATGAAAATAGTGGTTTACTACCACTCATAAAACTTCAAGCAAAAATGAAACATTTTGCAGCAGTTATGTTTTCAGAAGTGGTAATATGCAATGTTAGTGCCAGAAATTTTTTTTTGTTTAAACTTAAAATCTCGACATTTCACTACATTTTAAGCCTATTTGAACAAAAAAAAGTGCGATTATATTTTATATGCTTTCAAATATTTTATTGAAGAAACAGATAAATAAGTTATTTTCTAATTTTGCATGAAACAAAGGAAAGATTTAATTTTTTTTATTTATAGGTTATCTTTTGTCTTGTAAATTTTCTATAAAAGGGATATGACAAGATGCAAAATTTTGTACAAAAAAATATACTAAACGCAGGAATCTTTTCGTTAGATAAATATCTTTATTTATATGTATCATTACGTTTTACATTATAAAATGTACAAATTTTGCATCGTATCTATACATACCTATACAGTCTTAAAACTCATTTTGGAACCACACGTCAATATTATTGTCATTTTTATGAGTATTATCGATTTTATCACTTTCATTAGAAAATTACAAAGGTATAATTTTGTAAAAATTATTGCCAAATGGCCTAATCAGCCAAAATGTTGTAACTAGGTATGTTCGTCACATCCATACAAGCTACACAATGTGATGACCTATACATTAATTGGACATGATCTTTATTGCTTGGACTTGAAAATGATAAAATAATTTGTAATAATGCTCTATAAAGTGAATGATTTTCTACTGCATAACAGTCCGCCATTAATAAAAAAATGTCTAAGCTCTCGTATCAAAAACTCTCAGATTAACAAAGAGATAGTATTTAACATACCTTATATAGAGAAATATTTGACTTACCTTTGTCCGTACAGGTAATTTATAATTTAACTACAAACAACAAACAATCGCTAAGTAACTTTCTTGCATTGATTAACAAATTTTATTCTTCCATTTGGAGTGCTGGGACACAACGGCAACGGCACTAACGACATTTGACAGCACACTGTCCGCGACGTCGCACTTCGCACTGATCATGCACTAAAAGCCACAAAGGATCAACGCAACCTGGCGCGCAATTTAAAATAAAGGCAGCTTATTTTAATCTCTCCACAAAATTGCTGGAAGTTACTAAAATTGGTCAAAAATCGAAAATTGAGATAACGTCAGATTTGTACGATTTGTTTTTATTAACAATTTATAATATGACTGTTGTGAAATTTTCGGAAAAAAATGTTGGTAAATATTTATCTTAATAAATACTTTACAAATTCTTTTCGGAATATGTAATATCCTGTTTTTGCAACAAAACATTCCATATCCGTATTATCTGCCGACCGTGTTTTTTTCACTGGGCTAAATTCACATGAACTAGTTGTTTTCGCTTTATATCCATGGTGTTCCAGAAAAGTATGTTTTAGAGACATACGGTGTAAACATACACTGTACGTACATACAAATACGTACTTAAGATGTACATATTACGCCTTGGTACGTACCGACCAAAATATTACCTAAAATGTACGTATTAGAGACGTCGAGTGCTGTCTGGGTATATACCTTGTTTGCTCCTAACATAGTCACATTATATGTCCATTAAAATGGATAGATGAACATCACATCCCATAGGCAACAGTGGCGTTGTGTGTGTAGAAAATGTGTAGAATGGTAAATATTTTCATTAAAATGAATTATTGCAATTCCTGCATTACCGGCTCTTTATATAACGTGATGTAGGCATACGATATTACAGTAAGATAAAACAGTAAGATAAATATGTATTGAAAAGATATTAAAATTTAATTGCTATTTACTTTATAACTGTAAACTGAACTTCATCATGTTACGACTATGGAACGATCGATTTTCTTCTTTTCTAAACTACTTTCTGCAAACGGCACAGCACTTCACTATTTATTTGCACAAAACATATCGTTACTAAACTGTGTAAATATGAATAGAGAATATTATTTAGGTATTAAGCAAATCACAACTTAAAATAAAATTACTTTTTCACCAGTTTTTGGTCGGAGAACACGAAAAACATTTATTGACATTAATGGCCGAACTGTCAACTGAGATTATGATAATCGAACTTAAGCCGATCGTGTACGAGCGGCCGCGAATACGCCGATGGGCCAATCAGCAACTTATGGGAAAAAGTGCCTTAGAATGGGAGTCTTTCGGGATCAAAAAATTCATGCCATTATGTATCTAGATATAAGTTCTTTAATCGGAACTATAGGCAAATGAAATATTTGCACCCTCTCATTCATAGGCGGAGCTACATTTTTGAATTTCCTAAGGTCAAACAGCCTCAAATTAGCAGCCTCAAATTAAAAATTTGATTTAAAATTATATTGTCGTCAAAAAGTAGTTTTCGTAAGAGCAAATAGAAAATACCAATAAAAAATGTTTTATTATAAAAAAAATTGCAGTACCTATATTTTGTATTAAATGCAATAATAATATTAGTACACGGAAATTAGGCAAATTTATGTGGAATAGAAGAAAAAAATTATAATAAGCTGAAATATCTATAATAGTTAGCTTATGTGTGTAAGAATACATATCAAGTTCCCACCCCTGAGGGATAAGCTTCATCCCCATCTCACCCCCTTTAGGGACACCGCACTGGTTTTTTTACAATATCTTTTAAATGCTTTATCTTAGGGAAAAAACATAAGTACAGAAAAAGGTTTGTCACAAAATTCTCTACAAAAAACGTTTTGTGTTTTGTATCGATATTTCTATTACTTTTTATGTTATTAAATCGTAAACTGTAGGGTTAAACAAAAATGAACAAAAAGTATTGAATCATAACAGAGAATTTTAAGAAGAACATCTCCCACAGTTATTTTTGATCAAAATACGCCAGTTACAGATCCAAAAGAAAAATTATTAAGCAGCCTGGCCAACAAAGAACGATTAATTTCTCAACTAGTTCAGACCTTTCAAAATGAAGAGATACAAACTGTAACTGCGGATGATGATGCTGATACAGTTATGGTTCAAACTGCTATTCAAAAAAGTTTTAAATCCAAACCGGTCGTAATTGTAGGACAAGATGTTGATCTTCTTACTTTAATTATTGCCCTAACGCCAACTGAAAATTGGACTATTGGGAGGCCCAAGGTAATATAAAAGCAAGAGTTTATAGCTCTAAAGATTTACAGTTGTCAAATCTTCTTAAGAACCCAACAAAAACAGTTCTTTTTGTTCATGCATTTAGTGGTAGTGACACAGCGTCTGCTTTTTTTGGAAAAGGCAAACTCCAAACTATAAATTTATTAAACTCGAAAACAAATTTACAAGAAGTTGTTAAAACCTTTAACAAACCAAATGCTACGAAACAGGATATTACTGAGGCTGGAAAATATTTGCTCTTGCACTATATAAAGCATAAAAAAAATGAAACGTTAATAAATCATCAGAGGTATGTTCTGTTTAACACTTCGGTTGGCAATTCTAGTCAAACGGTTACTTTGGCAAGGCTAACCCCGACGTTCGCAGCGTTGCAACAACATTCGTTGCAGGTTTACCACCAAATTCAGGCTTGGCATGGAAATGTTTCAGAGCCAGAAGAATGGGGCTGGAAGAAATCAGGTGATATTTTAATACCTGTTTTGACTACTGAAGCAGCAGCTCCATCATCAATTTTAGAGTTAATTTCGTGTGCCTGCAAAAAGGGCTGCGGAAAGCGATGCGGATGTTTAAAGGTTGGTTTAAAATGTTCGGCTATGTGTATGAACTGTCACGGACAAGCATGCTTTAATGCAGAACGGACCGACGAAATTGAATTTCTGCAAGAATAAAGCCTTTAGTGGATTTAGTTTAATTCAATTCTATATAATTTATAAAAAGTTGTTGAAACCGAATGCTACAAAACAGAAGAATATTACAAGGCTGGATAAATATTGTGTTTTCATCCAAAATCGTTTTTGTTACCTACCCGTCAATTAACGTAAACACCCTTAATAATCTGCAAACGACCAAGACATGTCTTATAGAAAATATAATTCTCAATATTTTTCAATACCTCTAGTTTTGTCGTAGAACATCACATTTCCAAAATATTATTGAAAAACCAGCACGGTGTCATTATAATGGTGAAAAGGGGATGAAGCTCACCAGTTAGGGATGAGAACTTTTTGATCCTGTATTCATCAACTGTCGATTCAGCTTATAATTTTGTTCTTCTATTTTTGCTAATTTCCGTGTACTATACATCTAAAAACAAAACTTATATCCATTTTCATGAGTTCTGGCTGACAAACTCCGCTAAAATATAATTCTATAAATAATTTTGAAAAAAGTTGCTAAAGTATAGATAATTCTCTCAAAATAAAATAATCTAATACCAAATTAATAACTTCCTTGTACATTTTATTTTCCAACAGATCAATGGTAAACGTCGGCCGTCGGCCGTCAAGAGATAAAATTAGTTAGTTCTGAACTGCTGATACGCGTTCGTGAGGCGCAATAAATTGCACTGAGGAATATAAAGATTTATTTTTGCTGGGGGTTACTTATTATTTTTTATTAAAAACTAACAAAAAAATCCCTTCGATACTCGGAATTTATATTCGGTCAATTCTCTCCACTTCAACTATAATCCGGTATACGGCCACTCTAAGGTGGCGTATGTATGAGTTGGTAACTCCGATTAAAGAACTTATATCTAGATACATAACTGTACTGATTTGTATGTTGCTGAAATAGTTACAATCTAAGGGACTTCTTCCCATAAGTTCTTGATTGGCTAGTCGATCTATTCGCGGCCGATTCGGGCAAGTTCGATTATCATAATCTCAGTTTGACAGTTTTGACAGTGTTCGCCATTAATGTTAATAAGTGTTTTTCAATCAAAATGTGGTGAAGAAGTCTTTTTATTTTAAGTTGTGATTTGCTTAATACCTAAATAATATTCTCTATTCATATTTACACAGTGTAGTGACAATATATTTAGTGCAAAATGGTTAAGTGCTGTGCCGTTTGCAGAAAGCAAGAAGAAAAGAAAATCGATCGTTGCATAGTCGTAACATGATGAAGTTCAGTTTACAGTTATAAAGTGAATACCAATTAAATTTTAATGTCCTTTCAATACATATTTATCTTATTGTTATATCGTATGCCTACATCACGTTGTATAAAGAGCCGATAATGAAGGAATTGCAATAATTCATTTTAATGAAAATATTTACCATTCTACACATTTTCTACACACACAACGCCACTGTTGCCTATGGGATGTGATGTTCATCTATTATTTTTAATGGACATATAATGTGACTATGTTAGGAGCAAACAAGGTATATAGTGAAAAGATAGCCTGTTAGGTATCTAGATATAAGTTCTTTAATCGGAGGTTGGTAACACGACGTACGATTTGATATGCGATGCGCATAAAGGCATATTTTTGCGCATAAGACGCTACAAACCGCGATAAGCGGAGCCATTCGAGCGAATAGGCTGTGACGTCACGCTTAAAGACGCTTAAAGCGGTATCGCGCGGTCTCACTAGGGCGCTAGAAAATGTGTAAGCGGAAAATAGTGGGGATATGACATAAGAACGTTAGAGATGGTTAGAACCTGGTTAGAACTAAACTGTTAAAACAAAAGCTAAAAAGACATTCATTTTTGAAATATATGATGACGTCGCGCTTCAAGGCGCTTAAAGCATTGGGGTAAGACGCGAGATCGCAAAAATATACCTTAAAGCTATCACAGTGACATAGAGATGAACTAGTTGCGTATGTCGTATACTCTTAGTTTATATGATGAAGCGACCTTTGGACGCGTCAGCTTAGAGTTTACTCGACTATACTTAACTTTTAACATTTTTCCATATACCCCAGTCAAATAGGAACAAATTTCAACGTTTGACGAAAAATACCAATAAACTTTGGAAACTTCGCAAAAATGTTTATTAAGGCCCACTATTGAACATATTAAAAATTCTCAACTCTATCGCTTGCGCTCGAGCCGCCATCTTAAAAAAATGGTGCGCCGGCTAATTTTCTTGCTTATATCTCGTCGACCATTGGCGATATCGAAATGATGTCCCCTATCAGGGACCGAAACCGAAATCCGCACCGTACGTTCGCCTTTAAAGTTAAAAAAATATGGTTGAAATCAAAGATTCAAATCTTTAAACCATGATGTAGAAATACCAAATTGTATGGTGAAAACCATATCTGAGTCGATTCGTCCATTAGATTATATAAGGTAAAAGGCAAGTAAAAAGTCAGAAACCGAAATCGAAACCGAGAACCGCACCGTAATTACTATTTTTTTCTAACAGAAACCGAATTTCCGCGGATCTGTAAACCGAAACCATAACCGGAGCCGCATATGGAAACAAGCCCGAGTAATACCTATACCAAAAATTACAAATCCTACATGTTTAAATATTTTAAGACCAATTAGTATTTTACCAACATTTTCAAAATTACTAAAAAAAATTATGGAAATACAAATACGTGGGCACCTAAAAGATAATCAGATATTACCATCACATAGGCAAGGCGACAACTGCAGTACTGCATTGTTGCATGAACATCACCGATGATATCATATGTGATAAAAATAAACTGACAGTTTTAATTCTATTAGATTACACCAAAGCATTCGATACCATCAATCACAAAATGTTGATATCTACTTTGCATTTTATAGGTTTCACTGAATAGCCCAGACGACAGAGAACATTTTATAGTGAAACCCACAATTGCAAACTGAATATATTTTTTTAATGAGTTCGTGAAAGTGTATAGAATAATATCCTGAAAAGTTTACATTCCGCGCGGTGCAGAACATAAAAAAAAAGTGAGAAAAAAATTTTTTTCATCCATTTTTTCAAAATTTTTTAAATTAAGTCAGGGTAGAAAAAAAACAAAAAATACAGGTGGATAGACCACGTGTTTCTGAATAAAAAATGTCCTAATCAAATTTATCGCTAAAGCCACGGTATTCCTGGGTGTTATTGGTCCTCGACTGTATGTAAGAGGCGTAGCGAGCGCCTGAGCTAACCCGGCCAGTGGCCTCGCTGAAACGTCGCGTGTCACGTGACCTCTCGTTGATGGTCGTGCATCCTCGTGTCTATTGGTCACCGGAGGTTGTCGTGTTCTTGTTTGATTGCGCGACTGGCTACGTGTTATTGGCCATCTACTGTGTGTGGGAGGCGTAGCGGGCGCCTGAGCTAACCCGACAAGTGGCCTCGCTGAAACGTCACGTTTCACGTGACTTCTCATTGGTGGTCGTGCATCCTCATGTCTAATCGTCATCGAAGGTTGCCGTGTTTCTGCTTAATTGGTCAGCGCTTGGCTCCGGCTCCTTGTGATAGGTCCTCTTATGGTAGGTTATGGAGTCTCTTCGTGATTTGTCACTACTCGAACGTGCCGACTCGAGATTGGTTCGTTTGCCGTGAATCGTCGTGTGTTTCCCGTTATATATCTGCCTGAAAGGGCGGGCTTCCATGCAGTGGGTAATCTCTGCGTATCATCTCGTTTGTTAAGATTTTGTGGTATTTTTTCGATCTCTATGGCCTCTCTGATAATTCTTGATGTACAATGCTCGATATTGGCTACTGTTCTGGTGTTGTCGAAGTCTATTTTGTGTCGTCGTGTTAATTTTGTTAATAAAGCCCTTTATTTTTATTATTATTAAAAGCAAATTGTCGCTGCTATGAAAACTGAAAATTGAATACGTTATTTAACCCTAACCGAAATTAACCGAAATTAATTTCGGTTTCGGTCCCCTAAAAAAACAAAGAATATATTGCGTTTCTGAAATCGTAAATATCGTTCGTAGAGAAAAAAAAAATCATATAGTTTGTGCTAGTCATAAAATTCTGAATGATTTTCAAAATGTTCGTCGCATGTCCGTCTGTCTATCTGTCTTTCCGCCCGGTACCTTTCTTGCAAGTACAATAACCTAAGAGAGAAGTGCCCGGTTTTATTGAAATTTGGACAATAACCTAGTGTTAGCTAGTTTTTGAAAAAAATCCATAAGTAAATAAAAGGTTATGAAACATTTTATGGAAAAAATACACGAGAAGGGTGGAAAAGATTGTAGGTTTGAATGCAATTTTAATGATGATACCATCTTGATTGCCGAAACGTTGGTCAGTGTACTATGCATATCTTTGCGTTTATAGAATCTTATCAATGGTATTACAATACTCTTCACGTGAATTTTTTTCATAAAATATTTCATAACCTTTATATTTACTGTTCGATGTTGAAAATCAATATGGTTCTTCCTTTAGCTAACACTAAGTTACCGTCCAAATTTCAACAAAATCGAACTTTTCTCTTTTAAGTTATCGTACTCACAAAAACGTGCCGTACAGAGAGACTGACGGACTATACGACAGACATTTTAAAGCTATTCGAAATTCTAGAACTAACATAATAATATGAATTTTATTTTCTCACGAGTGATATTTACGGTTTTAGAAAATGTCGATGAAATGTAATTTTCGTATTTCCGAAGATTATAACAAGCTAAAAACGTAGGTACTCTTCGCCAGTTTACTGAGCTTTTTATATACTTGTTACACATTCTATAGGATACTCTTCGCAGTTTTATTGTAAATAATGTTAGTTTTTGGACATCCTAAATTTTGTGATACCAACTTTGTTGTGAAAAAAAATATATGAAAAAAAATTGAAAAAAAAAACATCCTGTCTGGGTTTCGAACACAAGACCTTTGGATTGCAAGGCAAAACTTTAGCCACTGGACCATCACACGCTAATACAAAAATTGAATGTCTATACTATATATCTTTCGAGAATCATATTTCAACGCATTAGATATATTATTATGAAATATATATTAGTAAAATGTATAAACAAAAGAAAATATATTATAGGCATTATAACATTTTGCAAGATTTCTATTTAAGTACAAGCGACAAACATTAAGAAAACATTTTTTTTTAAATTACATGATTAATAACTTTCTTATTTATTGATTGATTTTCTTCAAAAACAGCTAACACTAACTTACTTTCCAAATTTCAATACAATCGGACTTTTCTCTCTTAAGTTATTGTGCTTACAAGAAACGTGACGGACGGGCGGACAGACGGACAGACGGACATTTTGAAAGTTGTTCAGAATTCGTTCACTAACACAATGATATGAATTTTTTTTCTCTACGAGCGATATTTACGGTTTTAGAAACGTGCCGATCAAATGAAATATACTCTTCGTTTTTGCGAAGAGTGTAATAATAGAAAAATGTATTTAACATTTTTTGTTGAGAATTTTATATGCTTTATTTTTTATAGGAAACATAATTTCGATATATCTAATTGTTAGCAAGATATAAACAAAAAACTTAATCGGAGCACCATTTTTTGGCGGCGACGCGAGAGCAAGAGATAGAGTTGGGGACTTTAGTATGTTTAACAGCGGGACTTAATGAATCTGCCAAGTTTCAAAACTTTATAAGTTTTTTCCCTCTAATTCTTCCTATTTGACTGAATAAGTAAGCAAAACAGCACAGATGCGATAGTAAGTAACAAATCATACATTAAACATTTTCCATATAATTGAGAAAACTGTTTTTTTTTTAATATTGAGATGGGTTCCATCAGTCGCCTTTGATATTGTTCGTTACGTTCCTGAGAAAAGCTATATCATCAAGACTACGAAGTAGTGGAGCAGGCAAGAAAGAAGAATACAAATTTTAAAAGGGTTTTAATAATCCCGGATCCTCCACCATATCTTAGAGATCGGCGTTTGTTCTTTTCGTGGATTATAACTAAATATCAAAAAGTGAATAAGGAATTGTCTTGTTGCACAGATTTTATTGTTTTAATTTGTTTTAGGTGTGACAACTGTAATGAGAAGTTTCGGATCTGTCCATTTTTTCATATAGAATTAAGCAATTTTCTGGTCCTAGTAACCGCATCGCAAAACTAAAAATACCTTTTACCTACGATCACTACTGTAAATAGTAAAAGACACACTACCTGCCATCCATGTAAGTTGAATTTTACGTATTGTAAACAAAACGCACTGTAAACAAATCTGTCAAAACTGACATAATATTTGTTGAATGACATTGTTGACTAGTAAACTGTATAATACATAATTCGAGTTGTAAAGCAATTACTCACTCATGGAAATACGCACTCGCCGCTACGCGGCATCGTGATATACTATTAAGGCAAGTAGGTGAAACTATGCCTTTTTGTAAACCTTCCTGCCAAATTTTATCGCAAAATACGTATGTATTTAAACAGTTCAAAATCAAAAACATTTCAAAATTTCAGTCGCAAATTTTTACATCTATTGTAAATGATATTGAGAGAAATTTATTTAAAATTTTCGAAATTGTAATTATAAATAAATGCAAATAACTCCGTGGATTTTTAAAAGTAAGTTACAGTCGTATCCAGATGACACCAACATGGTTGGCGAAACACGCGTCGTGTAATAGTATTCTAGTAATTTGGTGTTTGTGTAAACTACTTCAGAGGCAGGATTTAAGATAATTGTTCAGGTTAGGTTGGTTTTAACTTTTCACTGTCAAATTCGTTTACCGTCTTTGGTTTTGATAGAAAATTCACAATTTATAACTACAATTTCGAAAATTGTAAACAAATTCCAAAAAAAACGGTTTAAATGAAGACATTATTTATCTTAATACTATTGTGAAATACATGTAAGAATCTACGTTTAAAAAAATTTTTTCCTACGAGTCGATGCACTTAAACAACATGAAATTGAAATTTCGAAGTATTTTTTGACATTTAGTTATTTAAATGAACATTTTGCGCTAAAATTAGGCAGGAAGGTTTAGTTCAGTAAAAAACATGGTTTCACCTACTACTTCTCAGATAGCACAGGATATTCTAAGAATGATCTGTACATGTCCTCTGAGGAAAGTATATGTTCGAAATATTATTCTATTTACAATTTAACGTGTTGATCTTGGAATATTTCATAAGAATAATAAAAGAATATTCTTTTTGAACAATATAGTGTAATATTCTTAGTAGATATATAATTTTTGATATTCCAGGAAAAAAATGCAGGAATATTCCCATTAAACACACAAACGTCGCGCGTCGGTTGAAACGCGGTTTAATGTTGAAACTGGTAGGAAAGAGATGACATCAAATGTCAATTATGTAACGTCGTCACAGCGGAGGCAATTAAATGTTATAAGTCGTTTATCTAGAATTAATCGCGTATTTATTGGTATTTGACTAGTTGGATTTGCTTATAAGTCGCCGACTTAGTACTACTACTAGTCTATGAGTATTCGCCTGGTAATTCGTATCGGCAGTCCCTTCCGACCACCCCAGCCCATATAGCACAAACACGTTTTATGTACATACATAAAATATTTTATTGTGGATATTCAATATTTGTAGAATCTACTAAATTAGGTAGTAGCGATTTTATGGATGTTTTAAGAACATTTGTTTGTCACCCTTCGGATATTTTGAAAACGTTCATATAATGTTTTTCTTGTATATTTTATGGATGTCTTGGAAACATATAAGAATGTTCTTGTATATTCTTCAATATATTAAAAGTTTTAAGTCTATTTAATGGACGCCCTAAGAATATTTGTAAACATTGTTGTATATTTTTAAACATTTTAAAAATGTTTCAGGTACATTCTACAGTGTGTCCCACTTCGTACTAAGCCACCCCTATAACTTGGCTATTTGTATTTGGATTTGTATATATTTTTTATAGCACATAATACCGATAATGAACTACCTTTGGAAGGTAGAACTATTACTCAATCTCTATTTCAAAGCCAACTGTGATGTTTTTAAAATGGGAATTTTGCAAAAGTAACATTAGCGATTGAGATACAGGAAAAATGTATTTGGAAAAGTTGTTCACAAAAATTAAGTAAGTTCAAATATGAATTTTTATTTAAAAATATTGATTTTTTTTTTTTAAATATTGCAAGTCAGAAAAATTCGAGGTTTGGGTTAGTTTAGAGCATCCAGATTGCTATGAATTCTAGAAAATAGTTGGAAATTTTTAATTTAATAAACCATTTTACATAATGTTGATAATTTATTTAATTAAAAGAAAAAATTTTTCTGACGCAATATTTTTCAAAAAAAAAAAATCAATATTTTTAAATGAAAATTCATATTTTCACTTACTTAATTTTTCTGAACGACTTTTCCAAATACATTTTTCCTCTATCTCAATCGCTAATGTTACTTTTGCAAAATTCCCATTTTAAAAACATCACAGTTGGCTTTGAAATAGAGATTGAGTAACAATTCTACCTTCCAAAGGTAGTTCACTATGTGCTATAAAAAATATATACAAATCCAAATACAAGTAGCCAAGTTACAGGGGGTGGCTTAGTACGAAGTGGAACGCACTGTATAAACTGCAAAAAAATATTTTTAGAATGTCCTCTTCTCGTACTACAGTGGTGGTTGATGAAATTTAGGGTATGCCTTATTCCAGTATTGGAAAACTTTAAGGCATCACTATCAAGACTAAATAAAAACAATGAATTGGAAAAAATCCGTAACTGAAATTTGCAAAAACTGAAGTTATTTTTTTACATTTTTCTTGCAAGATTCTTTTTGTAAATTTTCTTCATTTTATCTTGATATAACGTTGTCTTAAAAGTTTTGATGGGGTGTCATGTTCTAACACTGAGATAAGACATACTCTAAATTTCACTGCTCGATATGCAGGCTGAAATTGTTGTCATATCATTAATTCTCATAACTTTTATTTTAATCATATAACACATGCGGACAACAAATTCGACAAATTGACCAAATTTTTCTGGTAAAATGTATGAACGTAATAACTTTAGGCAACATTGGATGAAATAGATTATTACACAGCAGTCTCTAGATAACGTGGCATCGTGTCACGGTGCTATGTGGTACAAGTAAATGCTGCTTCTACTCTATTTTAAATGGACTTGGTCTTATAACGAGCGGCAAATGTTTTATAACAAGTAAATAATTGAAAGAATCATTTTGACGTATCACGCCACACTGTGGTAATGTGAGAGATTGTAGTCTCTCATGTTCAGAAAATGAGATAAAACTGAGAAAAAGGATAGGTAAGGATAAAAGACACAGCAAAAGGTCCAATATTTATTACATATATATGCATACACATATTATATTGAAAGGTATGATATTCTTGAAGATCCTCCTGGTTCTCTTCCATCTGAGAATTTTCTTTCCTAAAAGAAATATAAAAACAGAATTAAAAAATGAAAAAAAAAAAAACAATGTATTTACCTTTTTTGGCCCAAAATAAGATATTTTTACTCTTGTGAATTTTTCTGAAAAATGCATATTTTTCGCAAAATGGCCACTCGAAAATTCCTAAAAATGGTGGAGGGGAAATGTAAAAATTGAAAAAAAATCTGAAAAAATTCAGGCGAATGTATCATCGGAATACAAGACTTTTTTTTATTTACAACTTTTCTGTAAAGTGCGTTTTCATCGAGTTTTTCCGGAAAAACACGAAAAATTACCTCCATTTTTGACATGATAGCGCTTTAAAAATATGTAAATTAAAAATTTGAAAAAATTCAGACGTATGCATTGAGGCCTTCTAAATATTTTTTGTCTCTTGGAGAGTTACAGGCAGTTTTTCACGAGAAATAATATACTACATTTTTTACACATGAAAATTCGAAAAATGAGCCTGATTTATATCTATTATTATAAAAAATATGAAACCTATATAGTTATACCATTTTTAAAGGTTCAATACAATTTTTAAATTAAAAATGTGAAACAGTTTTCCGGAAAAATTTTTTAATGTGCAAAAAATTTAGTACATTAAGTATTTATCCTGAAAAACTGCCTGTAACTTGGAAAATTAGAAAGTTACAAAAAAACTCCAAAAGACAAAAAATGTTTAGAATTCCTCAAAGCAACCTCTGAATTTTTTCAAATTATTAAATTACATATTTTTAAAGCGCTACAATTTCAAAGATGGGAATAATCTTTCATGTTTTTCCGGAAAAACTCGGTGAAAACGCAATTTACAGAAAAGTTCCCCTCCCCCATTTTTAGGAATTTTTGAAAAATATGCATTTTTCGAAAAAATTCACATGATTCACATTCTTATTTTGGGCCAAAAAAGGTAAATACATTACTTCTCTTTTCAGTTTTGACCTTGTGATGTATTTGGCGAATTTAAGCAGACTGTATGGAAATTATGAGATATTAAAATGACTTACCCTTCATCCGGCGGTAGTTTCTGTCATTCAAATGTGTTTCACTCGATGGGAGAACGGGAATGGAAAAATATGGGGAATCAGGAGGAAGCGAAGACACGTTTAAATTATAAATAATAATATTTAACACTATTTGATAACTGATAAAATAAATATGCGTTGAACTGGTAAACTTACTACTACGAGGTTTTTTTTTTTTCGATCTGTCCGCCGCGCTCTCTCTGCCTAGTAAAAAACATAAGGTTTTTTTTGGGAAACAAAAACTTTAGAGTTATGGATATATTTAACATACAGAGTGTTTTCAAATTAAAATATAATAAAATATAATTTAATATAAACGGCCAAAACATCCTGCCCCCGGGAGATTGAATGCTAATTCAATGCGTAAAAAATAAATCTATACATTCTATAAGCTAAACTAAAACTATACAAACTTCACTTAGAATTTATCATTAACCGGATACCTAAGTAATATACAAATTAACAATTTAGTAAAAAGAGAAAACAACAAAAAAGATAGCTACTAGATTTTACAAACATAATTCAACTATTATGATTGATTAGGGAGTGGACATAATTTTGCCACTGGTCTAGTGTAAGAACTGTTTTTTGTTCGTACCACTGCTACTCTAGAGACACCATCTTTACCAGCACACAATTTTTCAATTATGGCTAACGGCCAATGTAGTGGTGGAACATTATCTACCATAATAACCACTATCATACCTATTTGAGCAGGATTAGTTGGAGTATTCCATTTTTGTCTGGCTTGTAGAGTAGAAAGGTATTCTATATGCCAACGTTTCCAATAGTGTTGCACCATTGAGTCTAATAATTTATAACGATTTAAACGATTAGGAGACTCTGTTGACAAATCTTCTGCAGGGAATGAATTTAATGAGGATCCATATAAAAAATGTGATGGAGTTAAAGCTTCTGGATCCTTTGGATCAGAGCTTAAGGGACACAGAGGTCTAGAATTAAGTAACGCCTTGATTTGGGTAAGTACTGTATTAAATTCTTCGTAACTTAAAATTTGATTTCCAATTACTCTAAAGAGGTGAGCTTTAACAGATTTTATGTTTGCCTCCCAAATTCCGCCAAAGTGGGGGGCCGAAGGAGGATTAAATTTCCAATCAATTTTGTTATTAATAAGTTCTCGAGATAGGGCATCTTTATATTGTTGAGACTGAGTTAGTTGGTAAATTTCATCAAGTCTAGCCTTTCCTCCTACAAAATTAGTTCCTTGATCAGAAAACAAGGTGGTACAATTTCCGCGACGTGATAAAAATCTTTTGAAAGCCGCTAAAAACGAATCTGTAGATAGATTACTGGCAAGTTCTAAGTGAACGGCCTTGGTAGCAAGACAAATAAATAGGCAAACATATGCCTTTTGGCTTTTAACTCCGCGTTTTCTGCCTAATGTGATATAAAAAGCTCCTGTAAAATCCACGCCTGTGGATAAAAATGCCTTTGCTTGATTTACTCTTTCGGAAGGTAAATCTGACATTATGGGATAATTCGGTTTAGGATTTAATCTAAAACAGTAATTGCATTTCCAAATACGTTGGCGAATAATACCACGAGCTGCTAGAATCCAATAATTTTGTTGTAATAATGATTGCAGCAAATGAGCACCGGTATGAGAATATTTTCTATGGTTATAATCAATCAACAAGTTAATAAAAGGATCTGATTTTGGTAAAAGAATCGGATGTTTATGATTAAAATCAATATTTGCATTCGATAATCTTCCACCTACTCTAATTATACGATCCTTGATAAAGGGATTTAATTTTCGTAGAACATGGGATCGTAAAGGTTTGTTTTCTGAAAGAAGTTTGTATTCTTCGGAGAAATGACGTTGTTGCACAGCTCGTATTAATGTGTATTCAGCTTGGTTAAGGTCAGATTTAGATATCGTGTGATTTCGAGGTAAAAGTTTGAGAAATCTCAATACATATACGGTAGAATGAAGAAGTTTAGTCCAAGAGGAAAAATATTCTATCAAAATATATAAGGGAGAAATTGTTGGTTTAACTACGAGGTAAACTAAACTTTCATCTTCCGGAATAGTGATTAAATTATCACTAAACGATTTAATAGGCCATTGGGAGGAATCTAAAAACAACCATTCGGGACCAGAAAACCAATAGGGATGCTTTATCAACGAATCATGGGAAAGCCCTCGAGAAGCACAGTCAGAAGCATTCTGTTTACCGGTTACAAAATACTAATGAGAAGAAGGTAGACAGTTTTGAATTTTAGTGACTCTGTTTGAAATAAAATTTTTCCACTTTTTTGGAGAGGAATGGATCCAATTCAGTGTGATCATAGAATCGGACAGAGCGAATATTTGGTCAATAATTTTTCTAGGAGAATAAGTATCTCTAACATGCGATATAAGCTTGGATAGTAGTACAGCTGCACAAAGTTCTAGCCGAGGTAGGGTGACTTTGGACATTGGAGCAACCTTGGATTGTGCATATAGAAAGTTTACACTCACATGGCCAGTAATATCTGTGGATCGAATATAAATTACAGCAGCATATGCTCTTGAACTAGCATCTGCAAATCCAATGATATCTACCGAGGAATTTTCAAAAACTAACAAATGTCTAGGAATTTGTATATTATTCAATAGTTTAAGTTCTTCTTGGAATTTCATCCACAAATTAACCATATCTTTAGGGGCTTCTGTATCCCAGTCGAAATGTAATTCCCATAATTTTTTTATCAACAATTTTACAAAAAGAGTAATTGGTGCTAGGAAACCTAAAGGATCGAAGATGCGTGCTACTAAAGATAACATATTTCTTTTGTTGCAAGGCAACACAGAGATGGAGATTTTAAAACTAAAATTATCAGACGATGGATTCCACTCTAAACCCAAAACCTTTAAACTTTCTTTGTCAAAGGCCATAGGTTGATTTAATTGTAAGAAATCAGGAATTTGGGATAATAGTTCACTAGAATTTGACATCCATTTTACCATTTGAAATCCGCCATTTTCAAATAATTTTACCAATTGTGTGTGAATTACTATACTATTTTTTACATCGGGTAAACTACAAATTAAGTCGTCCATATATAAGTCTCGATGAACATAGGACACGGCCTGGGGATATTGTGAAGATTCGTCTTCTGCCAACTGTTTTATGGTACGCAGACTTAAATATGGTGATGATTTCACACCAAAGGTGACAGTATTTAATTGATAAATCGAAATAGGTTCACTGGTATCAAATCTCCACAAAATTCTTTGGTACTGCCGATGGGCTTCGACAATATTAATTTGACGATACATTTGCTTGATGTCAGACACCATAGCTATAGGAAATAATCGAAAGTTTAACAATATTGTAGCTACATTGTTCTGCAGCTTCGGGCCTGTGTACAAAATATCATTTAAAGAAAAACCAGAATCGGTTTTCAGGCTAGCATCGAAGACTATTCTACAGGGTGTTGAAACACTTTGTTTGAAAATACAATGGTGGGGTATATAATAGCAAGAAGGCATATTAATTTTGGACTTTGGTACCAAGGACATGTGACCTTGATTTAAATAATCTTGGATAATAGAACAATAGGTGTTTCGAAGTTCCAGATTTTTTTCTAATCGTTTTTCTAAAGAAAACAACCGACTTTGAGATAAGGCAAATGAATCTCCTAGATGAATCGGATCATCTTTAAAGGGGAGAGATACTGTATATCTTCCAACAGAATCTCGACTAACATTTTCAACGAAAAAATTTTCGCAAATGGAATCTTCAGATGTAGGAACAGGTGGGGTAAAGTTTTCTAATTCCCACATTTTTTCAACCAGGGATTCTAAATTTAAAAAAGAACAATATGTTTGTTCGGAAAAAGGTATTCGAAGAGGAGGGGCAGGACCTATAATTATGTATCCAAGGGTAGTTTGAATAGCAGCAGGTGTTCCAACAGCTCCTGTTACTTTATGCTATCCTAAAATTTGAGTGAATAACGAAGCTCCTAAAACTCCATCAATCGTCCCTGGAATATGGAAGGTAGGATCGGCTAACGGCAAGCAATTCAAATGTTTCAATGAACTTATGTTTATGGGTAATTCTGGTAAGGAATTAGTGACCTTTTCGACTAACAAAACTTCAAGTGGATATTTAATATTTGGATCAAGATTAGACTGAATTATAAGATTAGCTCGACCTTTGAGTGGTTTTATTATATCACCAATCCCTACAATATTGGAGGATATTTTATGGTAAGGCAAACCTAATTTTTTACAGCAGTCATATGTTAAAATATTAGACATAGAACCGCTGTCAATTAAAAATCTAAGATTTTGTTTATCATTCCATTTATCGGAAACTTTAACTATGGCAGTACTCAATAGTACAACTTGGGGTTTATTAAACTCATTATTGTTTATTTTGGTACACAAAGTATGAATGACGTCACTTTTACTGGTGGATGGGACACTATGTTCTAGATTGTTGAAGTTGCTCGGACTATCATTAATACTTGATTTGGTGTCAACATTACGGTTTTGATCATTTTTATGTAATAAAGTATGATGTTTAGCTTTACATTTAATGCAACTAAATTTGGAAGGACATAAAGAAACTTTATGTTTATTCGAAAAACAATTGATACATAAATTGTTCTCCTTTACTAATTTAAATTTTTGCTCCTGAGGAATATCTTTAAAATACCTACAATCTTTTAATAAATGTGCTTCTTTATGACAAGCAAGGCATTTTCGGCTGCCATCGTGGGTTAGAAAAGCTTTGGTATTAGTATTTTTTAAGGTGTTACTATTATTTGGGTTATATTGAGCTGAACGAATTTTATCGTGTTTAACCATTACCTTACTCTGTTGGCGTATAAATTTAATTAACTCGTCATAACTAGGCAATTTTTCATTAGAACGTACTA
This sequence comes from Rutpela maculata, assembly GCA_936432065.2. Lineage (NCBI taxonomy): Eukaryota > Metazoa > Arthropoda > Insecta > Coleoptera > Cerambycidae > Rutpela > Rutpela maculata. The sequence continues at coordinate 222,567,994 of OW386285.2, forward strand.
GTTCAAAATTATTGACAGTTTCTTGGAGTAACTTTAACATAGCAATGTGGGTTAAAATATGATCATCTAAATTTTTTAACTGTAGTCATTTTAGGGCCATAACATTTGTATCAAATTTTTCAAGAAAAGTTTGTAAATTACCAGGGTTATTGTTTAAACAACGAAAATTTAACAATCGGTTCAAATACAAATTTAATAAAAAAATTTCATCATGGTATGTGTCCTGCAGAAGTTTCCAAACAATCTCATAATTGTCTGGAATCGCTTCAATAGCATTACACGTTTTTAGAGCTTTACCCTCTAAACTCCCCAACAAAAAATGTAATTTTTCTGCTTTAGAATACTCGGGTTTAACATGAACTAGGTGCTTAAAATTTTCACTAAACAAAGGCCATAATGTTAAATCTTCACCATTAAATTTTACTAATTGAATATTAGGCATTTTTAGTTTGGATGTACTAGAACTATCATGGTTGAGATTACGTGGGGAAATTGGATTATTATATTTTTTAGTAAGATATTCAACATGACTACATAAATCGTCAAAAGCATCAAGCATACCATAATTAGGTGCTTCATCGGGTTTAAGTTCTTGCTTAACTTCAACAATTTGTTGAACAGTTTCTTGATAATCTAACATTGTTTTGGGTAAAGTTATATAACGAATATTAAACTCCTCTAATTTGGCAACATTTTGGCTATCATCCTTTAAAGACTGTCCAACATCAAAGCAACGCTGAACTCGTCTAAAAAGATTTTCACGTTTAGAAGTTAATCTCTCCAATTTAGATTCGGCAGATGATTTTGGCATCTTGAAAATATTTTTTTTTTTTTTTTAAATTGGGCAACAAAATAAAATTGAAATAATTGGATTAAACTAGCAAAATTAAATTCTAAAGGTTGCTTTTAATAATAATATTAATTTAAACAATATTCTATATTGGAATACACAATATGTATGTTTATGCGTAAAGATGGTGTAGCAGTTTATTTGAAAATTAATTTATCAAAACACGTAAAAATAGTTATATTGGTTTTAGTAGCAAACAAATTAATTAAATCGTGTGAATTCTGTATAGTTTTCGATTATTATTTGCACTAAAAGCGTTGAATTAAATTTATAAAAAGTGGTTGTAAATTTTTTTTTAATGAATAAGATTAGAATGCTAAATTTATATGAAATAAAATTTACGTCTCTAAATATGAATAGTTTCTTGTTCTATAATATATCAGGCAAAGTTTTTTACTAGGCAAAAATCGAAAATTAGGCTTCAATTTTCTTAATTATAATGAAATAAAAGGCAAGTTTATAATACAATTTTAACAAATCAATTACGGAATTAATATTTAGATTCGTAAAATCAAAAAATTATAGACAAATTTTGTACGAAATTCAACGCATAAATATGGTACTAGGCTATTATCAATTTTCCGACTGAACACTGACACGAAACAATAATCAGCTATTAAATAGGTGTATTACAACAAAAAATTCCTGAAAAGGCCCAATGCGGCTCGTGAGGAACAATAAATGTGATGTATTTGGCGAATTTAAGCAGACTGTATGGAAATTATGAGATATTAAAATGACTTACCCTTCATCCGGCGGTAGTTTCTGTCATTCAAATGTGTTTCACTCGATGGGAGAACGGGAATGGAAAAATATGGGGAATCAGGAGGAAGCGAAGACACGTTTAAATTATAAATAATAATATTTAACACTATTTATTTGATAACTGATAAAATAAATATGCGTTGAACTGGTAAACTTACTACTACGAGGTTTTTTTTTTTTTCGATCTGTCCGCCGCGCTCTCTCTGCCTAGTAAAAAACATAAGGTTTTTTTTGGGAAACAAAAACTTTAGAGTTATGGATATATTTAACATACAGAGTGTTTTCAAATTAAAATATAATTTAATATAAACGGCCAAAACAGACCTAATTCTACAAGTTACGGAACCTGTGATAAAATGGGTGTTTTCTAGCCTTTCCGATCATTTCCTAATCTAATTTTTTTTAAAACTTTTTATTAACGTCTGACCCATTCCAAGTAGGGATGGGCAGCCCGTGTGGGTTTCCTCTCGCAAGAAAAACGTCATTACCAACACATTGCACAAGGTTTCATCAAAATCCATCATTAGCACTCAAGTTAGACCTTTTGATCATTTTAGTGCTTCGTTGACTGGACTATTGTAGGTTTCATTATTCTTAGACATTAGTTTAAATCAAACGGAACAACAGTGGTGATTACCTTTGATAAAATCAGTGCCATATAAAATTACTCGTATTACCTCTCTAATTACAGCAACAACCTATTTACTTGCTCACTAGGGAATGTAACTTTTGAGGTTAGATCATTTTCTTCGTTAAATATTACATTGAGTCAATTTTTAAGGAAAGAAATAGTGGTTTTCTATACAATTCGTACCCATTCTACGACAGAAAGAAAGATGTGATATTCGGAAACAACCGCAAAAATACTAGTTGAAATGATCAAGATGGCTGCAACTTTTTTCAATGCCAAAGATTTGTAACTGTGCCCATAGAAACTAAATAACTACACTATCATTACAATTAATAACATTAAAATATTTACCTTTTTACTTCCACTATTACCATAAAATGCTCATATTCACAACTACACATCACAAAAAAATTCATTCGTTTCACCATATACCATACTATTTGCTTTCACGTTGCGTTGTTCACAAATCTTGGTTGACGATGGCGACATGACATAGGGTTCGTAGGAGAGGCAAAGTACGCATGTGCACTTAGAATGGCGCGTTGGAGCAAAGTTGTATGAATATACTATTCCATATAATAATTAATATTGTACATATTAAGAAATTCAATTCTAGGAATAATTTGTATTTATTTATTTATTACGTAATTTTTTAAACCTAAATCTAAAACACACTCTTAGAAAAAAGATTTACGAGTCATGACCTGAGGTAGCCGTATTCTTTATTATTATTATTATTTTATCCATGTAATAATTTTAAATTTTAAAAGAATCCTTTAATGCCTTCATGGCAAATAGAGCTTTTAGATGTGGATTAAAGTTTAGAGCATCAATTTTTAATATTCCTGAATATTTAGCAAATATAAGCAAGATAATATTTAATTTCATATGTTTTAAAAATTTCCATAGAATGTAGGATAAAATATATTTTCTCTCAATATTTTTAAAATATCCATGAAATATACCGTATATTGAATGTACGTGACGGACCAAAAACCAATATTTGTACAATATTCTGTGCTATATGGGCAGAGGAGGTCAAGGAGATCCTAAGGAGCCTAAAACCCAGGAAGGCTCCAGGATGTGATGGCATTGGGAACATCGTCCTCAAGAAGCTACCCAGGAAAGGAGTAGCAGCGATGGTCAACATCATCAACGCAATGTTGAGATTGAGACATTTCCCCACCAGGTGGAAGAAGGCCGACGTCATAGCCAGGTAAGAATCTAACCTTTCCCTCTTCTTACAGGCCAATCAGTCTCCTCCCAGCAATGAACAAGGTAGCCGAAAGGATCATCCTCAAAAGGATAGCCGAGAAGACAGAAGAACTGGACATCCTCCCGGACGAACAGTTTGCATACAGAACCGGACACTCTACCGAACTCCAAGTGCTTCGCCTCACCGAGGAGATCACTAAGGGGTTCAACCAGAGACAGGTCACGGCAGCGCTGTTCCTGGACGTCGCCAAAGCCTTCGACAGGGTCTGGCACGATGGTCTCCTAGCCCCAAATGATGAGTATGGGTTACCCCATTGCACTCGTCAAGCTAGTGAAATCATACCTACATAGGAGACAGATGAGGGTGAAGATCGTGGACAGGGTGTCCACGTACAGAACAATGGAGGCAGGAGTCCCCCAAGGCTCGGTGCTCTCCCCGCACTTGTTCTCCTTCACATCTGATCTACCCCGGACGGAGAGGACCTCCATGGCCCTCTACGCCGATGACACAGACCTGACAGCCAGATCCTGGAACGAAAGGCTAGCCACCAGAAACCTCCAGGAGGCGGCCACCCTCCTAGAGGACTGATGCAACCGATGGAAGGTAGCCGTCAACGCCGAGAAGAGCAAGGCGGTCCTCTTCAAGAAAAGGAGGCAGAACCCCACGGGCCACGTTTCCATGTTTGGCGAAGACATCCAATGGCACGACTCCGTCAACTACCTTAGCGTGGTCATGGACAAAGGCCTAACATGGAGACAGAACACGGAGGCCATCGTCAAGAAGGCCAGGAGGACGAGAGCCCTAATCTACCCGATGACGGGTAGACAGAGCAGACTCAACCTGAGGAACAAGCTCACGCTTATCAGGTCCCTCAGTTTTCAACGGTTTTTATTTTTCTACAATTTAACAATACCATCAGTAAGTTTATTTGTAAGTTTAGTTTTTATCGAAATTTTATTGCGAACAATTTGGTGTTTTCATTTTTGCGATGCGGTTACTTGGACTGAAGATAATAGGGAAAATACCATAAAATTTTAGCTGTGCAACTTAAGTTATTTAAATTTTATATGAAGCAATGAACAGATTTAATCAAAAACTTTTCATTTCATTTATTGTCACATCTAAAACAAATAATAATAATAATAAAATCATAAAATCGCTGCAGCAAAACAGTTAAATTCAAAATATATTTTGACTCCACTATTTGATTTGTGTATGAGATGCTCACTAAATGAAACTTGATGTTGAGGGGAATGCTGTAGGCATACTCATGTCAGAAATTTTAAACCCCACAACCGCTAAAAAAGTTGATTATTTAAAAATTAACCTCTTTAAGAAAAAGGCCACCAAAAATTACGAAAGAAATTTCCACCCAGTCACCGAGTTAACTGATTCTTATTACCTAATATCTTTCCTTTACTTCTAGTTCGATTTCCTCATTTTTCGTCAAGTCGCTGATCTGAGTTTCATCATCAAAACCTTCACTTTCCTAACTGCTAACTCTCGATCTGTGCTACCAACAACTCGAAATACCACCAGGGGGGATGGAGTCAGTTCAACCGGCCCACAGTGGCACAATAGTGATTTCTTCGTTCAAAATTACCTAGAGCACTTATTTCGCAACCGATTGGGATAATGTTTTTTTTTTAAATACTCGTTATTTAATATCCAAACGTAAGAGAGCCGATTTCGGCATAAACTTTAACAAATATATTTCATTTTCCATTATTTTTTAGCATTTTATAACCGCCATTGATTCCGCCATCTTGTAGGTCAGTTTATGACAATTTAGATATCAGATTCGTAATCAGCGACCTCAAAAACCCCCCGAGTAACAAGATTTATGCAAATTGGATACAAAAATAAAGTTTTATTAAGATTTAAATTAAAAATGACCATTCTGGCTAAGCTCAATAATTTTGGTTAGCACAATTCAAAAATCGGCTCTCTTACGTTTTTTGGAAATTAAATTACGAGTATTCAAAAAAAAATTATCCCAATCGGTTGCGAAACAAGTGCTCTAGATAATTTTGAATGAAAAAATCACGATTCATGCCACTGTGCGGCCTGACAATTTTATCGAAACGGCCCAATCAAGCATGAACCTCAAATTTGTGTGGGCCAGGGAAGAATCATTTTTATTTTGGTGAGCCAAGGCCGAAGGGAAAAAATGCGCTGCAGGCGAAAATTTTGTATTTTTCAAGATCAAACGCTCTAAAACGAAAAGTTAAAAATTCGAGTAGCAAAAACATTTTCTTCGAAAAATAGGTTTCGTCAAACGAATTTTTCTTTTTTTCATGAAATTGCAAAAATTATTTAAAGGTTCGAAGTACTAACACGTAGTCTGACTCAACCACGATCTAAAGCAGACTGCTACCGTCTTGGTAACATTTTTAAAAACGCCACTAGACATCCATTCTTTTTATTAAAATTTATTGACATTGAAAAACAAAGAATGAAATAAAAAATTTACACATTTTAACAGTATAACAATAAATAATAGTCAATAATAATTGAAGACACGAGTGGATGAAGGGCCTATGTAACAACAAAGTGATATTGAGATAATTGATCTCTACATAAACATCTCTAAACACATAAAAAAAAACAAAAATAATTCTAAAGTTTCAGAGGTCAAAAGAAAAAGAAAGAAGACGCCTTAATACATCAGAACTCTCTTAAGCAAACTTACAGAATTTAGGACGAAAATGCAAAATCAGGTTATTGGGTTAGTAACTTTTTATAAATGACATCTGGTATTTATGTCAGTGATCGAGTTTTTAAGATAACATCCTGAAAATCTGAGACTTCCTTCGTTCTAAGTAAGGACTAAGGACTAAGGAGGGAAAAGAGCTGCCGTTTAAATTTGCCGTTTTGTCCGGCGGGTTTTTTATCCGCCGGAACAAATGCCTATTTACCTCGGACCGGCCCTGCCCGGCCCAAGAACCACCGGCCCAACGGGCATTTGCCCGTTTACCCCCCTGCCCATCAACCCTTGAATACCACTGGTGTGGTTCAAGCACATCATTGAACCGGCGCGCCGCACATTGGGCCGTTTGTGACTTCTAGGTGGACAAAATTCTAGGAATTTCTAAACGAGTTTAAAATAGTTGTTAGAAGACAGGAAAAATAGTGAAAACATTCTAGGCATTAAGGGGGTGGTTTTTGTGGGGTTGAAAAATAAATTTGCTTCTAAAGTCTCGAAACTCTGTGAATATGATAATGTGATATCTGTGAATATATCAAAAATAGTTAAAAAATTATAAATAGTAGGGGGTTGTTTTTGAGGGAGTTGAAATATAAATGTTATTTTAAAATTCTGAAACTTTATGGACATGATAATATTAGATCCGTGAATTCACTGAAAATAATTTAAAAAATTCAAGCAATAAGGGGTTGAATTTGAGAGGATTGAAAAATAAATACCCTTTAAAAAGTATGTAAAAAAAGTTTCAAAAAATTTCTTGCAAATGTTTTAATTTTCTAACATAACTTTTTAAATCATTCAAAACATTGCAAAGATTGCAAGACCTTTTTACTTTCTGAAAATGCCATAGGAGGAATACATATAAGTTATAAGAATGTTATAAGAAAGTTCAGTTTACATTCGAAAAATAAGGCTATCGCTTCTTCTGGACAATATTTCCGTTGATTTTTTAAATCGTGTTCCTGCAACATTTTCTTCACATCAGTAGGTTGATATAGCCTCATGGATTTTGCCTCCTTCTTGCCCTCGCTCAGCCAATCTTCGAAAAGTTCCCTCCGGGAAATAACAAACGTATCTAAAAAACGCAATAAAAAATTAGCTGCAACTCCTGCACCCAAGTTTACTTTAATTTGGTGAAGTATAAAATGACATATCAAATGGATAAAGGCCAATTACAAATATCACTAGCAATCAAACTGTAGGTCTTAATCAGTTACAAGTATAGTGGAAAACTTGCAAGGTAAAATTTAAACTGTTTCCTGTCTAATCGTAAAGTAATGAGATGAATACAACAACGATTTATATTATTAATAGTACATCTACCTATATAAAATGTTTCCGATATCCACAGAAATTTAATAACCTCTAAATACTTCCATCCTATAACACTGATAATAGTGATTTGTCGAGTAAAGTGGTTTTACCCCACCTTCAAAGCATTACAAACACTAGTTTATGACCAATTTCGGAGAATATTTATTGGGGTGGTGTCCTTTGATATGTTTACACAATGGCTAAATAAGTTTAATACTGGTCTCAAAACTTCATATTTCTTATTTTTGTCCAGCTAGATTTAAAATATGGACCACTGTGCAGTCGTCGAATTTTCTTAAAAATGTTCCAATTTTCTTAAAAATGTTCCAATTTTCGTGATGATTTTTCCCACCGGTCCAACATTTTTGAAGAATGTAGTAGGTATTATATTAGTTTTCATCTTTCCTGGATTTGTCAATTACTTATTTTAAAAGTTGTTCATGTCGAGTATTTTTATCAAAACCTCGCCTCATATTGAGAAACTCTCTTCACGACAATTTGTCGTGATTCTGAAAAAAATTAAAAATATATGTTATCGCAAAACAGCGCAAAAAATGCAAAACGCAGGTAAAAATTAGCGACTTTAGTCTATAACATGAGTCAAAAAACAGTATGGAATCTCTTGGAAGTGATAAAGTTTCAGCATGCAGAACTTTTAGAACTTTGTTATTTTGCTGAAAAAATGTCATTCTGTTTTAAGACCTATAGTTTAACTTTATATGAAAGATTCACAAACGGTAATATCTCAAATATAGTAGACTCTTACCTATAGTTGTAATATCCATAACACAAATTATCACTAGGATACTATATCACAAAATAACTTTGAACACATGCACTTCTCGCTACGGTTACAAACGAACTAATAACAGGTACGGAAATTTTAAGGGCACTTTGACTAGCTGTAGTTTCGTAAGTATTTATAGCAGGTAGATAATTCCTCGAATCTAATTTAGTTAATGTGTTCTTAATGGGGCTACCTGGTTTTTGGTATGATATTTTGATCTGAGTTTTGTCCACCTAGAATTTCCATACGGTCCACTGTGCGCCGGTTTAAATATCGCAGCGACACTGCATGGAAAAGATTCAATTCTTTCCGAAATAATATTTTCCCTGTAATGAAGCATTCTTTAAATTCCTGCTCCATTACTAAGATTCCGGATTTACACACGACACCAATGTGCACACGGCCCGCAAACCTGCCCATCTCCCGTCTAGAGGCATGGATTTGCACACGACACTAAACTATACGCAGTTCTACGTCACCAGTAAGCGAGGATTCTCGGATATAAAAGCCCGGCCGCAAATCAACATAATTCAGAGTGGATAATTCTGCCAATCTGTCTACAGCGTGCTGAGCTGGACATATTACAGTTTTGTACATCTCCCGACGCAAACACGACGGAACGAATGCAATCTGACCCTGGGTATCCTACAGCGTGTTGAACTGGGCCTCGAGTCGTTAGTCATTCCCCGGCGCCGTTTCGCCGCCAAAACCAGAGCGAATGAGCCTGACCTGGAGACCTCCTACAGCGCGTTGAACTGGGAAACTTCTTGAGTCGACGATATTCACCCGACGCCCGACGCCCGATGCCACTCCCGTAGCAACAACAAACGTCGCATCGCAATCGTTACACTCTCTCTCTCTCTCTCTCTCTCAGATAATAGAAAAATGTTGTCCTAAGAATCGTAAAAGATACGGACATATAACCTGTACCTGTATGTTATGTAACACTGCCCCACATTACCTGTTTGGAGAAGTAAATAAATTGTTTATATTTTTATTGGGCTGTCTTATTAACTAATTTGGACCCAGATTAATCTCCGAACCAGCTACCCGACAAGAAACCGTTACATCCCCGTTTTCTTTTCCAAAGAAATTGATCGGAATTTGGATAATAGTCCAGGCTTTGTAGATTCTGTTGTGGCTCCGGCGAGAAATTGCAACATAAAGTTGTTTCCTATATTTTTTGGGTCGTAGAACCGATTTATGACCATGCGCACACTCGTTATGGTGTGCATCATGGCAAAATTGACGAAATCTGCGATTTTGACCCATTTCGACTATTTTTTCAGTGTGGTATCATCAAATGTAATGTTACGGAATATATTTGTTGTCGAAAGATTTTTTTTTTTTTTTGACCAAGATGTAGGTGATTAATGGTGATCATACACGCGCGTGAGTTTGATCATTATGTGTACATATGAATGAACACATACACGTAGATATACAGCGTGTTTTGTGAGTGATTGGCCATACGCTAGTGAGGAGTACAGTACCCCAAGACGATTTCAAAATGGCTTTTATTATATCCCTAGTGCCCTTCGTTTCTGATATACAGCGTGTTTTCTGTTTTTTGCCAAAATTTCGATCGGTCATATTTTTTTATTGGCTGTACCAAATAGAGCCAAATTTAGTAGGCATATTTCACTAATGGTCTTTACAATTCAGTACCGCAAACGAAAACCGTATCAGGAACGGGCTCAATTTTTTTTCTTTTATCATTTGCCTGAAAATATCACCCTCTGTATGGATTTTTGCAGTTTTCAATACCGAAATTAAAAATACTTTAACACCGTATTTATATCATGTAATTAGTTTATTTGCACTTTTAATGCATAAAGATTCAAGCCTAAGGAACAATTTAAGACATGTCCTAAAAAATAACTGGCTGTACTTTCAAAATGGCGGCCATATGTTAAAAAAAACTGTTGCCAATGTTGTTTTTGTCATTTAACACAAAAACTAAAAAGATGGACAAAAAATTTTTTACAAAAAACAACGTACATAAAATTTTCTACAATTCTGTTCCTAAACAATATGATAGGAGTTACCATTTTCCAGATAAATGAGTCCAAAATTAAGAAAACATGGAAATTCATATATCATAACATAACAAAAAATAAAATAAACTGAAAAAAATTAATAATGATAATAATAATATAATATGCAGACATGGGGAGGTACTAGCTTCTGAGGATAAGACTAAAAAGTAATTGTCAGGCATTGAGATCAATGTTTAAAAGCAGAGTAAAACGGTAAACATTTATCTCGAAAACGGTAACAATGGTATCTGGAAAATGGTAACTCCTATTCAAATATTATATAGGAACAAAATTGTAGAAAATTTTATGCACTTTGTTTTTTGTGCAGAGTTTTTCTCCATCTTTTTTAGTTTTTGTGTTAAATGACAAAAACAATATTTGCAATTTTTTCTTAAACGGACCACAACCCCAGGTAGCAAGGGTACGTTAAAATGACGTCAAAATCTGGTGATTCTGGTCAAAAAGACGCCAGGGCACTAAAAATCGACGACAGAATGACGTCTTATAAATGACATTAAAATGACGTGCTACACATCACGTCATATTGTCGTCTTTTTTCGGTGTTAAATTTATTTATATTTTATAGGATTACAAACTTTAAAACTCGCTAATGGCATTTTGTTATCGTAAGCAGAGTGTAAAGTTTAAAAAAAATCGTGTCGTGAGGGATAAGTATTGGCGTTTTTATTCGAGGATATAATGTTTTTTAACATTATCCAAAATAATTTATATTCGAAAGAGTTTGCAAAGATTCGGCAGTTTATTTGTTTAAATTATATTTCTGTATATTCTTTTAAAACAAAATTAGATTAAAATGCCTTAAAAAGCAAAATCTATCCGTTATTGCGTGTTCCAACTATAAAGTCTTTAGGTAAATATACTCAGAAAGGTTGGTGGCCGAGTGCTTAAGGCAACATTACCCGAATCAGACAGCACAACGCAATACTTTTCGATATAAGACACACCCGCCAACTTTACATCTTTAACCCCTTTCCACCTTGTTATGTTTGTACAATTTTGTTCCTTTATCTTTTTTGTTCCTTTTGTCCTCTTTTTGTATTTCCAAATTCCCTCTAGGCCGATAACATCCTATAAATCTAAACTTTTTAAATCATATAACTTTTAACCTACTCTACCTTCCTTGACGGCGGTCAGACCACGAGGTCGTCATTTGTTCGAATGGGTTTTTTCGTTAACTCTGTTTTCCCGTATCAACAATCAAAATTTTCCAAAAGTGCGTTTGCCTAGTGAGTTCTTAGTTATTTATAGTGTATTTTAATTAGTTTTAGGCCCATGTGGGCACATGTTTTTTCATTTTTAATTAGTTCTTAAGTCTGCCTGCTGCAGACTGGAGTTTCTATTTCTATTCCCAATTTAATTACTGTTAAGCCGAACCGGAGCCGCCCCGCCCAGCCCCACATTTACCACGACGATGCATGCCGTGATTGTTGGGCTGGCTCCGGGCCGGGATCCGGCGAGGCGCATTTATGTTCGTTAAACACGTAATAAATTTGTTTTGTTGTTGTTGTTGTTGTTGCGTCGTCTTCCAAGTCATGAGGTCGGCGGTTCGGCCCCTGCTCATTCCGTTTTTTTTTATTGTGAAAAAAATTTTAGTTGTTTTTTTTTAAGGTAATAATTGCTTATTGGTTTTTTTCAATTTTAGGTCTGTTTTAGACCATTAAATATTCTATTTATGTTGTAAATGACGATATTACACCTTTACCGTTTTTTTCTCCAACACGCTTCCCAGGTTTGTATAAGTACCTCAACTTAAAACTTTAATTCTTAAAATAGTTGACTCCTGACTTCCCCTCCACCGCTCATCAAATTTGAGATAAGGAAAATTTTTTTTCGGATTTCTCCTTCTCTGCTCTTCAATTTCGAGATCTGGGGAAAATATATTTTTTTTAACGAACCGCCACTAATACTAATTAATGTAATAATTACATGTTCAACAACTACTCGTACTTCTCAGGTGGCACTGGTGACAGTTTAATTAAATTAAATAAGTTCTTCTTAATAATTATAAATAAATAAAAATACTAGTAACTCGAAGCGAGAACCTGAAAGATTTTCATATATTTTAAATAAGGCAAGAAATTCAATTTCACATAATAAAGACTTCATTCACCGCCATAAATACTGCTTTTAGCATCCGAAATAGCGGTCGCCAAGCTAGCTCAGTTGGTTGAAGCGTTAGTACTGTAATACGGACAACGGGAGATATGTAGGTTCGAATCCTACGGACCGCGGCGATTGGTAAAGGTAAGTAAAAATGAATTTTTAATAACTTAATAAACATTATAATTTGCAGGCAACCCTTGTGAGAAAAAGTTGGAGTGATGGTAAACAATATTAGATATGTTAATGTAAATAAAATTACGGATGGCTAACAAACAAATTCATTAGGACAAAACTTATTTATGCATTAATTATTTTATTTTTATCAAGTAGATTACTAACTAGTATGTAGTTTTATATATATGTTCCTATTACTGAAAAACTTTGGGGGGATTACCAAATATAACCTGAAAAAGACGTCATTCGTCTGAGACATTAGGGTCATTTTCACGTTTCATTTACGTCATCTAACTCGTCATTTCTCGTCACTCCTGACCATTTTTTCACGTCATTTTCACGTGCCTTTGCTACCTGGGACGATATTATATCGTTTGCTAAAATAGAAAAAAGGTAAAAATTTCAACAAACCTTAAAAAAAATTAAATTTATTAGAACAAATACAAAAGAGTAATTATACAGAAGTGAAGTAACTGAGGAAATAACGCGCACCTAATATTTTGAAATCTTCTCAGGTCACTGTACTCCTCACTACCGTATGGCCAGTCTCTCACGTAACACCCTGTATGTCTATAAGATGTTTTTCCATGAAGTAAATTTTTCATTTTAAAATGTAGAAATTTTTTAAATATAACTACGAAGAGGTGGAAAAAAATTGTTCTCAATAATTTTTGTCTTACAATAAAACTCAATAATCTAAATTAAACAAAATTACCCGATCAAATTATTTATTTAATAATAATAATATGTCTTTATTCATACAAATGTAACACCTATAAAAATATTTGTATTCGTAGAATGGGCGAAGTTCAGTTTGGCAGAATTATTAAGCTCCGACGCGACGTGTGCACTCTCGTGCATGTTATTGTACTCTTCGCAAAAACGAAGAGTGTATTGCTTTTGATCGACACATTTTTAAAACCGGAATATGGCTCGTAGACAAAAAAAATTCATATTACCTACCGTATTAGTGTTAGTGAACGAATTCTGAACAACGTCCGTCACGTTTCATGTAAGCACGATAACTTAAGAAAGAAAAGTACTATTATATTGACATTTGGACAGTTAAGTTAATGCTAACTAGAAGAAGAACCCTATTATTTTTGAACAAAGTCTATCAATAAATAAAAAAGTTATTAATCATTTAAAATTAAAAGGTCTATTGGCTAAAATTTTGCCTTACTCTCCAACGGTCCTAAGTTCGAGACAGAGACAGGTATGATGTAGTTGTTTTTTTTTTACTTTTTTTGAGATATTTGTTTTGTACTAACCAGTGATTCACTGAATTGATATCACAGAATTTAAATTGTCCAAAAAATATCATTTAGAATAAAACTGCGAAGAGTATTCTAGAGAATGTGCGACAATTACATAAAAAATTTAACAGACCGGCAAGGAGCACGGTGAGGAATATAATGTTGTACTCTAGTTTGATGTGTATATCGGTCAAGAAAATTGTTTGATTGGTCCAGATATATCCTGTAACATTACTTTTGGGAACACACTACAGAAAAAAAAGTTGCCATTTGCCATTTTCTGGATAATTAAAAGAAATATTTGAGTTCTGTAAATGGTATCCACATTCCTCAAAAGTATATAAATCACTAATTTTCGAGGTATATGAACTTTGAGTCATTTATATATTCTAGTGAATACCTTTTACGGAATTCTAATATCTGCTCCAGTTATCGAGAAAATATTTCCGGGACTTTTAAGTGGGACAACCTGTATAGTGTTTCCAAAATAAATAATTTAGATTTTATATTCTGTCTTCTAGACCAGATTGTTACCTCCACATCCAGTGGAATTACTTCCACATCTAGTGGAAGTATAGTAACGAAAAAACTTAAAAATTTTTATCATTCAAAAAGGCTTAGAATGTCATGAAACGTCGAGATTTTAAGTTTGAGCAAAAAAAATTTCTGTCTATCAATCGGTCTGTCTGTAACTTTCTTTGTGCGCACGATTGCTCTGGAGCCGTTTAAGACATTGACTTGAAATATGGTACACGTATGTATTTTAATGAGATCTGGTACTAGATGATCTTAGACCGTTGATGGGTTGGGGGTAAATAGGTAAATCAAGCAAGTAAGAGTCCATAAAATTGGTATTTAATAAATATAACAGAAGCTAAGGTTTCAAAAAATTTTTTCGCATTAGCCACCCCCCATTATCACCCCCATCCCATTATTAAAGGGGGTGAGTTAGTGTGTGTACAAGAATCAAAGGCCTCACAATTTTTGTTTACTACCGATGTGTCTATAGGTTTTATAGGTTTTTGGGGTAGGCGATTTCAAATATTATGTTATTAAAGTTCCATAAACAATAATTTTCACATAGTGGAGTGCAAATATAGTATCAACATTTTTTTCGTTGTGAGAGATTGGGATAGAAAATCTTTATGTGGAATTTTAAAATTTATAAACACCCTACAATCTGCATGGTAATTCGAGTCCTATGAACAAATGAACGTCAGCGTGCCTGCCTTTTAAGATTATTTTAGGAGGTTGCTAAATTGATACCAATGTTTCAAGGATAGATGAGGAGATAGCTATGTCGACGCGTCCTCGCGTGTGTGTCAAGCTTCTACGATTTCCAATTAGAATACCATGCAACCTGTATGGTGTTTATAATCTTCTATTATTTTCTTGATTCTGTAATAAGTGGGTTACTTTGAGTAGTATATGGATGCGTAGTGGGTTTTCTCGAGTAAAATGGATGCATTGTGGATTTCCTCGGGGACTATGGATGCGCAGTGGCTTTCTTCGAGTACTATATTGGTACACAGTAGGTTATCCCAAGTAGTATGGATACGCAGTGGGTTTCCTCGAGTGAAATAGATGCGCAGTGGGTTAACTCGAGTAGTATGGATGCGCAGCAGATTTCCTCGAATATTATAGATGCGTAGTGGCTTTCCTCGAGTACTATTGATGCACAGTAGGTTACCTCAAGTAGTATGGATGTGCAGTGGATTTTCTCGAGTAAAAATGAATGCGCACTGAGTTATCTCGAGCAGTATGGATTCGTTTCGTGTAGTCCACGGCACATTATGATTTTTTATATTGTTTTCATGCAATTTTCTATGTATTACTTCCACATCCAGTGGAAGTATAATAAGAAAATTGAAAATTTTTATTGATCAAATAGGCTTAGAATATTATGAAACGTCGAGATTTTAAGTTTGATCAAAAGAAAGAAATTGTTTGTCGCGTCGGTTTGTGACTTTTTGTACGCACGATTACTTTGGAACCATTTAACATATTTTTCTCTTGTGAAATAAAACACGGCTAAACTAAAATTAGTAGTAATATTACATATAATTGACTTGAAACAGTTTTATGCTATTTTTGTCCACATATTTTATTACTACACTAAACATTTATTAACCCATAAATATTAAAGGATATGGATTAGTATCTTGTTCTGTATTATTCAAAATATGTCTTGGAGTTGGAGGTCTAGGATCTTGCTCTGTACTTCCCAAAAGCCAGTAAGTTGTCACGAAACCTTTTCCTTTTAGCTCGACTTCTCCACGGAGCCCTAAATTAAACGTTCCAAACTTGTCAAAGATTTGCTTGGCCGTTTCACTGACGTGAATTTTTAATGCTGTAAAAAAGATTTATTCACATAATTAGTTGTTTATTTTCTATCAACATTGTTGAGTAAATAGAAGAGTTAGTGCTTTTTTTAATTATAAAACTATTTTTATTACTAATGTCACATATTTTTACCGTAAGACTTTTGTAAACGATCGTTTAAACACATATTTTTCGAAAAACTTGCATAATTTTCAAAAATATATAATGTATTTAAAAAAAAGTATTTCATTAAAGCAGATGTCAAAAAATAAACATGGAGAGTCAACTAAAATAGGAAAGTTTACGTAATTTCTACGGAAATCTAGATGTCTAAAAATAAATACAATCAAATATTCTGATGGATTACAAATTAATATTTAATATGTAATTTGGTACATGAAGTAATGCTATGCAAACATCGACCTGATATTGAAACTTCACATGAGACACAGCATACAGAATTAACTGCTTATTTACTGGCCTTTGATTAAAATTTTCTGGGCCTTTCGAAGTTCGCAATAGATGTTGTTAGATGAATTTGCTTATAGGTCTCTGAGTTATTGCTGCCACTAGTTTATGGATATTCACCCGACAATTTGTGTCAGCAAGCAAAATCTTGTATTCAGTCAGCTTCGCCCCTTATGTTAGTCAAAAGCTAGAGACAGGAGGTTGCAAGCGATTAGCGTCTCTTGTCATACACGTAGAGAGAATATTTCACAGGTCCGACATTGAAATTAAAAAAGAATCAGGACGCGTTAGCTACTTAAATGAAGTGTGGATCCAAGATTTGTAGACTAAGAAGTTACCTAATATACACATTTTCCCCAAAAATATTATTGGCCAATGAGCAGCTGGTATGTAGAGTGAAATTATTTAGAGCAGATAACATCGTCATAGAATGCGCAGAGAGCGATATTGTTACCGCATGCTTGTTACCTAGGTAGGTAATGATCCTATTTTTAAAGCTGCATGGGCGTCGCACTGCCTATTACTATTAATATTTAAATAAAAAATGAATGACACGGCACTGCTATTATGCCAACTGTTATACGCGATGCGCGAAGCCGCGCCAGGAGGCAAGGTCGGGTCAGAAATATTAGTAAGAATTTGTATAATGTTAATTAGACAAAGACCTCGTAACTGGAACGAGCTCGCAACGACCTACCTCCGAGTTCGGGGGTAATTATCCTCACTTTTTGAGTCGCTGTTTTATATAGCGGTAGGTGGGATAAGTTGTAGAATATAGCATTGCAAATCATAGTATACTTCAGACTATATTTCGGGCCAGTACGGACCATCCTTAGTGAGAGAGATAACTGCACCGCAACTACGCGTTTGAAGAACAAAAATAGCCTAACTCCTCGTCACCGCACCACGTCTCGCCTAAAAGCTGAATATGAGGGAAGTTCTTAGTCTACGAATCTTGATGCGGATCCATATCCCAATCTCAATGCACTGACTGCGTCACTTTTCGACTTTATTCTCATTTAAAGTATATAGAGCAAATAATATCGGCTATATACTACGGCTGGATGAATTCCCTAAGTTGTTGTAATATTGATAGTATTACACTGAGACACTACCTACTAATGAGGAGAGTAAAAGTATATTAATGATATTTGTTGTAAATGTTATGGAGTTTAACTTTGGCGTCTTTCATTACAAATTCATTTTTATTGAGAGAAAGATCGGTCAATTTCGACAGATGATGTAAGTGACGCTTAATTAAAATGTCAGCTTTTTCCAATACCTTTGCACAGATGCCACATTTTTGCTTTGTGGGGAAATTAATTTTTTGTTGTTTTTACAAGTTCCATTCAATTCAATTCCATCGCGTTAAAATCATTTTCTGTAATTTCAATATGACGAAATCAAAATGGCGACCGAAATAAAAAATACACTGGCATATTCTCAAACCATACGTCGTTGGAGGTAAAAATATGTAATTGAAGAAGAAAATCAAAAAGCTCTGAAGAAATAATGATTAAAAAAAATAAAAAATGTGCATACTGGGTGTCAACAAAATCACTTTCCGGCCGCCATATATTTATTTTCAACGGATCGAGATTAAATTAGGCACGCGTCACATGTTGCCAAAACGACATTTTTTTTATTCATCTGTCAAGTGACCTCCATTTTTGATTTTTAAATGTATATTTTTATATCTTTGGAATCTAGAGATCATGCTGCATATGACTGTGCTAATTTTATGACTTTTTTAGCCATTTTCATTTTTTTGCAGCCAATTCTAATTTTCAATCTGTGTACCGTGATCCACCAGAAATTGACCCTCCAGTATGTGTTGTGATACATCGATAGATTGGTATTGAAAAATGAAAGTGATATATGTGATTTTATCAACTTTAGACCTCTCTGTAACACAAATTAACAATAAACAAATTCAGTACGTATTTTTCTTCAAAAGTAGAGGTCACTTCCGATGAAGTCGTAGAAACTTGGCAGATGGATAAAAAATGTCGTTTTATTAACATGTGACATATGTACCTAGTTGCATCTTGGCCTGTTAAAAATAAAAAAATAGTGGCCGGAATGTGATCTCATTGACACCTGGCATAAAGCCGCCGATACAAGATTTCCACAAAAATATTCAGCTTCAGTCGCAACATAGGTGGGACAAATCACAAAGGGCGCTACATCTCGTATGTGAATAGGAAATAGTGAAGTGAGGGTATTAGCTAAGTTACGTATGCCACTTAAAAAACCCATTCGTCTTTCTGAAGTGATCAATATTAGAGAAAATGCCACACAATTTAAGTTCTATCTTTGACGTATTAGAAAACGTTCACAAAACTAAGAAAATTCAACGTACAACAAACGTAACGTAATGACAACCACGTGACAACTGCAATGTTTTGTAAACTGAAAAGTGTGTACTATCGTGCGCAAAAAAATGGGACAAGTCTTATTTTTGTAAAATCTAGTTGTGTACATCTAACTTTAATTTTTGTGACATTGTCAGTTATTTGTCAAAATTCATTGCAAGTGTGCAAATAGAGACAGATTTACATTAGAAAAAAATAGTTGTCCTATTTTTTTTTTGCTCACGACAATACACATATGCGATGATTCAAGATTTCCACAAAAACATAAAATCGGAGTACAATTATTCGACAATATACAGAGTGTATGGTCATATGCTAACTGAAGAATCTTTAGTCCAAAATATGAAGATTTAACCAATTAGAGTTAGATAAAATGTGCCTCCTTATTGAGATACGGTGTTGAATTTAAAAATTAAAAAAATATTTTCACGTATTATTTTAAAATTACTTAATATTTCTTTATTTGGTAGATAGTGTTAATGGTCCAAGACGCATAATATCAGTGAAAGAGAACTGGTTCCTCACTATTGCCAGGAGTGCACGATAGGTCAGGCCTACAGTGTGGGGGGGGGGGGGGCTGTTGGGTACTGAATTTAGGGGCCCGGGCTTCCGAGGGGCCCGCTAGAGATGATAATTTTTTTTTTCACATTTCTCCCCCTCGCTCATTAATTATTAAAGTACGGGTGTCCGCCAGAGATCTTGAGGAGCCCGCCAGTGAATTTGGTACCAAGGCCCATGATTTGATGTGGGGGGTAAAAGAGTATCCCCCTTCCCTTAACTTGTACGCCACTGGCCAAATACTTGTTTTCTAAGTCCTCTTTTATTTTTCAACAATTTTTATGCAAAAAAGGTACTCTTAATACATTGCCCTAGAGTGCCTATTTCTCAAGATATTTGAATTCGAAAAAGCGACTACTAATGGTATTTTAAATTTCAGTGTTACGCTCTTTTCACACTACACGGTTTTGATCGTACGGTAAAAAGCCGTGCGGCCGCATTCTTTTAGTGGAGTGAAGAAAAGCATGGGACCTTTCACATTATACGATGACGGCAAAACGCCGGTGCCGTGCCGTGCAGCAGCCGTCCCTTGCCACTGGATTCGACGGCTGCCGCACGGCACCTTTGACTCAGTGGTCTACATAACTAAATGCGTGCTTTCACATTCAACGGTTTTGAGCCGTATGGCAGCTACATTGTTTTGTTGAATTATTAATTATTAACTTTTGGGAAATGGATGAAATTGATGCGGAAGTTTAGATAACCTTGGTTCAAAGTAGGCCTGTGCTATAGGATAAAACTTTTAATGTTTATAAAGATCGAATTGCCACAAGAAAGCCTGGAAGTTTGCTTAGAACTGAAACAAGATTTTGATTCGATGGAAGACAAAATAAAAATGCGTTTGGTAAGAACATTTAACACTTATTAAAGAACAAAAAATCAGGACATGAAATTGTCGTATAATTGTCTTATTATTACAAATGAAATGAAAATGTTGAGCTTACAACGGCGAAAAACCGTGCAATCTGAAAACAACAATGTCACGACAAAAATCCGTACGGTTCTTTACCGTACGATCAAAACCGTATAGTGTGAAAAGAGCGTTACTCATCTCACAAATAAACTAATCAAAGTGGTTTTACCATTTCTTTCGCTGATATCATGCGTCTTGGATCACTATCACTATCTACCAAATATGGTAAAGAAATATTAATTAATTTTAAAATATGTGATAATATTTTTTTAATTTTTAACCTCAACACCCTGTATCTCAGAAAGGAGGAGCATTTTATCTAAGTGAATCAGAAGACCTTAAACAGATCATGATTAAAAAAAAAGTAAAAAGTGTCTACATAAAGCGGATGGAATTTCTAATTTCTAAAAAAATATTTAGCCTCGGCAGCCCAATTACAAAAAATATGCAGCCGACGCGACGTTTGTGTGATTTTTACCAGTGGCGGCTGGTGAAATTTCAATTTTTTTTTTCTCGTCTGTGGCGCATGGGACCCATACGAAATAAGGGAAATTACATCTAGAGAAGCACTTCTCTAATGACCTCTAAAAAATTTTAAAAAAGCAGTTTGCGAAAAAATTTTTTAAAATTCGGTAGCCTCCCCTGGTCTAGAGACTCCTATTTATTTTTTTGTCATATATATTTGACTTTTCATAAAAATACAGCAATACGTTTTGGAGTTTATGAAAATATTTTTATTATTAACTGAAATACAATGAACTGAAATTTTGTAATTTACAATTTAACAAATTACAATATTTCAATTCGTTGTATCTCAGTTAGTAATGAAAATATTTTCATAAACTCCGAAAGGTATTGTTGTATTTTTATGAAAAGTCAAATGTATATTATATGACAAATAAAAAATAAACAGGAGTCCCTACACCAGGGGAGGCTACCGAATTTTAAAAAATGTTTTCGCAAAATGATTTTTCAAAATTTTTTAGGGGTCATTAGAGAAGTGCTTCTATAGATGTTATTTAACATATTTCGTATGAGTCCCATGCGCCACAGACGAGAAAAAAAAATTGAAATTTCACCAGCCGCCACTGAATTTTACCAATTGTACAAGCCAAGGACAAGATGACACAATGCGACGAAATATTACTAATATCTTTTCTATCATTTCCCCGTTCTTATATTGTGAATGGTTCATTAGGTGTTTACAATATAATCAGTGTTGCCAATTGCCGGAGAATTCTCCGCTTTTCGGAGAATTTGACTGCCTGCGGAGAATCTGGCGGAGAATGCCTTTTTGACGGAGAATTGGCGGAGAATATAGGGTGACAGAATTTATAATTATTTCTTTATTAAAACAAATAACAAAATAATGTACCTCTTTGTTTTCTTGCACTTTAGGAGTTTATGTAAATTATAACAGATGGGGATATGTGCGTAGTCAGTTTCATTAAGGGTCAACAGAGGCCGGTTGTCGACCAATGATCTCAAGTAGTGAGCTCGATCAACACCACCTAAAAACAGGTGGTGTTGGCTCGATACTATATTGGAGTGAGAACCGATAGGTTGGAGCATGAATACTATAGACAAAGATAACGCACTCCGTGCTTTCAACATTTCCGTGAAACTGGAAGAAAGAAACAGGCGTTATAGATGACGCAGTGCGAGCTGCTCATTGGCTAATGACATTAGCACACTGGAACGCGAGCTGCTCATAGGTGAGGTGCACGTGACGTCACACCCTGGAGGTAAATTACTAGCACAGTTGATAACAACACAAAAAGAAGGCCTATTATTATCATTTATTGATTATATTTGACCAACAATATAAACTGTTCACTAGTTTTAAAATAGAAATGTTTTACACACTTTGAACTCTAACAGTTAACCTTAATACACCGTTTGTTTCCATAGAAACAATGTCAAAAGTGTCAAAAATAAGTTGTTGTACCTCCAGAGTGCACCTCACACCTATTGGCTAATGACATTTTTGCTAGTGTTACTACCGCCATCTTCTTTCTTCACATTTTGCGGATCGGTGTTCATCGGAATTCCCGTTATAGCGTCCGTAATCCTTGTCTTTATAATTCATGGGCTGGAGATGGAGGAAGCTTTAGAGAGAGAAAGCCATATTTGAAGGTTACCTGTCCCAGTTTCCTGAATAATTAGTTTATAAGTGAGAGGGAGCCAGAGTGCCTCCAAATTTAGCTTACCTCTACAGTTTCTTTGAAAGAGAACAATAGGTTCCTAATTGGTCATAGGCTATATTCGACTGGGACCACCGTGGGCACGCCCATAGTGGACGAGGTCGAACGCTTTCACAGTCGTATCATAAAACGTGATCATGTCGACCAACTTCAGACCGCTGATTAGAACGCTTTTTAGCAGTCCGTCCGTGGTCCGCCCGCCAGTCGAACGGGACCATACTCATTCCAGTATATGTATATAGAGTTCACAGTTCACTAATCTCAAGCGTGCTCCAAACCTGGTTATTGTGCTGATTCATTACTGATGAATTAAAATATAATAATGGACTAATTAAATGGATTCCATATTGAGAAGTAAATAAAGATCAATATATTTTTTGTTGTATAGAAAATTTTGATATTTTATTTTTGGCGGAGAATTTCTTCGATTTGCGGAGAATTTTAAGACAGTAGGCGGAGAATTTTAGAAAGCTCTGTTGGCAACACTGAATATAATATTACATTCATGAAAAGCTGTCTCTGGAATCTATCGCCGCGATCGGTGTCTAGTAGTTATATTCGGGTACTTTTAATAATTAAAAGGATAATATACTTCGTGATCATGACACGAATGGATAGTAGATACTTACGTTGACCGGTACTTTCCATTCTGCTAGCGGTATTCACAGTATCCCCAAAGAGGCAATAATGGGGCATCTTTTGACCAACCACACCTGCACATACTGGTCCTGAGTGAATTCCAATTCGAAGTTCCAACTGGTAATCCGGGCTGTGCTGGATTGTAAAAGATTTTACTGCATCTAAAATTGCTAGGGCCAATAAGCCAATTTCTTTTGCGTGATTATCAGCGTTCCTTTCGGGTAAACCTGATACCACCATATATGCGTCACCAATTGTCTCCACCTAAAGATAATATATTGATACATTAGCAACAAAGTTGTTTGACTTATTTGTTACATTTTCTGCACTTCTGTGTGCAGGGATAGTCGTATGTGTAATTTTGGATAATATATTTTTTAAAAATCAAAGTAACGAAAAGTTCACATTTGGTAAATGCAATCGAAAACAATATTTTATTTAAAAATATAAAGAATAGGTAGGTTATTTATAGGTGAGATCGAACCTGCTTTTAGTGTTATAATTAATTAGAAAGTATAACGTGCTTTAACTGTATCTGCGATGTAAGGTAAGGTTTCTATTTTCTTAGATATATTACAGCCATTTGCACCGTTTGCATTTTAAGCGATGAATAACTAATCGAGGTTTAATTTTTAAACCAGGTTTAACTTGCGTTTTATTGCACCGTGTTTTATTGTTTGTGGTTTACTTAAATTGTGATTTTAGGGAATTTGGTATTCTGCTAACTTCTCTTTCAAAATTATAACCTTATTTCTGTCAACTATTGTCAATTATTTATTCTTTCCAGAAAAAACGTGGTTGTGTGTGTGTACATTTTTACTACTATTTATCTGTTTACAAGATCTTTATAAATATGGAAAACCGTAATAAAAATAAAAGAGCAAGATCTGTTAATTTTTCATTAGATGAAAAATTTGCTAATAAATACACAAAATGCAAGCATGTATTAGAAAATAAACAAAAAAATAACGGAACGTCTCAAGAAAAGGCAAATATTTGGCTAAAAATAGCTGAGCAATAGAAATCTATTCTCAATTTAATTACATTATAATTATATAGTCGGAATCCATCTCACGATTCGTAAATTTTCGGTAATAGAAATAAAGTGTCAAAAGAATGAAAATATACTAAAAGTTGAGGTTATGCACAACATCGACGACTGCGCAGAAATAGACCGAATACATGTAGGCGGTGTCAGAGTCGCGTTTGGGTACTGCAACATAACCTCATTTTCTGTGCATCTTTGTTTACTACTTCTTTAAAAATACCAAGCAATTGTTGTGTGCCTCAATGCACTTCCTATTAGAGAAAAAATAAAAATTTAAAGTTTCACCAGTTTTCAGTATGCAGCAGTTTTAGAAGAAAGTGGATAGTTGCTCTCAAATTACAAAAAAGCCCATCTAATGTGTTCCAAACATTTCACAGACCGAATGCATGTAGGTGGCGTCAGAGTCGCGTTTGGGTACTGCAACATAACCTCATTTTCTGTGCATCTTTGTTTACTACTTCTTTAAAAATGCCAAGCTTTTCTTTTAGTTCACCTAAACTATCCATTTTCCGTAGGTTTCAAATAAACAAACTGATTCCCAGATAGCATTTATTATTCCACGAATGTACATTTTGCATTCCCAATGTTCTAATTGCATTCCGTACTTGCCATGTATGTTCCCTCAACATTCCCATATAAATAATATTTTCACATATACAATATGATTATACATACGATATGAATGGAACATACAGAAAAGTTTATGTTCACAGTCGCATATACTATGTACACGTATCAGGGAACATTCTTCGTATATGTGTTCATGTACATCGTATAAACATTCGTCAATGATTTTATCTGTATAGTACAGGTATATTTTTTGTAGAAATATTTGGATCGATATCAAAATTTCAGCACTTTTAACGCCAACGCTGATTGGTTCGATTTTTGAACTAATAAAAATAAACCTGCATCACAAGTGATGAGGCAACAATGCTAGTTTTATAGTATCTATCTACCTACCTACAAAAATAATAATTATGATATTTCTCTATATCTATATAGATTTGGTTTAAGTACATTTATAATCATCCCCTGTGCGGTGTATGATGTTTTATAAATTTTAAATCGTTCTTCAAAATTGTATAATATATGAAACATGTTTTAAATTTTGAATCCAGAATTTAGATTTGTGATCGAATATTAAATAATAATGAATATGAAATATTAAATAATAAAGAATGAAATATTAAATAATAATGAATAATAACCCTTTTTTAATTTATGTACTATGTTCAATTAATTAGTAACTATCTCGGCAACTATCGGCATTTCTTAAACAGGTAGTTCAGACTTCGAATGGTTATTTAATTACATTTTAATCATTTTATCTTTTATATTTAAATTTCCGTTTTCCATGTCATTACAATCCCTTGTAGAATTTTTTAAATGCGCGCCATGGTCCTTAGGTTAGTGCGCATCACGGTCATTAAACCCCAAGGTTGGTATACTTTAAGGTGGCCTAATAACTCACAATCCCCACCAAAAAATGGCATTAGCCAATGAACAGCTGGTGTGAGATCACACCAGATGCAGGGCATTATTCAAAATATTGTAAGAATTTGTGTAATGTTAATTAAGCAAAGAACTCGTAACTGGAACGGGCTCGCAATAACCCGCTTTTGAGGTCGGTGGTAATTATCCTCACATTTTGAGTCACTGCTCTGCATGCTGGTAAAGAGGATAAGTTGTAGAATGTAACACTACAGATCCTAGTAACGTCAGACCATATTTCAGGCCAGTACGGACGGTTCTTCTAGAGTGAGATAACTGCACCACTACTGCGCGTTCGAAGAACAAAGATAGTCTGACCTTTCACCCACGCACTTACTTCTTCGCCTAAAAGCTGTATATTAAGGAACCTCATAGTACAGATCAAACAAACCAGATGTTTCACTTAATAGTATTCCCTATGTAACCAGTTTCATTTTTTGTCGTGTGACATTTACCTTCCAGGATTCTGCGCAGAAGTCATAAACAGAGCAACCTAGCGGTTGACATGGAAGTTAAGACCAGCGAGTACAATATCACAGGAGAGAGTGTTTAGTACTGAAATCTCAGAGATGGAAGTCATCATCAGATACACCAGTGATATCAATTATTTTGGAATGCAGTGTATTCTATTGAAGCTTAGAGTTCTTATTGTTATACATTTAAGTGGTTTTTTTTGAGTATTTATTAGGTGACTTTTAATTATTGTTACGTGTCATCACCTCCCTCCTGTGTCTATACTCGCTGGTTAAGACTGCTTGGTATATGCGCAGATCACTACACAAATTCGTACCTTCCAGGAGTTGATTTATTATCTAAACCATGAATCGTCATAAGTGAAACATCTGGTTTGTTTGATCTGTGCTCATAGTCTACCAATCTTGATTAAACCCTCGTTTATCGTTTATTGACCGTGAGTGCGCATGCTCATCGTGCTGTGCTGTCAAATATCGATTTCAGTTTGTGTTTTCCCGTGATTTATTATTATAATTATTCCAAGTCCAAGTATACATTAATTGCATTGCAGTAAGTATACAATATAACTACCACCTCCGATTAAAGAACGATATAAGTTCTTTAATCGGAGACTACCACATAGTTTTGTTGTCATTTGCAGATATTTTATATTTAGACACTAAAATTTAATGCGTATCCCTTTGTACATATTATACTAAGCATACTACCTATATTAGTTATAATAATTACGGCGTTTGTAGGTATCGATTTTTGGAAAAAAAACTGAGGTGGCCTTTGTAATGGTCTCGCTCCACGAAAAGGAAGCTTGATAGTCACCATTCAAACGGAAACAATTTGACTGATCATTGAAAAACAGGAGAAAACCCACGTGGACACTTTACGGGGTGTTTAAATCTTATTTTCAAGAAGGTAGGTTCGATCTATTTCAATATTAAGGAGCTTTTGTTTATTCAAATCACGACCATTGGATTTGATTACAACGTACGAGTTGTCATAGATATTTATTTGTAGTAATTTACTTTATACGTATTTCAGAGGATTATAGAAGAGCTGCAATTAATTGAAAAGGGCAGAGATCACATCTGATGTACAGAGTGAACAAAAACAAATCAAAGGACTATGTACAAAAAGCACGTTATTCCTCCCATCAGATGAACATAATGATATCGAAGAACACATTGGAAGCCGTCAACTTCCCAAGAAATTTTGTCCTTACTAGAAGTTGAAAGAAGAAATGTTGTTCTTTTAATAACCCTGGTAGGCATTTAAAATCAGTACCTGAAATTTCGAACGTTCACTTGAACGAATTTCATATGAAAAAGAGAAATTAATAAAACCCACACTTCGATTTAGGTGTAAAAACTTAAGTATTGTGGATATTTATTGTCAGCAAATGAGGCAATGAAGTGTTTATGCCGAAATCGATGTGTGGTTTTTATTAACTTTTCTTTTTCATCTAAAATTCATTCAAGTGAACGTTCGAAACTTCAGGTACATTTAAAATCGCAAGCATAAATATTTCCGAATTCCTAAAAAATACCTCTGTTTTGTAGGTAAAGGACAACGCACAAAACAAATGAAATAGAGGGCACAGTCAAATGGGCTGAAAATGCAGAATGTCTGAAAATGGCCAGTTTGAAAGGTCAAAGATCAGGAATATCGGTATCCACTAATGTCATAGTTGAGAGTATTATGTGACGACGAGTTGTTTAATGTTGTTATTCATATTCATACGACTGGAAATGCCGCAGGTTTCATGAATGAGGTGGTGATTTTTTTAAGGTCCTATGCTTACTTTAAAGTGAGGGTGTGCACGTGTGTGTGTGTGTGTAGTGGGGGGGGGGGGTTGGTTAGCGTGCGTGAGAGAGTGAAAGTGTGTTCCTATCAAAAAGTTCTATAAATAGAGGATACAAGCTACATATGCGTAATGTATAAGCAGTGGACAGCGCGCAAACGGTGTGAGCATTCTCATCCTTCTCACACAGTTCGTTCTCTCTTTGTCGCATAGTACATGAGGGACTGTGTTGCTTTGTAAAACAGAGTGGAGAGCAAAGGAGAGGGTACGAGGTGTGCGACAAGGACAAGGATGCTCGCGCTGTCCAGCAAATCAACGGCTTGTCTCCTTTAGTCAGTGCAAACACATTAGAATAACAACGTTAAACAAATCCTCGTCATAATATGATACTCTCAACTATGACAGCGGGTACCGATATTCCTTATCTTTGACCTTTCATATCTCAAAAACTGGCAATTTTCAGATATTGTGCCCATAAAAACTTTTGATCAGAATATTATGAAGTACAGCATACTACATTTTCAGTCCATTTGACTACCTTCTTTTCCATTTATTTTGTGCCTGCCGTGTCCTTTATGATAATATCAATTTGTTTAATTTATGTTTGATCAGTTTTGTTTTTTCTGTAAGATCTTTGTAAGATGTTTTTATATTTTTCAACTTTATCATGGCCAGTTTTTAAAGAGAAATAAGTACCCATTCAAATATAATACAATGTATTTTCTTTTATAGTTGGACGTGTATTTCCTCTAGACAGGAAGGAAATACCTTCTCCTAAAAATTGGAAAAGCCAAAAGAAAGTATTCAGCCAATAGGATCAATCACAGATGATGTGTTGAGAATGAAAAGTAGACTTTCGCAATTACAAGTATCACCATCGGCAACACCTGGACACTTTTTTTGAAAATGTAAGCCCTCCAATTTTTACTATTTTTTACTTACTGGCAAAAAATTCCGTATAGTAAAATATAACAGTTCATAAGTTGCAAAGAAAATTTTTTTGTTAAAAAAAATCTCAATTGAAATTTTTGTCAATTGTTTTTTATTATTATAATTCATTTTTGTAACAAAAAATAAAAATATATTTAAAGTAACACAACTGTTTTATTTATACCTCTTCCTATTTTATAATTTAAGATGCATACTTAATTGTTACAATAATGTAAAGTAATTAATAAAATAAAATCGTGGTTTGTTCTTGGCAATTTAAAACACGATTTGAAATAGATAAAACTTTAAGGTAATGTAATATGATCATCGGATTTTTTCATAAATAACACGTTAAATATGATTTTTAAGCTGAAGTTTTAGAGTGATAAATGTTTGATGCATTTTAAAATGGTTTTTAACAGACCTTATTAACGTAAAACTATTTTTTTTACATATATTCTTGGACCTTTGTAAAGTACTGTTATAGCAAATACAGTTTTTTTAAAGTTTATTTAGCATTTGTGTGCTCCATTCAATAAAATTTGATGAATAAAACATTTGACTTTAGTTGAAAACTAATGGTAAAAACAAATTTTCTGTGCATATATTCCACATTTACTTACATAATGTTCTTCACAAGGAATGTAAAATATGGAAAATAGAATAAGTACCTAATAATTGACTGTAACAATTAAACTTTAAAATTGGATATTGGATTTATTATATGCAAGTACTTCACTCATATCATGTATTCTCTTGAGTTTAATTATTATAATAATTTATTATTTGCTGTAATCATAGATGAGTCGCTGTGTCATACTGAACATATTCAGAATGAAGCAGCGACTCATCAATGATTACAATAAGTAATAAATTATTATAATAATTAAACTCTGAGTGAAGTACTTATAGCTGCCACTGCCACTGATACTGTAACGGTCATTTTTATTCATAGGCATAAAAGCCCTTAAATTACATTATTTCGTATTTTCCGTACATAAATTACCTATTTTGTTACCTCTTAAAAAATAAATTATCGCCGCTACTGTAAGGTTCTAAAAGGTAACGTAACCGTCGCCTAGTTCTCAGCTTTACTGTTAAAGATTTGAAAATAATGCATTTCTTCCAATGAGAAACCATAGTTTAAATTTGCGGGTTTAAGGAGTGAGGTATTTCGACTACTAGTGGGGAAGAGATAAATACCGAGCCGAGCGGTAGCCATAACACTTATAGTAACCAGCGACCACAGAGTACACAAGTGACAATTAACGCTCCTATAAGTTGTAGTTTGTCCTCTTTCGCATCCGTTTAAAGTGCAACACATTTATAGCACAAAGAGTGCTGCTAACAACCTACAAGCGACTTTAGATATGACTAAGAAAAAGAAGAAACCCCCGGAAACGGGAAATTACACGAAAATTACATCCAATACCACACAAAACACTGAAACACACACCACAAAAAAAGCGAGCATTGATAAGGAAAACACAAAAACACAGGTACACCAAACAGAAATAGATAAATTAAACTGGGCTGATTTAACAGATAATCTAAACAATATTTATACTAACACTAACACATCACTAGCCTCAATTAAGTCATTCAATAACACCCAAACCACCCTATCCAGCCCCTATTTAACCTCTACTGAGGTCAGTTTACCATCATCCCCACAGGGTATTACTATGCCAGTACCAACACTTACTAGCTTAACCTGCACCACCACTACAATTTCATTTACTACCACTACTTCTACCACATTTAAACACTCAACCCCTATCTCATCACCCCTTCAAAAAACTAGCCCTATCCCCACGTTTCTAAGTTTTGATTTACAAACCAGGGGTCCTAGTGAGAGTGACATTGAGTCCAACACTGCTAACTCTGACACCAATTCAAATAGGTTACGTTCACCCCATTACACCCTTAAAGATTCAAATAAGAAAAAAACTCGTCGCAGGAAAAAAGCTAAGATAGTTACCTATGATCTTGACCTTGAAACAGACACCTCTAGCTCCAAAACACATCATTTCGCAGAACCCACCCCCTCCACCCCCATAAAAAAAAATACCGAAAAAACCAAAAATGATCTAGATGACGTGAAATGTCAAAATAACACAACATCTACTTCCACCCCCAACACCACCACCCCCGCCCCCGGGCTGAAAATTACCACAAACGCCCTAATACACACTGAAAACATCATCACACAACCTTTTCTTGAAGCCACCCTCACCGCCCCCGGCCAAACAGCCGAATTTTCTTCTGCCTACGGTCAGATAACTCATATCCCTGCTTCCACAACAGAAACTAAACAATCCACTGGGGCTATCCCTAAAAAAACCACCAGAAGCAAGGCTGATAAAATAATGGAAAATTTAAACAAAATTACAATAGCTCAACCCTCACAAACTAAGCCTAATCAAACAAAAGTTTCCACAGAACTCATGGAAATTAATTACGAACTTCCAAAAAACACCTCTAAATCGCCACCCCCTGATCCCACACAAGTAGCTAAAGCTTCACAAGCCACCCCACCCCCAATACACATATACACCAATAACAATAAAGCCACTATACAATTAATTAGCTCTAAAACCTCTACCTGCCCCGAGTTTAAATAAAACAATACCTCTCTTATTTGCTACACTAAAAATCCCAGAGATCACAACTCTACGTTAAAATTATTAGCCAAGCATGAAATTGAATTCTACTCTTATAATATTAACAACCTGAGACCTTTAAAAATTGTTATAAAATATTTGCCAATCGACGTTACCTCTGACGAAATCGGACAGGCACTTAACCTTAAAGACTTACCCTATTTAAATATTGCAAGAGTCATGCTGCCCAAAAATGGGCGAAGAACTGCTTCTAATATTGTGCTAATTACCATACCTAGACACGCCGCTGACAAGTATTATCAATTAACAGACCTATGCTATTACAAAATCACTGTAAGTGACTATCATAGCACTGACATACCACAGTGTCATAGGTGTCAACATTTTGGACACTCCTCGGCAGTCTGCAACCGTAACCCACGGTGCGTGAGATGCGGTAAAATGCATAAGGACGAGCCCTGCACCGCAGAAAAGTGCCAGTGCGCTAACTGCGGTGCGGAGCATCCGTCTAATTACCGAGGGTGCCCACAATACAAAACAGCCAAACTCAGATACGGACCAAGAACTACCAATACACAGGACAAACAACCGACACCCGCACAAAGACAAAACAACCAACAAAACTTACAACCCCAACCTAGACCAAACAAACAACCAGACATTAACCTACCCCCCCTGTCGCCTGAGACAGCAGATGCAATCAATAGCCAGAATATCAAAGCCTGGCAAAATTTTCGAGCCCGCCAGCAAGCCGCCTCCCAGCAAGGAGCGGCTAAAAACACACTACCTAATAATGAAGAAAACCCTCTTAGAGAAATACTCGATTTTCTTCGCAATTTTGATATCAAACATATCTGGCAAACTATTAAAAATATAATAACCGCTCTTAAAAACACTAGAGATCCTCTAGAAAGAATTTTTATTCTTCTAGAACATGTAATTAAAATTTTTGATGGATAGTTACACCAAAGAAAATTTAATATGCCTGCAATTTAATGCCAATGGCATCCGCAGGCAAAAAACTGAATTCGAGTCGCTACTACATAAACATAAAATAGACATCTGTTGTCTCTCGGAGACTTTCCTAAAACCCCACATCCCATTTAACATTCCTGGCTACGCGGTGTATCGCAACGACCGCCTCGAGCGGCGCGGGGGTACTGCCGTCGTGGTCAGGAATGGTGTTAAACACACAGAAATTCTTATCCCGCCATTAAAATCCCTTGAGACTACTGGCATCCTGTTGCATCTAAGTAATAAAAAAGTAATGGTTGTATCCGCATATAAAAAATCGCAAAATATTTTTGATCCCTCTGACTTGGATAAATTGGCTGAGGTAAACTCATTATATACTATCTTTGGCGACTTCAATGCCAAACACCCGTACTGGAACGTTCACAACTCGAACTCCAATTCCTCGGGCCAAATTATTTACCAATACTTGGGTTTACATCCTAACTGTAATATAATAGCCACTGACCTACCAACGCACCCTCATCCTAGTCAAACTATCATTGATATTTGCATCACCCGCAATTTTAACCACCCACACGTGGTTGAAACTCTGCATACACTGAACAGCGACCACTACCCGGTCCTAACAACATTTTATGTAAAAATACACTGCTCCACACAAAACAGGCAACCTCGAGAAGCAGACTATTGCTGGGAAAATTTCGCTAACTATATTAATATCAATCTTCAACAAATACAACCACTACACAATACAAACGATATTGATAGCGCCGTTTTGACGCTTACTACAAACATTCTGGATGCACTGGATGCCAGTAGAAAACCCAACCCCTCCCGTCCTTACCTTTTTAAACTCCCCAATCAACTAGTGGACCTTATTCGCACTAAAAACCGAGTAAGAAAAAGATACCAGCAAAACAGAAACCCTGTTTTGCTAACGCAAGTCAATGAACTTAAAAGGCAAATTAACGCCGAAATCGAGGCTCACAAAGCCAAAAACTTAGAGAAGCTAGTTGAATCCCATCCCAATGATCCTTACTTCGCCCCAAGACTTTTCACGCGTAAAAAAACGCAAATACCCCCACTCCTAACCCAAGTTGGTGTTGCAACCACTGATGAGGAAAAGGCTGCATCCTTTTCTAGTTACCTTTCCTCCGTATTTACCCCTAACCCTATCCCACTATCCACTCAAAACCAGGTCAATGATTACATTGCTACCCTCAACACAATCACCCTCCAGACTGACGCGGAGCCAATTTTTTTCTCACCGCCAGAAGTGAGAGCCTCTCTGATGTCGTTGCATCCTAGAAAGGCCCCTGGGCTTGATAATATACCAACATTTGCCTTGCAACATCTTCATGTTAGATGTTACCTATACTTGACCAACTTATTCAATGCCTGCACCAGGTTAATATACTACCCACAATTGTGGAAAACTGCAAAAATAGTGAACATACCGAAACCTGGCAAAAACCTGAATAACCCTGCTAACTATAGACCAATAAGTCTTATATCTTGCTTGGCAAAAGTGTTGGATTCACTTATACTATGTCGGGTCCAGGAGCACCTTGGAGAAAATGATATCCTGAATCGGCATCAATTTGGCTTCCGCGCCAGTCACTCCACTACCCAGCAGCTCTTCCGAGTTGGTAAAATTGCTACCACCAACTTCAATCGAGGTCTACTCACCGGGTTTGTCGCCCTAGACCTCGAGAAAGCCTTTGACAAAGTCTGGCACCCTGGACTACTTTACAAGCTCTCGATCGCGGGTTTTTCGACTCGTATTATTAAATTAATACAGTCATACATTTCTAATCGCCAATTTCGAGCAGTAGTCAATGAGGCGTGCTCCACACCCCTACCCATCCTGTCCGGCATCCCCCAAGGCTCTGCCCTTGGTCCCATCCTTTTTAACCTGTACATTAACGACCTCCCCACCCCTACAGACCATCGCACGACCATCTGCCTGTATGCAGATGACACTGCAATCTTGACTACATCAAAGAACCCCGACATAATGACGAAATTACTACAACAACAGACTGACCTTACTGTTAACTTCTACTCCGACTGGGGACTCAAAACAAACACAAACAAGACACAAGCCATCTGCCTAACAAAAAAGGTAACCAAGCAAACTAGCACACGCCTCAACATCGGCGGGGTTGACGTTGACTGGTCAGATAATATCGACTACTTGGGTGTAAATCTTGATATTAAACTTAACTTTAAACAACATATCAAAAATATTTCCAACAAATGTTGGAAACGATTTTCTCTTCTTTACCCCATTATTAAAACATCCCCACCTCAAATCGGCACCCTAATATTTAAATCATACCTACGCCCTATATTTACGTATGCTTCACCGATCTGGTACCCTCTTATCCCCCCAACACAACAAAACAGGCTGCAAAAAATCCAAAATAAAATCCTCAGAGTGGCGAACAGATACCCTATCACTACATTGCATCAAATTTCAGGCACCCCCACCCTGAACGATTTCATTTTTAAAAAATTGATACCAAATCTGGCTAATACCCTTGTCAAATCTAGTAATCCCACCCTTATTAATCCACTCACCCCCAAGTTCCTTTTAGCTCCCAAACATCCCTCCCTTAACTACATTTATACCCCCACTCCTGATTAGTATACAATATTGTTAAATTACACCCAAAACTTGTAAAACTAACTTGATTTGAGAAAAAATAAAAAATAAAAAGGAAAAAAAAAAAAAAAAAAAACACAAAAGATACAAAAAAACACAAAAAAACAAAAACATAAACAAAAAATAGACTAAACACCTTAAGAAAAAAAAATAAAGTATCACATTACAAAACTGAAAAGAGCCATTACCACACAGAAAAAAAAAAAAAATAAAACAAACATACACAAAAGAGCCAACAAAACACACACTGTGTGCATTATCTAAATACTACAACCCAAACAAGCTAAAAACTAACAATTTAATAACCCTGATACCAAAAAGCAACAAACTAAATCAGCCCAGCCCAGAGCAACGTTATTCCATAATTACATAACTCAAGGCAAGCATCAGCCGATGGAAAGCCTTAGCCAGAAGAGGCATACACTACGAAGCCATAACACTTCTACGGCCGCTTTAAGCGTGCCCACAGTCACCACTCATCAAAAATTTGACTTGAATTACGACGAGAAGAATAATCGTCCTAGTGTTAGAGGGTTGAGTCTTTATAAACCTTGATTTTATTACCTATATTTATGATTTGTTTAGTACAATTAACCATTTCTCGTCAATGGGAGTTTATTAAATGGTTATGTTTGTTTTTTTAAGAGTGTAATCTAAAAATATTCTTTTGTGTGTAGAATTGTACGTAAAAATAGTGTTTTAATGCTGTTCTGAGTCTACTTACACTGTAGTGCTCAATTCTGAAGGTGTACGGTGTTTAGAGGAAAGTGCATTCCATTTGACTGGCAACGTCAATGTAAGTAATCAAACTATTCTATATTTCAAAGGCAATCATCGCAAAAACTAACTCTTAAGTGCTAAGTGCGGCATTTCGAGATCGCGAGTGCCTAGTCCCGTTTAAAAAGACTGATAATGAAATTTCTCATTTAATAGTTATAAAACATTTTCTATGTTTCGTACCTTTTGTTTTTATATATGCCTTGTAGCATGAAATGCTACATTTCATTTGTTATGTTATTTAACTTTAGTTACATATAGAGATTTGTTTTGGTACCTATAAATATTACAATTTGTTTATTAGTATGATGTCATTTTACCTTTCTACTTAAGGACAAATCGTTGGCCAACTATTCATATATATTAATAATTTAGTTATCTATATATTTTGCAATATTATTTTGTGTATTGTGGCCTTTTGCCGACAAAAGAGTTTCTTTTTATGGTACTGTATCTGTGAGTTATTGTGAGTACCTATTTTATAAATGTCTGTCTCTCTGTACAATTTTTTTGCTCTGTTTGATTTTTGTGATCATACTCCAAGCACAAATTTTATTTGCTCACCCCTGATTTGTCAATTGCTCTACCATGTCTTTTCGCTTCATAATAAATTTGTTATTGTTAATTAGATATGTTTTATTTCAACAGCCATAAAAATATAGTTTTTTAAAGATAGCCGGGCTTTGCTATTTGACATTTTTTTTTTAAATTTTTATAATTTGCCCTCAAGAAAATAACAAACGTTATAAACTGGCTTTGCCAACGTGGAGCTTCGTTCTAATTAAAAAACTTACTTAATTAGAGAATAAAATTTGTGCTTTCGAAAATATATATTTTTTTCAGGTTACCTATTTGTGATTTTTGTGTATGTACCTATGTAAATTTTATGTTCCGTTTTTGTGTAAAGAAATTGTATTGCTCAAAGTTAAAAAAGCAAACGTAACCTTGTCGTAAAATTCCGGTTTATAGTACCGTTTTTATCTTTGTTTTGTATTGATAAATAACAAATTACCTAATGTTTTCAACAGTAAATTAATAAGTACCTTTTCAGTAAACATTACGTATATCTTTTCGGCAGAAAGTTTTTGTCTTTTCAATATATTTGTATGTAAGCATTTCCAGTAAATTTCGTATTTATATTTTTATTGCGTTTTAGTGGAAGACCAGACCCTCTGAATTCGACACCCTCTATACAACTCGCGAACACCCACCTAAAAAATAGGTAATCTGATGTAAAATAACCCGCTAAACTTGATTTTTGAATTCGCCCATTGATCTGAGATTGCCAAAATGACCAAATTGGCAATTTTCTAAAAAAAATAAAAATTATGTGTTGTTTTTTGTTTTTCATATAACACGTCATATATTTTTTATTTTAATTCAGAATTTTTTAATTTTTTTACATAATATTCTCTAACTATTCTTTGATATGTTGAAAGTAAAAAACTTTACCTAAAAAATAATTAGTTGGCAAAAAAAAAATAAACAACTTTTCTTTGACGCAAAATCTTTAAAATTTGCAGAGTAAAATGTCCGATCGAGGTATCTTTTTTATTTTTAAAGTTAGGTGCCTACTATAATCGAAGAAAATGTTCCGAATGAACTAAATAAAATCTTTTATAAGAAGTTTTTTTAGAAATTTTGCTCCCTTATCGAAATATTCATTAATTGTTTCAGCGTCCGAACGAATGCGCGCTACTATGAATCGGCCGCAATCGCATCTAGAGCTAGACGCAGACACGTGCCGGGTGATTATTATTTTCCAGTATCCATTTATGTTAAGTTGAAAGTGCTGTTTGTCTCAGTCCTTATATTTAGTGTGTTATAAACACATAGTTTGGCATAATAAATTATAATTACTCGGATAGGAAATCAAAGGAAACAAGCTAAAAACGTACTCTTCGCCTGTTAACTGGATTTTTATATAATTGTTATACATTCAATAGGATACTTTTCGCAGTTTTTTGTAAATAATGTTACTTTTAGACATTTTTAATTTTATAGTACGATCTCAGTTGGTAAAAGACTTGGTAAAAAAACTATACCAAACCCCATTTGGGTTTCGATTCCGAGTCAAAAGAACTACACCACCACCTTACACGTGGAAGAATGTAAATTTTTACATTATAAGACACGAGCTATAAAATCATATTTTCACGGTTGTATATTACATTATGAAATGTATATTTGTAAAATATATAAATAATTAGAAATATTACAATGAAATATTTCAACCGGATTTCTATTCAATTACAAAAACATAAAAATTAAAAAAAAAATTTTTCAACAGTAAAATCACAAGAGCTTTTTTTTATCGGATAAATTTCTCTTTGTAACGAAATAATTTTGCCAATCAGTGCTTTTATGAGAAAAACTGACATGAAAAAATCGCGAGACCGGAGATCGAGCGATTTTGTCAAATGTCAGTTTTTCGAGCAAAATTACTGATTGACAAAATATTGAGTTAAAAAGAAATTTATCCATAAAAGAAAAGCTCGAGTGATTTTTGACAAGATAAATTAACGACAGAATATGTGAACGAACAACAATTAAAAATAATTATAATTTTCTCAAAACGACTCATATCGTACAGTATAATTTCCACAAGACTTAAAAATTATAGCCGACAGTACAGATTTTAAAATGACGTGCGACTACTAGATATACTCTGCTTTTGAGGAACAGGTATTTTTATCGTGATAAGAAACGATGCACCTTTTTTTATCGCCGTCAAAGTGACAAAATGTGACTGTCAAATAGACTTTTTTATATATGAGTTAATTTATCAAATTTAAATCATTAAGTAATAACATTTTTATTTATCGATCGATTTTGTTCAAGCTAACACTAATTTACTGTCCAAATTTCAGTACAATCGGAATTTTCTTTCTTCAGTTATCGTGCTTACAAGAAACGTGACGGACGGACAGACAGACGGACATTTTGAAAGTTGTTCAGAATTCGTTCACTAACACAATGGTATGAAAATTTTTTGTCTGCGAGCGATATTTACGGCTTTAGAAATGTACCGATCAAATGCAAAATCCGATGACATTTCTGTGGCTCTAAAACAATATTTAGAACAGAAAAATTTATTTTTATCACTAAATCCAGTTTACCATGCACAATGTAGAAGATCGTATACCCGAACTGCTTATAAAAGAAAATCAGAAATTGTAAATCCTAGTACAGAGAATACAAGTAAAAAGGGCATTTCTGCAATGTGCAATGTGCTATTTACAAGACAGCCTACCAAATTAAGCCCAGAATTCCAAATGTTTTAGATTTTGGATGGTACCTAAAGGAGGAAATCTTATTTCCAAAGATGATTTCAAAAAGCCCAAAACCCAATTTTATTGAGTTAACTCCATTTTGTAAATGTAAATTATATAGCTGTACTACAAACTGCAAGTGTAGCAAAGCAAACGCGCAATGTAACATAAGTTGTTTATGCGAAGGAAAATGTAATCTTTAGTACCCACTTGCTGTTATAATTAATGAAAATATATTTTTTAATGTGTATGTTTCGAGATTATCTACATAATTTTATAACATTTAATTGCAAATACAAACTAAATAATCCGTAGACTCACTTGATCGCTTAACCGACACCACAGATGGGCGACGTTAACAGAAGTTATGCTTTAAATTAATGCGGACGAGTTGCGCGGCCGCTTCCAACAGCGTCATCTCGTTACATGAGCCGAATTTCCAAAAAATATCTTTATAAAAAAGTTTGTTTAAAGTATATGGAACATTTTTCTCGTTTATACTATAACTCTCTCTTTAAAAATAAAAAAGTTACCTCGATCGGGTATTTTTCAACGCAAATTTTAAAAAACCCCGACAATAGAGGGTAATTATATTTTTTTTAGGCACTATATTATTAGTTACACTATATTCTTTGCCGTCAGCCTGTCCAAGATTATTGGAGGGATAATGTGTAAAATATTGGTCAAAATCGGAATTAAAATAAAAAAGATATGATGTGTTATGTGCAAAACAAAAATTAACACATAATTTTAAAATTTTTCAAAAAATTTGCGAATTGACCGATTTGGCAATCTCAAATTAATGGGCGAACTCAAAAATCAAATCCAGAAGGTCATTTTACATAATATCATCTGTTTTTTAGGTGGGTGTTCGCGAGTTGTATAGACTACTTTTAAAATGCTTCCTACAGATTGGCTGCTCTCCGACTATTTGTAAGTTTCTTGTCTTTACATGATGTAAAAGCAGATATCAGGATAACAGAAAAGAGGTTTCCGTCGCGTAATAAATTCTTTGTTGGTGTTTCGTTTTTTTCAAAGAAATTAAATAAAATATTGTAATTTCGGTATGGTACCTATACCTAAATGGTAACATTAAATTCAATTTATGTAGTATGGCTTTAAGTGGCTAGTTTAATTATTTAGTTTTTTGTTCAATTTTTCTGGCAACTTTGTGCGTACCTAGTTAACTTTTTATATAGTTTACCTTACCTTTTATATTGAGTAACTAAAGTAAATTCTGTTTGTTATTTCAGTAGAGTCAGTGCAGTAGAGTTATAATTAAATTACATTTAGTTCAGTCTCGGTTTATTGTAGGATTAAAAGAATTTGATAATTTCTATATATGGACAGGGGCGGTTCTGAGTTTTTGAATTTAATTATTAATATTTTTTAACTTTGTTTATTAGTATCTTTTCTGAGTTCTTTAAAATTTTTAAGGACTTATTTGTTTTTGAGTACGTTATTTGTGAAATGTTAAATTTGCCTTAACTTTAAAAATTTTTTATTCCTTTACCTATCTTTTTGTTTAGTTGCCTTACAAACTTTTAAGAATTTTTTGACTTTCGAAACAAATTTGAGCGTATATGTGAGTGGCTCAATGGTTTCGCCGTTAGCTTAGGAATTTTTAGGTTTTAATGGTTAACTATATTTGGTCGCTTGTATTTATTTAGTGAGTATGGGTCAATAAAATCGTACAGTTTCTATTTTCCGTTACATTTTAGTAATTTTAAGTTCAACTTTTGCACTTAGTACATTTTTCTTGTTTTTCGTTTGATGCTACCGTACCGATTTTATTTTTTAGTGATTTTGGTGTCTTATATGTTTATCGATTTTGGGTATTTTTCTAGTATGACTATTTGTCATTTTTGTTTTACGTATCCATTTTATGTCTCCCTTGCATTCTTCGGATTCCCTTATATTTTTTGTTGTTTTGCATTTCTTTGGTGTTTCAGTGATTCAGTAGTACTTTTCCGGTTTTACTTTTTGTTTATGTTTGAGTCTACGGTTTTTGCTACGTGCTTTGGCGCACATTGTTTACATTCATTATTGGAGTACAGTAGCTTACGTCTTATGTTAAAAATATTTTGGTAAAATATTTATTTTTCGTAATAAATTTAAAATGAAAATAGAACTAAATTTTAAATTCATTTCGTGCGTTATGTTCGGTTTAACGATTTCGTTTTTTGTGCTTATGCATTCTAGTAATTTTGTTGAAGATTAACTTTTTACAGTTTAAATTTTGTTAGAAATTAAATTATATCTTTTGGCTATTTCAGTAAAATTAGTAGTAGAAGTTCGGTTGGATTTAATATCTTTTGAGTTTAGTCTCAGTTTATGTGAACTTTTTGGAATTTGATAATTTTTATGTGGACAGAGACGGCTTGGGAATTTTTGAATTAAATCATTAATATTTTTAACTGTAGATTTTGTTTAATTTTGTTATTGTACCGTGTTACTGTACCAATTTTGTTTAAAGATTTTGGCATAACCTTACATTTTGAATCTATTGCATTTTTAAATTTATTTCCTTTTTTGATGTCCTTTATATTTTCTTTAGTACCTTATATTT
The DNA here is from genome assembly GCA_936432065.2 of Rutpela maculata. Classification (NCBI taxonomy): domain Eukaryota; kingdom Metazoa; phylum Arthropoda; class Insecta; order Coleoptera; family Cerambycidae; genus Rutpela; species Rutpela maculata. The sequence continues at coordinate 222,609,962 of OW386285.2, forward strand.
CTTGATACCTTTTACATTGTCTACATTGCTTTTTTGTTTTCTGGTGTATCTGTGAATAAGCAGTGCATTTTATGTTTTACCTTTTCTTAAGGTATGAGTCTATGTTTTTGGTATCTTGTAATGTGTTTTAGTGTACATTAATTTGTGTTTAGTTTCAGTGAGTAGTCTGTGACGTCATGTGACATATTTCTTTTCGTTCAGTTTATTACCTTAACCTTTTGGGGTAATTTAAACTTTGTTTCAGTCCAATTCGTACATCTTTTAGTATCTTGTTAGTTGGCAAATTGTTTGTTTCCTTTCTTCGTTCAGTTTTAGTAAGTAAAGGTTTAGTACCTACCTTACTTTGGTTTTTGCCGTACATTTATGTTGAATTAAATAAGCACATTTTGTAACTTATATACGTTTTGAATTTAAATCTGGATTTGTCCAGTGTATACATTTTTACGTATTTCGTTGTGCTTTGGTGTTTTTACCATTTTGTTGTGTTCAGTCTAGTAATTAAATTTTTACTATTTTATTACGTTTCAGTATACATATTTTGCGTTTGGCCCGGCAATACATTTTTGCTGTATTTCGGTTATATTGCGTTATCTTATGATAATATGGATGTAAGTAGCAAATTTTTGTTAGTGTTTGGGTCTTGTTGGCTTAGGTACTAGTTTGGATATAATTTGGTCCTCTATTAGTGCTTGAGGCAGTTTTAGATTTTTACATTTTCTTAAAGTTCGAGATTCCATATGTCATATATTTTTTTGAGCATTTTTAGTAGAGTTTCTTTCAGTAAATTTCTTGGAGTACATTTTTGAAATTAAGTCTTGAGTCTTTTACGTTACCTTTCGGTTGGTGTTTCCCCTTAAAATACCTGGCGCCCTTCATTTTCTTTTTGCATTTTACCTTTTCATTTGTTTACCTTCACATGTGTTTACCTTTCTAGTTTGTATTTTTCTGCCCTTTTGTATATTTTCTATTTTGCCTTTTAAGTACATTTTACAGTTTTGGTAACCTGAAATAATTATTATGGTTTTCTTCGTTATGTTTTATGTATATACCTTTTCTGCCTAAGCTTATATTAGTGCAGGTTTGCCTTTTAGTATTTTTGTATATAGCTTACGTTTTGTACCTTTTTGTTTAGCGTTTTCCTGGATGGCTAAAATTAGCACAGGATGCTTTTATCTTTTTGTATAATTATGCGTTGTACGTTTCGTCGTACATTTATTTGTGTATAGTACCTTTCCCGCTTGCTGTGTGCAAATGTGGATTTTATTTTGTTCTATCTTTTGATGTACGTTAGCTTGTCGTACATTTTGTTACGTATCTTATGTTACCTTTCTGGTTTTCTGTGTGTAAGCACAGAGTTATGTTTTATATTTCTATCTTACGTTACCTTTTCTGGCTAATCTAAGTATTAGTTCAGATTTACTTTTTTCGTACGAATTCTTCGTGCGATACGTACCTTTACCTTTTGCTGGCTAAGTTTTACTTAGTGCAGGATAATATATGTTTTACCTTTACCTTTTTACTGGCTAAGTTTTACTTAGTGCAGGTTATCTTGTCGTGCATACGATATGTGCGATTACCTTTGTCGTACGTTTTGTTTTCGTGCGTCATATTTACGTTTACCTTTACCTTTTCTTGGCTAAGATAATAATTAGCACAAGAATATACGTTTACCTTTACCTTTTCCTGGCTCAAAGAGTTGAGTGCAGAGGTCCATGTAAGTCTTGGCTGACCAAAAGGGTTAGTTGCAAGCTGGGTCTGGCTAGTTTTATACTAGTTTACGTTTCGCTTCCTTGGCTAAAATATATTAGCAGAGGATATTTCCGTTCTTTCTTGTCTAGCTAAGTCTAGTATGGGATTTTTTAGTGATGTTATTGGCTAAAGGCTAATATTTTAAATGCGTTTTATCTTGACTAGTCTTGCCTAGTTTGGGATAGTTATGATTTTTTAGTTAGCTAAAAGCTAACAAGTTGCTTTCTGTATATAGTGTTATTTTTCTGATTGGAAAAATTTTGTTGCTTAGCAGACTGAGTGAATTTGTCTTGGTTAATCTTTGCACCGCTTTGTTTTTGTATATTTGCTTTAATGGTCTTAGTTAAGAAATTTTAAGGCCAAATATTTTTGTTGTTGCTCTACCTATGAGTATATAGGACTCTTTTCTTTGTTTATGGAAATTATTTAGTGTTGACCTAGGTCATTGTTTTGTTTTATAAGTTTAGTCTTTGGAGGTCTTCAAATGACTTGGTTCTTTTCTATAAATCCAGTTCCCTTGTCATTTGGAAACCAACGTTGCTTTGCATTATTTTGTGTTCAAGTATTTAAGTGTTACGTTTATGTTATTACTCAGTGTGATATGACTTATGTAAATAAGCTTATCTTCCCGATTTTGGAAACTTTTGTGTCTGGTAAATTAAATGAATTTGTTTAGTTTATTCTAATACTATTTTGTCCCGATTTAGTCCCTTTATTGGTTTTTATCAATAAACTTTAAAGTTAAAATTTTACATTTCCTCGTGGGTTCGACTTTGTCCATATGTTCGTTTTCATTTTGATGTGGTTCATTTTTATTCAGCTTTGTTTTTAAATTTAATACAGTTAATTACATTCTTCTTCTTACTACGTTACCTTCTATATTACCTTATGTTTCCCTTACCCTTCCTGTGTGAAGAATGTGTGAAATCCGAACGTCGAGTATTTCGTTGTGTTGTTCCTCTTTTTAGCTTGAGATGTATTGATGTACGTGACGCGAATGTAGTATGTTTGAAAAGCTAAATAGATATTCCCTATTATTTTCCTATACCTTAGTTATTCCGGTCTCCATCCTTTTGGGAAGGATCCCGCTAGTAAGGAGAGGGAGAGTGTAACGGTCATTTTTATTCATAGGCATAAAAGCCCTTAAATTACATTATTTCGTATTTTCCGTACATAAATTACCTATTTTGTTACCTCTTAAAAAATAAATTATCGCCGCTACTGTAAGGTTCTAAAAGGTAACGTAACCGTCGCCTAGTTCTCAGCTTTACTGTTAAAGATTTGAAAATAATGCATTTCTTCCAATGAGAAACCATAGTTTAAATTCGCGGGTTTAAGGAGTGAGGTATTTCGACTACTAGTGGGGAAGAGATAAATACCGAGCCGAGCGGTAGCCATAACACTTCTACGGCCGCTTTAAGCGTGCCCACAGTCATCACTCATCAAAAATTTGACTTGAATTACGACGAGAAGAATAATCGTCCTAGTGTTAGAGGGTTGAGTCTTTATAAACCTTGATTTTATTACCTATATTTATGATTTGTTTAGTACAATTAACCATTTCTCGTCAATGGGAGTTTATTAAATGGTTATGTTTGTTTTTTTAAGAGTGTAATCTAAAAATAGTGTTTTAATGCTGTTCTGAGTCTACTTACACTGTAGTGCTCAATTCTGAAGGTGTACGGTGTTTAGAGGAAAGTGCATTCCATTTGACTGGCAACGTCAATGTAAGTAATCAAACTATTCTATATTTCAAAGGCAATCATCGCAAAAACTAACTCTTAAGTGCTAAGTGCGGCATTTCGAGATCGCGAGTGCCTAGTCCCGTTTAAAAAGACTGATAATGAAATTTCTCATTTAATAGTTATAAAACATTTTCTATGTTTCGTACCTTTTGTTTTTATATATGCCTTGTAGCATGAAATGCTACATTTCATTTGTTATGTTATTTAACTTTAGTTACATATAGAGATTTGTTTTGGTACCTATAAATATTACAATTTGTTTATTAGTATGATGTCATTTTACCTTTCTACTTAAGGACAAATCGTTGGCCAACTATTCATATATATTAATAATTTAGTTATCTATATATTTTGCAATATTATTTTGTGTATTGTGGCCTTTTGCCGACAAAAGAGTTTCTTTTTATGGTACCGTATCTGTGAGTTATTGTGAGTACCTATTTTATAAATGTCTGTCTCTCTGTACAATTTTTTTGCTCTGTTTGATTTTTGTGATCATACTCCAAGCACAAATTTTATTTGCTCACCCCTGATTTGTCAATTGCTCTACCATGTCTTTTCGCTTCATAATAAATTTGTTATTGTTAATTAGATATGTTTTATTTCAACAGCCATAAAAATATAGTTTTTTAAAGATAGCCGGGCTTTGCTATTTGACATTTTTTTAAAAAATTTTTATAATTTGCCCTCAAGAAAATAACAAACGTTATAATACATAATGTTCATTCCTACAATATACATGCATCATATATTTATGATCCATGTGTAACATACCAGGCACCTACGGTTTAATTCCTACGAAGGTAGTACTCATATACCGTGAACATGCAGTGTACATTGTGAATGTAGGATGGATCTTCCTCCTATATACCTCATGTATTTATCAGTATATCAATATACGTTTCTGGTTCATATCAAGTTCCGTTTTGGTCTATGGGTATGTTGTAGGAATCTTACTCGTATATCGAGAGGCGGTCATCTGTACGTCTCTCTGACATTCAGATTATCTACACGGAATACAAAATGAATATTCATTCTTAGTTCCATGGTACATAAAGTACGTTCCGAGCACATGCTCTGAATGTAAAAATGCTATCTGGGTTTCAACACATCAAAACTACAAAGCACAGAACACAATGAATAGAGTACCCAAAGCCGATCGGTAATCGCCTGGCGGAGAAATATTTTACTAAACCTATGCATTCCTCCTATTACGATTAAATTTAATCGCCCTTTAAGCTGTTAAACAATACGGTGCAAGCGGCTGTTAGACAGTTAAAATAATTCAGCCGCGAAGAGAGAGTACCATTCCCTCAAACTGACATGATATTTTGTTACGCAAAAGGTATAAGACGTGTGTAACCCCAAAATTTTTCAAGTGCAAGCGATTCGATCTGATTATTTTCTTAAATAAATTTCAAAACTGCGATTCTATATTGAATCACAAAGTTGACAGCTCGATTTTTTTTGTAACTGAAATTTGACATCATATGGAAACGACAGCATGTCATAGTCAAACAAGTTAAAAACGGAACAGTTATTTATTTATTACGTTGCCTGGCGAAGTTACTTTAGAATAATTTGCTTTGTATTATCGAAATAATACATATAACTTAACTAAACCTAGCCTTCTGAGTGGTTGATATCGGTCTACGAAACGAAAAAAATAGATAGCAAACAGGCCTGTAGCTTAGAGAGTGCTTTCAGGGCGGGCAAACAATTTTTCAGGAGGTGCCCGAAAAAAAAAACTTTCTTTGTCCGTCCGGGGGGAGAAATCCAAAAAAAATATTTTTAGTCCGAAAAAATTTTTGAATAAATCCTTAAAAAAAATTTTATCCAAACTCTTCTTATCATGTTGCGTGTAAAATCGGCCCCTATACGGATGAGAGTTAATTCCCTAACATCCTGTATTAACTTTTTCTGGAAATGCTTGTTTACAAGGTATAAACAGAGTATAAAATCTATTTTTTAACGCGTTTTTCTGCTTGACATTTTCAACGGATCAGTTCCATCCAAACATCACCAGTAACAAGTGACATACTACATTATACAACAGCACAATATTATATACCTTTTTCCGCGTTCCTTGGGCCGCTATAGTTATTTTTCGCCTACCATGTGTGAAAATGAATCATATTAACCCTAAAAATATGACCGAAAGTAATGTTTATCGTCCCTTGGGCCGCTAAACTCATAACAGCACGATTTTATAGTTTTTCACAAACTAGACACTTTTTATTGTCATTTGCATACTTTGCCGTTTCACATAATTTTTCATTAAATGTCAATTTAAACCAAAATTTGGAATCAATACAAACAACAAAAGTATAAAATAACAATAAGTTGTGATCGATTATAATTCTGTGAATAAGTTAAAATGAATGATAACTCTGACAGTGACGAAGAATTTACGAATACTCCACCGGACTTGCAAGAGGAAGCTAGCTTAGCAATGTTTCTCTGAACTTGTTGCCTACAAAGTCAAAAGACAACGGTACGAAAAATAATATGAATTGTTCAATAACTGGAAAAAGAATAAAAAAGCAAAAGCAAAAATGTATTGCTTGTTTATCTATCGGAAAGATCAAATATTGTAAATGCAGGAACACTATGGTCTGAATTTTCAATGTTGAAAAGCACTTTTAAAGTCAAGGAAAATATCAATTTTGCTAATTTTCATAAAGTTCGAGCATTTTTTAAACAAAATTCTGTAAATTACCTGCCCAAAAAGTCTAAATCTTTGACTCAAGAACAATGCATTGAATTTTTTAAGAAAGCAAATGATTCGGAATATATTATGATCAAGGTAAACAAATAAATTAAGGCCAATTAATTACGTTGTTTTTTTTTTGTTAACATTGCGTTGTAGGTTTCTCTTATTATGGGACTATACGGAGCTTGTCGTCGAAATGAGTTGTTGAATATGAAACTTAACCACATAGATAATAGAGGAGACGTATTGATTGTCACAGTTCCAGAAACAAAAAATAATATAAGAACGTTTATAGTCACAAACAAAACAGTTAATGGATTGAATCTACTTACAATATACAACAAATATGTTTCCATTAGACCTACCCATACTCCTCATAATCGCCTATTCATTTATTACAAAAATAATAAACCGATCGGGGAAAATGTATTTAGCAAAATTCCAAGCAAAATAGCCACTTTTTTGAAACTGTCTGAACCTAATACATACACAGAGCATTGCTTTCGCCGTAGTTCTGCAACCCTACTAGCTAACTCTGGGAGTGATTTACTAACACTTAAAAAACATGGAAGTTGGCGTTCTTCTGCAGTTGCAGAAGGATATATCGTTGACTGCTTATCAAATAAAATTAACATTTCTTTAAAAAACCTGACAAACCAAGAACAACAACCTAGTACTAGAGAAAATAACACAACTGAAGTATTAAATATTTCCGACCAAATAAATGAAATACCAGTCAATCTAGACAATTCCAACGAACCATCAACTTCATCTATAGAAATGTCACCATCCTACTAGCACTTTAAACACTTACCGAATGCATACAAATTCTGGTATTACTATCAATAATTATGCTCAAGGGATAATTAACATTAATTACTATAATAAATAAATTCGCAAATTGTTACTACTTAAGTTTATTATTAAATTCTGTTTGTATTTATAAAATTAAAGATTTTTGTTATATTGTTCCTTTTGTTTTTGTTTTATTTAATGCTAGGCGAAAAACAATTGTGTGTCACACATGCAGAAAACGCATTAGCAGACCTTAGCTATCAGCTAATATCCGCGGGCTACTAATGCTCATTTTCTGCCCTTGTGACACAATATACTATCATGTACCAATGGTCGTAAGTGCACTTTTTTGGTCGAGAATACAGTTTGCAATTCGAGGCTCGTAAGGCCTAGGTTTATAAGTATTCCAGACCAAAATATCGCACTGTACGATCCGCAGGGCATATTATATTTTTCGTCATACCCATGAATCATTAAACTAGAAGAAAATTTGAGAAAAACTAGTGGATGATTATAATTGTTTGATTAAGATTTCATATTTGCTAAGCAAATAGTAAAGGTAGTGATGCTTGGAATATCCATGGCAACCATCAATAAAACAAATTTAGGACGCGTCTTCCATTCAAATGACAACTACTGTCAAGATAAATTAAATCATATTTTTATAATAGCTCTGAACATTTTTGAAAATAATGTTGGATATAGAAAAATAAGTAAGGTTTGTCTGGATTTACTTCCAAAAAGTTAAAACATTTAATTTAATACTTAGCGTCATTTACGATCGACAAAACAATAGAATTAGAGTACACTTACGAGGAAGGTATGTCGAAAAACTACTAGAACAACACAGTTATTCACAATCTAGACAACTTTGACTGTCATTTGTATACTTTGACATTTCACACAATTTTTTATTAAACGTCAGTTAAAACCAAAGGTTGGAATCAAAACAGACAAGAGATTTTTGTTATATTTTTTCTTTTTTTGGTTTAATGCTAGGTGAAAAACAGTTGTATGTCACACATGCAGAAAACGCATTAGCAGCTCTTAGCTATCACCTATCGGCTAATATCCGCGGGCTACTAATGCTCATTTTCTGCCCTTGTGACACAATATACTATATGAAAACCATGGATATTTACATATTGTATTAAACTCACCTTATAAACGTCATAAAATCCTATTATTCTATCGAAAGTACTGTAGAGATCATTCAAAAAGTCTACAACCTAGAATAAATAATGTAAGATTATCATATGCAATTTCTGATCAGGAAATATGCAAATATGTAAATGTCGTAGTCATTTGATGAAATCCGTCATTTCGTGAAAAGCCTAGGTAGTACATGAACTGCCGGCATATCATGCAAATTTTGAGGTTGCACGATCTGCCTAGGCATTTCATGAAACGCCGTGGTCGTCTCGGCACTTGTCATTCTACATGATCTGCCGCAAAGTAGACTGGCAGATTGTGTTCTATTACTTGAGCCTTTTTGTTTTGTATATTACGGAAAGTAAGAATGAAAAAGACTTGTTCAATGATCATTACAAATAGTATTATGGAGAAAATCCCAATAAGGTTAGATTAAGTTATTATGCGTGATTCGTAATTTCGTTAGCGCTCTAAAACCTGAAATGTACAAAATAAATCTGAACCTAACCTCAAAATTAATTACATCCCCATCTTTCCCTCCTTGTAATGATCACTGAACAAGTCTTTCTCAATCTGAATTTCCACAATAAACAAAACAAACAGCACAACATGGCTTCCGAGCAAACAAATCGACCGAAATGGCAATTAACCTAATCTCAAACACACAAAACAACACAATCTCCCGGGTAAATGCCTAGGCAGATTGTGCAACGTCAAAAATTGACATAATATGCCGGCAGTTCATGTACTGCCTAGGCTTTTCACGAAATGACGGATTTCATCAAATGATTACGACATATATATTGCCAAACAACTGTATACTCATACAATTTTATGTTTTATATTTGTATTTCATATCACACTCGCAAAAACAACAATACTATGTATTACTCTGAAGCTACAAGGCAGCTGCAGCTCAAATACAAACACTATTTCGTACTTCAGTTAACCATCACGGATATTCAATCTTGTCTTGAATTATTTTATTTAACATAAAAATAATTCACTTAGATTAAAATTTCCAATGCGTTTCAATTAGATAACGATTAAACAAATTATTTTACCTTGCATTAAAATTTTAAAAACAAACACAAGACAAACATTTTAAAAAGAAAAAAAAATGACAATTGCCGAAAACATACAAAATTAAAGTTTATTGTATTTATGATGAATAAAAACTTAACAAACCATATTATGTTATTCCGCTCGGATGCAGAACAAAAAAAAATGAAAAAAAAAATTTTTTTTCATCCATTTTTTCAAAATTTGAAATTAAGTCAGGGTAGGAAAAAATAAAAAATACAGGTGGGTAGACCACGTGTTTCTGAACAAAAAATGTCCTAATTGAATTTATCGCTAAAGCCACGGCATTCCTACGAAAAAAATAGTGAAATAACTTTGTCACTCTGCGCGGCCAAGCGCACGGTTAAATGCATACTATGGAACCTCTAAAAATTCTTAACAGTTCTAACTAGTAAAATAAAGCTTCTTTCACTTTCTGATTACGCATTTTTAACATTTTTCTTAGTGAATAGGAGGATAAATAGTGAGTATGGAGGGAAAATATATAATTATGAACGCATACAGAGACACCACACATAGCCGCTGAATCGCTCGCATGAATTACTTCCACATCCAGTGGAAGTATAATAACGCAAAAAGAAATTTGAAAATTTTTATTGTAGACTTAATATGTCATGAAATGTCGAAATTTTAAGTTTGAGAAAAAAATTCTGTCTGTCTAACTTTTTTTTGTGCGCAGGTTTACTCTAGATCCGTTTAAGATATTGACTTGAAATTTGATACACTTATATATTTTAACGAGATCTGGAACTAGATCATATTTTGATCTTATTCCGTTGAAGGACTGGAGGGTAAATTGGGGTAAATAGGTAAATCAAGCAAGTAAGGGTCCATAAAATTGGTATTTAATATACATAAGAGAAGCTAAGGTGTCAAAAAAATTGTTGGCATTAGCCACCCCCATTACCACCCCCACCCCATTATTAAAGGGGGTGAAAAAAATAAAATTGTCATTTAGTGTGTGTACAAGAACCAAAGACTACAAAGAAATTTTTTACTTTAAGCATCAGAAAGCTACAATTTCCATCTTTTAAACAAACCAAAACTCATATATATTGAACAAATTCTGATTTAGTGACATGTAATTCAGTGCGTCGGTGTCGCTGTCATGCGTATTTAAGCGCGCGCACGCATGGATCTCGCTCCGAGTTATAACGTTACACTTGACAATTTTTTTCCGGGAAAACTGTGGCTTTAGCGATAAATTTTGGTAGGACATTTTTTGTTCATAAATACGGGATCTATCACTCCGTATTTTCTATTTTTTCCTGCTATGACATAATTTCAAAATTTTGAAAAACTGCATCCGAGCGAAATGTAAACTTTTCAGGATATTATTACATCCACTTTCACGAACTTATTAAAAAAAATTATTTATTTTGCAAGTTTTTGTAGGTAAATACTTTTATCGACTGGGCTATACTAAAACACATAAAAACTACTCGTACCTGCATTGGGGTGCTTTTAGCGCATAACGCGGTAAATCCTACAATATCGCTAAAATAAATAGTGACGCACTCGAACTGCTCCGGTTGTACAATTTCCCCTAACATCAATTGTTGAGCCACCGGTCTAGGCAATACTTGGTAAAGAAGCTCCTCTGATCTTCGTTTCTCTTGACTTAGCTCCTCCGTTTTTTCGCTTACTAACACTTCCAAATTATTGGCGTATTGTTCCATCCTTCTTAAGAGATCGTCCATTAGGTTTTCGCAATATCCCCTGAAACAATTCACAGGTCCGCTGCATCAAAGCTAAAACTAACGAAATATTTAATGTAGATCTCACTTCATTATATTTCGTAAACCTAAACGGATATTATCGAATGGAGGTCTGTCGTCAGGATTATCATTCCAGCATTTTTCCATGAGTTCCACCAGTTCTTCAGGACAATCCCTCAAGCTCACCGCTGGTCGAAAAGGTGGGTTCTCCCTGGATGCTACCCTAGCAATAATTTCTAAAAAACGTAAAATTAAGCAACTTGTTTGAAATTATATTTTTGACAGTAGTGTAGCTGACTTACCGTGAGGTTCGAGAAATTGTCTAGCTGCTTCGTAAGGCCCCCCTCGAACGATTATTTCCTCTAGAATAATGGCAAAGCTAAAGACATCACCTTTTTGAGTAGCAGGCGTGCCAGGTATTACTGTAAGAGGTAATAGTTCTGGTGCTACCCATAACATTTCTGAAAATAGAGAAGTTACCATAGAGTACAAATATTGAAATAAGAATTGTATTAAAAATAAATATTTGAATTAAGTTATAAAATTCCATAATGCTAATCTTAAGAAAGCATTTTAAATTATATAATTATATTGTTCTATTACATCTAGACTTTGTAAACTTAAGAGGATCATTGAGGTGTCCTGGAAGGCGATTAAAAACATTTTTTCCACGATTGTGCTGAAAGTCAAATTTTCTAACTTCAAAATGAGTGCAGAAAATATCACTGCTTTGCCGCACGCCTTGATTACATTTTCACGCACCGGAATAAAATAGTGTGTTTACCTTAAAGAATTTTATATTACTTACTGGTAATAACAATTAAATTCTATAAATGTACATTAATTACACATGAATTGCAATTACAAAGTCAAATTTTCTTACTTCAGACTGACAGCGGAAAATGTTACTTTAAATAAAATCTGACAAGCAGCAAATTTACAATTTTGGAAAGACTTTGAAAAGGGAAATAACTTCACAACCGCAGAAAAATAGTATGTAACACACGGGTGGCAAGCTTCATTGCAAAACTCGTATGATAGGAACACTCGCTGCGCTCGTGTTCCTACTTTCATACATCGTTTTGCAATGAAGCCCTTGCCACCCTTGTATTACAATCTACTAGTTACACATTTTCAACATTTTTCCATTTTTTCAACATCCCTAATAAATTTTGGCAGATAGTTCGGAGGGTATAGCTCTCCAAACTATTAGCTCTCCAAGGTTCAACTTGGCATACAGGTCATTTAAGTTAAATGGTCATATTTTGAGCTGGCTTATGTGTAGTTGCTCTATGTCCAGTTAATTACACATCATGTTTAAGTAAAATAATAAAACAGTTTTTGTTGATTTTAAGTTACGAGAAAAAAAATACGGTCAGTCTCTATTACAGATGCACCGAATATTCGGCAACTATTCGGTATTCGGCAAGCTTTTCACTATTCGGCAGAATACCGAATAGTCGATATTATTATTATATATTATTGCAAATAATTTTTTTAGTTAAAGAATGCCCTTTAACGTAAATGGTGAATCAGTTATAGTTATTATGATTATCGTACCATTCAAAAAGTCTATGACGAAAGTCAAAAATAATAAAGTAAATTTTTCGCAACATCACGAAAAAAACTTAATTCTATATTATACATAATTTAAGCAGGTTTAGATCGTTTACAACAAATACATATATACCGGGTGTCAACGAAATCACTTTCCGGCAGCCATTTTTTAATTTTTTAACGGATCGAGATGAAAATAGGCATGTATCACATGTTACCCAAACGACATTTTCTTATCCATCTGTCAAGTTTTCACGACTTTTGATGTTTATATGGAACACCCTGTATATTTTTATATTTTTGGAATCAGAGGCCATTCTGCATATGAATGTGTCAATTTTATGACTCTTTCCGCCATTTTGAATTTTTTCAGCCAATTTTAATTTTCAGCTATAATGTCCCAAGGACGTTGATATTACCAAGCAATGTGCTTTCGGAAACTGTGGTAAAATTAATTCGTATTATCAACGTCCTTGGGACATTATAGCTGAAAATTTTTAGATCAAATAGCAATTCTATTAAATTCGCCTATTTCTAATCACTTGTGGTGAAACAATCAAGCAGAAGAATATTACACTGAAAATTTTTAGCTCAAATAGTAATCCTATTAAATTCGCACATTTCTAATCACGTATGCTAAAACAACCAATCACAACAAAATTACACTGAAAAGATCCCCTAGGGATCTTTTCACTTATGTCATCCAGTTTGACAGTTCAATAATTTAAAATTTATTTTTTGACAATGTCGTTTTGGAACTGCAAATAACGATTTAATGAATATAATAATAGAGGAAAACAAACCAAATAATACACAAAACATAATTTACATTTAATTTTACAAATTTCTCTTTTAATAATTGTATTTTTAATAAATAGTTTTGAACAAATAAATCAAATAAACTGCAAAAAATTTTCTATGCGAATCCCGAACGTTCATAAAATTATTTCGTATTATCAACGTCCTTGGGATATTATAGCTGATTACACCATCCAAGAAAATTTTCAATCACTATGACAATAAAATTATTTAACTTTGACAACTTCATAATAACTGCCAAATAAATTCAAAATGTCACGTTTTGGCAATGCCAATTCTCAACCTATAAATAAATAATTGTTTTGTTGTGTTGCGACTTTATTTTTTCAAAAAATTTTCTGACCGAATATTCCTCTGATATTGACAAATGCCTCATAATTTTATGAAAATCTCAAGCACGTTGCTTGGTAATAGCCCTCCGCCTTCGGCGTCGGGCTATTACCAAGCAACGTGCTTTCGATTGTCATAAAATTATCTCGTACATTATCAATATCCTAGGAATATTATAGCTAAAAAAAACTTTTTGCTCAAATAGAAATCCTATTCAATTCGTTCATTTCCAATTACCTGTGCGGAAACAACCAATCAGAACAACATTACAGTGATAATTTTTTACTAAATGTATTAACCAATCAAAATTTTGCATTCATCCAATCAGAAAAAAATTACAGCGATAACACGCATACGTCATGTGGTGTTATCAGGCAAGGCACACATGATATGTTCAAATGTCAGATTAAAATTCAACAAATGTGAAATTGAAAATTAATTTATAAAAAGGTCACAAAGGTTTGGTAGACGATTCACCTGGTGGATCTTTGAAGCCAAAAAGAGCACTAAAAAATATGAACGATCTCATTTAATTATACTTATTAAGTTGAAATATTTTTTTCATATTAAAACAGAAAAAAATGTCTTGCGTTCGATGGGATTTGGACCTACGAACTTAAGTGTTAAATTTATAGTCCGCACAACATTAATATTTTATTCAATTTTTTAATACAAATATATGCCTCATCGGATTCTAGCCCGGAGCCCGCCAGACAACCACGGCGAACACCACCGAGGCGGGTCTGAGGCTGGACGGGGTAGGTCCGGTTCGGCTTGGAGAAAAATGGAAATGTGGGATAGTGGCTCCTGTCTTCTGTAGGTTTAAAAACTAGGTTAAAATTGTAATGTGTCCATATGGACCTAAAATTAATATAAAAATAAACACAACACTATAAGAACTAAGTTCGTAGGCAAGAGCACTTAATAATTTTGATTATTGATACGGGAAACACAACTAAACGAAAAAACCCGTTCCTTGGTAATGGGGTGGTAGGGAAAACTTTGGGAAAAATCATATAACTCTTGGCGGACAGCTTCCCTGCCAGCTGTGGCCGGGGTATTGTTCATGGTGGATCGTTTAAGTTTGAGTTAAAACTATTTAAATGCACCTTGTATATGATAAAAGAGAAACTCACTTTTATAATATTTGCTATCCTTAATCACTTCTAATGGAGTCGTTAAGGTCGTCAGTCCAAAATCAGATATCTTCAAAACAAACCGCCCATCAATTAAACAATTACATGACCTTAGTTTTCCATGAACTGACACTTCGCAACTATGCAGGTAACTCATACCCTATAAAAATATAAAAGTCATCTTCCGGTGCACCGCACCGCCACGAAAAGATGGATCGTATATATTTGTATATAGGTACCTTAACTATATCGTATATTAACGACATGCGGAAATTCCAGTCAAGATGAATAGCATCATTCTCTAGTACATCCTTTAAACTTCCTTTAGGACAGTATTCTGTCAATATCAGAATTGTGGGAGACTCGATACAAGCACCCAAAAATCGTACTGTGTTTTCATGAGTAACGTCCCTTACCTAAATACAATTTTTAAATTATTTTCATTTAGCACATAAATATTTTAACAATGTATAAAACATTACTTAAATTAACATACTAATAAACCTACCTGTTTAATTTCCCACAATAATTTTTTATTAATATCGACTTTTTTCCGAATAATCTTCTTTATTGCAACTCTACTCCCTCTGTATATTCCAACAGTGGTGAATATTTTTGTAGCTTGTAGAGAATTACAGGATGTTACAGACGTTCTACAACTAGTTAATCCATAAGTCTATAATTAAAAAAATAATTTTAATCACGCTTAATGAAAAAGTGTAACTAATAATTAAGCATACACATGATTTATACATTTAACGTTATTTTATAAATTAACTTACTAAAGCCACCTCAATATGAAAAAATAGTGGGCAAATAAACTGTTACCAAAAAAAAATTAACAAAAACGACGTCATGCAAATGTGACCATGACATCATTCTACTTGTTTTGAAATGGTGCTGCGTTAGATAAAAGTAGAACTTTGTAGAACCCTTTTATTTCAAATATCGTTTAATTCAACGTTTCCAATTATAAAAGATGTTAAGTGTCAAATGACCGTTTATTACTTCAGTTCCAGTCGTCGACAATAAAAACACCAGAAAAATCGTATTATTACTAATCAGATCAAATGTTAAAATAAAAGAAAGCAAAAATTATTGTTAGTTAGGTGTTACAAGAAGGAATGAAACTGATTTATGGGAAACAGGACTTCACGAGAAAACTGACATGCTTTAATGGCAGATAGAGGCCATCGAGGGTAATCATAATCATCCATAGAAAAAGCTAGTTGGGCCCTCGTTGCTGAAATACAGGGTGTTTTAGTATTTTTGCCAATATTTCTTTTGGTTGTTGCTTTGTGAAGGAATGTGATAATGTTCATATTTGGCACATCTAATACCCTAGTGATTCTGAATATAGACTAGTAAAATGGTGGCAGAAAATCAGAACTGATAGCCTACCATCTGCAAGTAATTTAGTCAGTATTATGTATACAATAAAGCTCAATTTTTAATAGAGAAACTCACTTCAGAGCCGATCACACCACCACGCAACGCCGTGGAAGATGAGTGGTCGGGTGGAAAGGGGTCGGCTTTCGGCTTGAACAACAGATCAAGTGATGGGGGGTTAGGCCTCCTGTTGAACAGTAAAAAACTTAAGCCTGACAATTGCAGATAACTAAGAACTAAAAACTAAGTTTAAAAACACTTAAAGCTACTTAAAGCTAGATTTAAAAACTTTGATTAAAGGGCGCGCGCACAACACACGCGCACTAGTTTTAAAGTTTTGGCTGATAATACGGGAAAAACTCAATGAAAAAACCCGTTTGAGCAAAAACGGGTTTTTTCATTGAGTTTTTCCCGCCGGTTTGCATAAAAAACCAATGTTTTCAACTGATACACTATCGTCTGCAAAGTTCATAATTCGAAATTAAAGGAATAAAAATATGTCGGAAGCGCTTTTGCAGACAGTTCTGTCATGCACCAAACTTTATACAGGGTACTCCAAAATGTATCAAATTTTAGTAAAAAAAAAAAAATAATAATTTACCGTCTGCAAACAGTACAAAATGATGATTTGGGTTCATGAAGACGAGTAAGGGAAAGGTGTAGACGTTTACGATATGCACGTCACCATATCGTGCGCATGTCAACTTGTTATTTTTTTTTACAACTTTGAACAACTGTTTACCGTCTGCAGCTAAAAATAAAACATGATTTAAAAATAGAGCTTAGAACATATCAATGACAGCGAGGAAGAAATGTATGATTTCACTGAGGATTATCGGAAAACGTTCCAGGAGTCAGTGTTTGAGAATGATGATGTTGAAGAAGAAACCGACGGCGAACAAAATTTTTTATAAATAATAATTATTATTATGATAACGTGTATAAAATTTTTATTATAACTTTAATAAAATAATATTTTTTCAATTGAATTTAACTACGACGCGAATTATCGACCAACTTTATCGAATACCAGCACTAATTCTGGTCCGTGTGCCTCTGCATGTTGTCTGCCCATCCGAAAAAAATATACTTGCATAAGTTAGCTTACACAATTTCGTGTTGCAGATGGTAAAGGGTTGTTTTTGGTGCATATCGCACACGAAGATATATCAAACGGAATTCGCCGAGTTTTGATTCTATTGTGGCTCTCGTGCATGTGGGCATTGTCTGCAAATTGAACAATTGCGTATTTAACCTAGTAATTTTTCTTTGTACCAAGTTGCAGACGGTATAGATAGTTGTTTTTGGTACATATCGCGGAAAGAGGATATCAAACGGATTTCGCAAAATTTTGACACTCCATTGTGGTTTTCGTGCATGTGCGCATTGTCTGCAAATTAAATAATTGCGCAATCGAACCAATAACCTTTCTTTCTACCAAGTTGCAGACAGTTAATAATCGGTAAAGGTTACCCCCGTTTTCTTACAAGTTTATAGAATTCAATGGACAACCGTGCATATTGGATTCGTCTGCAAACATTGTTTACAATACTTTGTAACCTAAATTTTCTAATAAAACTATAATTAAACGGTAAACAATTGTCCAAAGTTGTAAAAAAATAACAAATTGACATGCGCACGATATGATGATGTGCATATCGTAAACGTCTGCACCTTTTCCCTACTCGTCTTCATGAACCAGAATCATCATTTTGTATTGTTTGCAGACGGTAAATTATCATTTTTTTTTTACTAAAATTTGATAAATTTTGGAGTACCCTGTATAAGGTTTGATGCATGACAGAACTTCCGACATATTTTTTTTCCTTTAATTTCGAATTATGAACTTTGCAGACGGTAGTGTATCAGTTGAAAACATTGTTTTTTTATGCAAATCGGAAATCGTTTCCTACATCCCATGCATGCGGGCAAACCTTGAAAGTACCAAAAATTGAGCTGTATTGTATACATAATACTGACTAAATTACTTGCAGACGGTAGGCTATCAGTTCTGATTTTCTGTCACCATCTACTAGTCTAATACGTACTTGTATCACACACACACACAAAAAATCCAAGTCCTGACTTGAACCTTGTTGTTCTTCAAGGAAACAATACCCTGTATGTTTTCTTTTTTAATTTCAATATTAAATTCGAAAAGTACATAAAAAGTGAACAAAATGGCTTCATTAATTTTTTTGCCACACTTTTGCTGCCTTCGAAATAAATTCCACAAAATAATGCAATATGAAACATCGATGAATGATACGCGTAAAAAATACTTCTACTATTAAATTAGGCATTTACTTTTTTTTCAGCAACAAATATTATGCTTTGATTACCAATTTTTATGGAAGGAACAAAAATAAATGTTAGACGACACCGAATCAAGAATCTATTTCATTGCTCTCATTTAATAAATACTAGTAATGCAGTAACATAACATACCTATAAACAAGAACAATAACTGTAATAACAAAGTTGCACATCAATAATGCACATAATAATAAGATAACAATAAAATATCAACAGAGTAATTGTACCAAAAGCAAAAAAATGAGATATTATCATAAAACGTATTTACAAATTAGAATTATAATTAAATTTTACGTTCAAAATGCCCCCCTTAGCTTTAATACGTTTTCTAGTGCGGTTCACGGTTCACCTGAATCTTAACAATGCGCATTATTAAAATTTTGATCTGTTTTGATCATTCTTTTTGCAAGTTAGTTTAGATAAGAGTCTCAAAAGGTTTTTACAACATACGTTACCAAATCTTTTAGAAAATTAAATATCCGAAGTATCCTTTTCAACATGATGGAACCCCACCCACGGCCGTCTCTAGAGAGACGGCCGTGCCCCACCGCATTTCTCCAACCAAATTAGAAATCATTTAAATGATACATATCCAAACAGATGGATTGGTCACGAAGGTCCTCATGTATGACAAACAAGCTCTTAGATTATATTCTATGAGGTTATAAAGAGTCAAGTCTACAAAGTGGGCATTGCGGCATTGACTATAGGGATCAATTAATTCAAAGGATTGTTGAATGCCACAGAGAAATTAAAAACAGTCCGGATGAAGAAGAATAATCGGTCATCTCGTGAACCGCACTAGAAAATGTACTGAAGCTGAGGAGGACATTTTGAACATAAAAAGTTTAATCATAATTCTAATTTGTAAATAAATTTTATGACAATATCTGCACTTTTGTTTTTGGTACAATTGATAATTGTATTGATTGATAATTTGTTTTGTTAATAGGTATGTTATGTTGCCTTATCACTAGTCTTTAATAAATGAGAGATTCTTGATTCAGTGTCCTCTAACAATTATTTTCTTATCAAGTTTACCACTTCCATAAAAATTGTCAATGAAAACATAATAATTAATGCTGAAAAAAAAAAAATAATAAACGCCTAATTTAATAGTGGAAGCTTTTTTTGCGCGTATCATTCATCGATATTTTCTAAAGTCTCATATTGCATTATCTAGTGGAATTTATTTCGAAGGCGGCAAATGTGTGGCAAAAAAATTAATGGAGCCATTTTATTCAGTTTTTTATGTACTTTTCGAATTTAATATTGAAATTTAAAAACAACCTATACAGGGTATTCTTTTCTTGAAAAACAACACAAACTTTTTTTTTTAAGTCCAGACCTGGATTTTTTTTTGTGTCTGTGATACAAATACTTATTCAGGATTACTAGAGTATTATATGTGTCAAATATGAACTTATTATTCCATTCTTTCACAAAGTAACAACCAAAAGAAATTTTGGCAACACTCTGTATTTCAGCAACAAGGGCCCAACTAGCTTTTTCTATGGATGATTACGATTACCCTCGGTTCCTCGATCTGCCATTAAAGCATGTCCGTTTCCTCGTGAAACACCCTGTATAAAGATCACTTCACCGTGAATGTGATTCTTTAATAATATACTGGCATATTTACTAAACCCCATCGTTAACATAAATTTGTCATTATGTACTCCATAATCATAAATGTGTTAACATTTGGTAGTTAGATTATTACTCTGAACTCTTTCAAAATCTTTTCGCAAATCGTTTTCGGAAACTAAATTATGATCTGATGATTGTGAAATGTTACCTAATATTAACACCGAAGTCGCTGTTCGAAAAAAACATGTCAAGAACGATTGCACATGAAATCACACATCAATAAATAGAATGACGTCATGGTGGAATTCGTCAAGCATTATATCCTCTCGGTTAGTACTCGGAAATCTAAAAAGAATTTAAATTTTTTAATTTTATGACATTAGCTAACTTTATTAATCTCACAAATGCGTATACCTAATTCTTAATCTGAATTATTGACATGAACGCCTTGGTCATCCTGTATTACCTCAATAATTACTGCCGACTTGATTTTGAGATATATTAATAATAATTTATCTTCGTCGGTATTGCTATAGAGTTTTATTATTACTGCACTAGAAATGAGAGAATCTGAAGCTTTAAGGGTCTATAGACCTTCTGGGTACCCTTTGAAAATTGTCTTGCCAACTAGTAAAAGTGATCTGGTCTGTTGGAATTCCAGCAATCTTCAAAGCGAATCGACAATGTTGGCTCCAGCAAGTTAGGTCGTGAGTAGACTCCGTTATTTATTTGAGCAATTACAATAACATTTCTTAATAAAAATAATAATAACCTTTATTTCCCAATCACAAGTACAATTAGTTGATAACCATACAAGTAAATCAGGAGTGCGTCAAAAATCTGAGCTAATATGCATAAGCATAATACAAAACAAAATATAGAATAAAATACATGTAAAATTGTATAAGCGACAACACGTACATAATAACAAACTACAAAAGTATAAAAACACAATAAATAAATAAACACATAAATATATAAATAGTCAGACTGAGTAAAATTCATTAACATCATACAAGCACTTTTCAACTAGTAAATTCTTTATCCTCTTTTAAAAGTAAATAGGCTTTTACAATTTTTTAAATCAATGGGCAAATGATTATAAATTTTACATCCGTAAAACACACTTTTTTGATATATTGCTGTTGTATGCTGATGAGGAATTAGCTGGTCTTTGAATCTAGTTTGATAATTGTGGTGTATTTGGTTTGTAAGGAAAGTTGATTTGTTTTTAAAAACATAACAACATATCTCATAAATATATATACTAGGCAGAGTTAATATTTTGAGGGCTTTAAAGGATTCTCTGCACGATTCTCGGGGATGTAAACTCTCCATAGTCCTAATGACACGCTTTTGCAGAATAAATGCCGGACGAACATAGGTAGTACTCAATCCTCACAACATAATTCCATACCGTAGATGGGAATGTATGTTAGAGTAATAAAATGTCAATAGAGAACCTTTACCGCAGTGATTTTTTAAGTTGCGCATACCGTAACAACCTTTACCGAGCCTCACACACAAACTATCTATGTGAGCAGCCCACGTCAAATTTCGGTCGAACATAACACCCAAGATTTTAGCAGAATCTGTTACTAAAAATTCGTCGTTAGGGTTTTGCTCGATGTTGTACCTAAATGATACAGTGGTTGTTTTTTCTTTATTTAGTGTAGGCCGGTTTTTCTCTGACCAAATTATAACATCCCTGTATAGATCTTTCGATATATTTTTTACTGCGTCGGGACTTTTTTAAACAATTAAAAAGTTAGTATCATCAGCGTAACAAGTAATGCAAACGTTGTATTTGCTTTGAATGTATAATGCAAGATCGTTGGCAAAAACAAGGTAAATAAATGGACCCAGTATGGAGCCTTGTGGTACACCGGCATTTATTAGATATTTGTTGCTCTCTGTTCCATTCACATAGACTACTTGCGCACGGTTTTTAATGTAAATTAATTATAAACTTCATCGGATCATTTCGATACAGCTGAAAGTAATTTGATTTATTTTGAATGTTTGTTACGTCAAATCATCTGATATTCGTAATAGTTCTTCTTGCGCATAATGATAAAATGGAAACTTATTATATTCACCGACGAAGGTAAAATACTAAACAATACACGTTTGTTTATAGTTGCACGAAACTTGTATCGATAATAATTATTATATTTATTCATATAATTAAAAAGGTTCCTTTATATTTACCATTACCTCTGAAAGTTTTTGAAGTGCTAATGTTGAACCAAAAGACCTGCCCTTTTCTAGATGGACTTCTTCTGGTCTTATCCTCCACGACATGTTGTTTAGATCAGCAGCAGTTTTCATATGCCTAAAAGTTATCAATTAAATACAGAAAATACTATACTTTGGCGATATTAAATTGAACAAAATTGGGAGTTTTTTAATTCTGTATCTCTTATTTAACGTCGGCCTATTTCCGCTTTCAAAGCGAATCACCGACGAACGATTTAGTGACTTTTTCCAAATCCTCAACATTAAATTTTCTACGAAGTTGTGAATCCGAAATGTTTAAAATTAAAATGGTGGCCTAAAATTGGATATTTTTGCTTAGTCACATAAAACCAAAAGAAGAGAAAATGCAAGATTATAAAGTGATATAATTATTTCCATCTGTTCAACACACAAACTTCTTAAAGTAACGAGATTAAAACAGATTAACGTAATTTTTTCACAGACTTGCCTTAATAAATCAAAGAAAGGTAATGGAGTTTCATTCCATGCTTCCCAAATACCAAGAGAAGTTATGAAATTCAAAATGGCGGATCCAATATCGTTGATTATATCAAATTCTGAATGAGATATTCTAATCTTAGTCGACTTATATTTAAATTTAATTGTAGTCTGTGACTATGTACAATTTGTACGCATTATAATTTTTGAAATCAAAATGGCGGATCTAATACGGAGCCCTAAATTCGGAGGTTATTACTTAAAGTTCCTATTACACCACTTTAAATGCAGAGTCCAAATGAGAAAGTGAATATCAATTATGAATATTATGAATAACAGAGGCCCAAAAACAGACTCCTGCGGAAGACTAGAAGATTATTTGAAAAGAAAGCGCCTCTTTTCTGAAGAATGTCTAGGAAAACCTGGAAATCGTCAAGAACTTGTGAAACATTATTGGAAAAATGACACCATGTCCATTTATGAGAATATTGTTAACAATTGAAGTTCAAGTTTATCGACATCGCTATCTCTATCGTACCTTTTCCTACATCTTATGAAACATCCTATAAAGATGATAATTACATAAAATTTTAAAATTATGATTTTACTAGTTATGTCGTAAACATTTAATATAAGTAGTCACGCATTTTCTGACTCAGAACTTTCCCTGAATTTATATAATTTTTTGCATTATGATTATTTTAGGTACAATTTTCCATTATATTATTGTTATATACTCATTAATAAATCTACTTTTTGAAGGTAAATAGTATATTATACAACGATGCTATAATGAATACTGTTATTCCCGAGTATGATTACAAGTCCGAGCGAGCGAAGCGAACAAGTGTTGTAATCATCCGAGGGAATACAGTATTCATTATAGCCAGTTGTATACTATACTTTTTCTACGACTAATTTTTAGAAATAAAAAATGATACAATTTTTTTACTTTGCAGCAAAATGTATTTTAATGTTGCTACAATTGATAAATTGAACAGATGATGAAATGTTAACATGATTAGAGCTACTATTTTCAAAAGTAATATTTTTATCATCAATTATAGTAGAGTTCGAGGTGGAGGCTTCGGTATTGTACACCTATCTTGAAATGGTGTCAGCTGTGGTCAATTTATTTTTTAGAGATTGGTCGATGTATCCTTCGGCTATCTGTGTCGATTTCCAGCCTTCATGACGTTTTAGGCCTGTTATATCGCCACCCACGTCAATCTACAATGTAGCCGAAGATCTTCCATAACAGTGGTCTGCATATCTATCAGGATTTGGTAATTTCAAATACATTGCTATGTGTCTTCCTATGATGGCAAATTTATTTTTACCAATTCGTTGTATAATGCATTTAGATTTTTAGTAATTTAAAAAAAACAATTTATTACTACATGAGATTGGCGAAGATTCATATATAGTCGGGGAGCCCTCCCTAGCTGTACGTGCACCCCCTGCCCGATCCTTGGGGACAATGTCTTTCATAAAGATTAAAGCCTAAGGAACAATTTAAGACATGTCCTAAAAAAAAATTGGCTGTACTTTCAAAATGGCGGCTATAAGTTAAAAAAAACTGTTGCCAATGTTGTTTTTGTCATTTAACACAAGAACTAAAAAAGATGGACAAATATTTTTTTCACAAAAAACAACGTGCATAAAATTTTCAACAATTTTGTACCTATACAATATTTTGATAGGGGTTACCATTTTCCAGTAAATTAGTCCAAAATTAAGAAAACATGGAAATTAATATATCGGTAAATCACTTAGAGGAAATAACTGTGACAATTATTGTAAGGCGTATAATATAACTTTATATTATTAACATAAAAATAAAATAAAATAAACTGAAAAAAATTAATAATAATAATAATAATATAATTTGCAGACATTTATTTCGAAATCGGCAACAGTGGTATCTGGAAAACGGTAACTCCTATCCAAATATTGTATAGAAACAAAATTGTAGAAAATGTTATGAACTTTGTTTTCTGTGCAGAAAGTTTTTCTTTTTTAGTTTTTGTGTTAAATGACAAAAACAATATTTGCATTTTTTTTTAAACGGCATTTTGAGGGTACAGCCAGTTTTTTTTTTTAGGACATGTTTTAAATTGTTCCTTAGGCTTTAATCTTTATGAAAAACATTGTCCCCAAGGATCGGGGGGTGCACGGACAATTAGGGTGGGCTTCCGTAGTGTTACGTTTTATGTTGAATTTTATATTTTACTTTAAAAGATGAATCATTTATCTGGAAAATGGTAACTCCTATGCAAATATTGTATAGAAACAAAATTGTAGAAAATTGTATGCACTTTGTTTCTTGTGCAGAAAGTTTTTCTCCATCTTTTTTAGTTTTTGTGTTAAATGACAAAAACCATATTTGCAAAATTTTTTTTTAACGGCAGCCAATTTTTTTTTTTTTAGGACATGTTTTAAATTGTTCCTTAGGTTTTAATATTTATGAAAAACATTGTCCTAAAGGATCCGGGGGGGGGGGGGGGGGTGTTCACGGACACTTAGGGTGGGCTCCCGTAGTAATACTTTTTCGCAATATTATAAAATGATCACTAATGGTAAATTTTCTTATAACCTTAGTTCTCATCATCTCATATTTGCATTTTATAGAGTTCATTACAGCGACAGGCACCCATAATTCCGATAATTAATACAAACCATAACAAATTGTAACGTTAGATTAGAAATACTTGTAATTTACGATAATTATTACCTTATGTAAAGATAAATTTCATCAGTGTCGTGAGGAAAAAAAATAGGACAACTATTTTTTTCTAATATAAATCTGTCTCTATTTGCTCACTTGCAACAAACTTTGGCAAATAACTGAAAATGTCACATAAAGTTAGTTGTGCACAACTAGATTTTAGCAAAAATATGTTATAAGACTTGTCCCATTTTTTTTGCGCACAACAGTACTTCTGAGATAAATTTCTTAATTTCTTCAGGGGTGAATGTTTCAGATTTCTTTACTTGGTAGCTTTCTGATTTTCTTTTAAACAAATAGCGCAGTTTACTATATTTTTCCATATTCACGTTGTGCTTTAATATTAAAACACTTTTCAACATTGAGTAATATGACCACAATGAAGAAGATTTATATTTTTCTCCTAATTCGGCAAAATAGGCCAGTAATACGTTTTCCGAAAATGAAGTTGTCTTTTTTTTTAATATGCCAGTCCATGAAGCTTCTGTACATTTTGTCGTAAAAACGCTTTGACTTTTCTGGCAGTAATGTAGATGTTGTTGCTTCCGATTTTTGAAGAATATCTGGTGGTGTACAAGAAAATGCTTCTTCAATGTCACTATCCACTACGTTTTCCCCACTTTCCATCTTTAAATCGCACAATAAATAAACACGAACCGCTTTTTGACAATTATTTATTTATATTGTCATTTTGTTTTAAAATGGTTTCCGTGGCTGTTTTAATTTTCAAAGACATTATGATTTAAGTACTGTTTTTTGATTGTTCTACGAAAGGGAATAATGATCCATTATTCTCTCATCATGAATCCCTGCGGGAATAATAGTACAGTACCTAGAGGTAAAAAATATGCAAAACTTCTGAATAATATCATATTGAACGGATTTCGTTCATTTTTGGCAGTATAATGGTAAATGCTTCACAGAAAAGTTTCTACATTGTGCGGGGGCTTGCTAATTTATAGGGGGTGGATGCCACCTCCTCTCAGGGGGTGGCACTTAAAAAATATATATATTTATTTTAAGAAGAAAAGGTTCTATGCAATTTTTCGCATAAATTGATAGTTTTTAAGTTATAGCGACTTCAAAATTGCGATTTTAGCTTAAAAAAAAAGGTATTTCCAAACGGCTTTCGTCAAGTGTCTCAAAAACTATTACTTTACCGAAAGAATGTTACAGACCAATTACAGAAAGTACAAACTGGGAATTAATTATATTTTTTGTTTATTGATGTACAATAATTAATAATTTCGGAGATATTTAAGATTATATTTGGCATCCAAGTGTTCATAAGATAATTATTTAGAGTGAGAGTTAAATATCTCAGAAACTGTGACACCTACGTCAAGGATGCTAATAGGTAGAATAATAGGTTATTAATTAAGCTTTCGACTGTTTTTTTATTTGTTTCTGTAACATAAAAAACAAAGAAGTTATGACCGAAGCAATGTGCGTCTACACATTTTTTTAATAACGTCGCCATTTTGTTACTGTAATTAGCCAGCATTTAAAAAAAAGGAATTTCAAACACTGTTTCTTATTAATATATAGCATGACGTAGATACTCAATTTTTTTGGTGCGTATACAGTACTTGCTTTAGAAAAAAGTACAGTTTAAACTATAAAGGTATTTTCGATAAAACGTAGTTTTTTTTCCTTTTCCAAATATCTCAATAATTATTAGTTTTATTGAAAAATGGGTAGAAACCAAAAATAAAGCTTATAAACTGATAATGAATTTCGCTATTTATTTATATAGATTTAATAGTTTCGGAGATATGTAAGTTTACAAATGGCATCCGAACGTTTATAAGACGAAAAATGCAGTTTAAATGTTAAATATCTCAGAAATTGTGACACCTACGTCACGAATGCTAAGAAATGAAATTATAAACAATTAATTGCGCTTTCAAAATATTTTTTACTCGTTCCTGTAGCATAAGAAGAAGAAGAAGAAGTTATGAGGAAGAATGTGCGTATTTATATATTTTTTTATATAAAAAGGTCGCCATTTTGTTACTCTAATTAGCCATAAATTAAAAAAATTATCTCTAACACAGTTTTTCGTTAAGATGTAGCAATACGTCAAATTTTTTTGCTCATTTAAAGCACTTGCTTTAGAAAAAAATGCATTTTAAACTTTAAAGGTGATTTCGAAACACTTGGATACCAAGTATAAACTTAAATATCTCCGAAATTATTAATCCTACATCAATAAATATAAAATATAATTAATTCCCAGTTTGTACTTTTTGTAATTGATCTGTAACATGACGAAAGCCGTTTGGAAATACCTTTTTTTAAGCTAAAATCGCAATTTTGAAGTAGTTATAACTTAAAAACTATCAATTTATATAAAAAATTGCATAGAACCTTTTGTTCTTAAAATTTGATTATATTTCAGCTCCAATAGATATATATTTTTTAAGTGCCACCCCCTATAAATTAGCAAGCCCCCGCACAATATAGAAACTTTTTTGTGAAGCATTTACTATTGTACTGCCAAAAATTAACGAAATCCGTTCAATATGACATTATTCCGAAGTTAAAACCTCTAGTTACTGTACTATAATATATGGCATTATATAGCAAAATTGACACATATAAAACATATATTATATATTAATCGTAGGTAAACGATATTATTTACTTATATCGAAAGTACCTTGTAGAGAAAAAAAAACTTGCTTTATATACAGTCTCTGTTCTCCAATTTATACATTGAGGAGTTAGTACTTACTTATATGTGACACATATTAAGGTTGTGGTGAATGCCAGAAATACACCAAACGCAAATGATCCATAAACAATCATCATATATGCCTCTATGCAGCATTAACAGTATTAAAAAAACAATGTATTTAATAGAAATAAAACATAATTTTAAATATTACCATGATTTCGACAATCAGGACTGTTATCCATGAATCCACATTTGGGTACATCGGGGGGCGGTCCCTCTCTTCCACCAGGCCAATGTATTTTCTTTCCCGGTACAGCGGAATAATGTTTATGCAGGCCGTTGTAATGGCCGACAACCTCAAATTTTCCTGTTATGGGATCCAAATCCAAAATGGAGTAATCTGCGTCTCTGTCGCCATTGTCATCAATTCGAACATGACCTGTTATTCCTGTACAGAATGGATAAAAACACCCCTATACTATCGTTTATAATGTTTTTGTTTATATTTGTTTTTGTGATACGCGCAAAGTTGACATCTTACTGATTACAATCTTGTTATTAATTTAGAAAAACGATAATATAAAAGAAGGCCGAATGTTTTTGAAGATGAAAATTTACCAAAATTTATGGCCCAAAATGTCAGAAAACTACATATTTGGGAAAATCAATATTCCTAAATAACATGTTCAAAGTGTATGTGTTTTGTTACCAATTTCCGGGGAAACCGGAAGTGATGGAAAAGTGTCAAATTATGAAAAATTTGCCGTTTTTGGTATATATTACCCCTGCTAAATTTAAGACATATCTTGAAAACTGGAAACTATGGCTTGTCTCATGATTCCGTTGACACCCGGTATATGTTGAGCGGAAATCTAGAAGCATACTTTATTTATGGTATGGTTTAATTCCATTGTGATCCCTTCATTAAATTGGTAATAATTCCTCGAGGATTGCAACGATTTTTATTTTAAATTAAAAATGGAAGACATTTAAGAGAATTCATAAAAATGGATTCTTTTTTTTGCACACTCCGTAAATATAAAGATTATAAAGTAGTTTTTTATTTTCATTTTAATAACTGGTTTAGTGAAATGCATTGTTTGTAACTGTAGTTAACTGCTTGCTTTAATAATAATTGTACATATTTATTACCACGGAAATCTCTATTCCACATTCGAGTAGTTATATTTAGACCATCTCTAATATCTCCTCCTTCCCATAAGGTCTCATTCAATGCCATTCCTAGAAGATAAACCCCATCATAAAATGCTCCGATGACGAAATTCACCTGCAAATAAAAAATATTTAGAACATACATTAATAATTTTGGTGTGATCTATCTTATCAGACTCGCTTAGCATTTGCTCAGGAAATTGAGTATTTGAGTATTTTTTTCTTCGTTACCAATAAGGGTATGAATATTGCGTATTGACGTGGAGTTCATTCTAACAAATAATAATACAATTATTTAAAAATAGAGAGATAAATAGAAAAAGTAGAGAATATTTTTTACGCGCACTCTGAATGTAAAATGACATAAGATTACAGAGAAGGTGAGAAAAATTCATGATTTCATCATTCCATACCAAAACAGAATATAATCATACCGACTCGTCATAATACGAATACCCTCATTGTTGTGACATTAGTATAAACATTCAGGAATATTCAATCCCATCTTTTGTGCCTAGTTCTGAAAATATTTTCGCAATCCTCTATACGCTTGAAATATTTGAAAATTGATTTAAGTAAGTCAATAGATAACACAGGCACACTAAATAAAAAAAAGTTATTTCTTCTTCTGACTTGACCTTATCTTTAAGTATTTTTACGCGCTGAATTCGAATCTGAAGTCAGAATTGCTCTATCGCTCACCATTCGTTTGTAAGTCGCGAAAATAATCTAAAAAAACTCATAATTTAGGTTAAAATTGGCGGGTGGCTAAACGGACACTTGATTCGTATTCAGTACGTCGAGATACATAGGGGTTGCCCAATGGAGTCCCAGAAACAGACTACTTTTTACTTTTTTTGTGTGTGCCTGAGTAATATATTTGCATACTCGGTTTTCTAGAATATGGCGGAGGATCTGGTGATATTCATATATTACACGGGCATACACAAAAAAAATGGTCTGTTTCTGGGACTCCATTGAGTATTTGTATGTATTTCGACGTGTGGAATACGAATCATGTGTCCCAGTGGCGGCCGGGGAGGCTGAACCTTCTCTAGCAGCATGAGCCTTCTCTAGCAGCATATCCAGGGGTGGTGAGGAAATGTACAAATTGTAATCATATTGCAAGTTAATTGTCTTTTAAATATCAAGCCTCCTCTTCACAAAATATCACTGACGTGTCCGTTTAATTCAATCACCCATTATTTTTTTATAAATTCCGAGTTTTTTTTAGGTTATTTTCGCGACATACAAAAAATGGTGGGTGATGGAGCAATTCTGACTTCGGATTCGAATAGAGTCGTTGACCATTTTTTAAAACTTGTATATTCTTAGTACTTTATTAAATTTTATTTGACCAGTATTTTTTTATTTTACAATCTAAAGTGATTTTAATATTGAAATTAATTATTTAAATTAAGAAATTTTGAATTCACGCCCATCGCCACGTCAGATGTGAGAGCATGCGCAGTTACAAGTCAACCATCCTAAGTTGGCAAGTAGCCGCGCAGAGAGAGAAGAAATATCGTCACTGTTGGATACAGACAAACAAGCTTTTTAATCTTCTTAAGCTTCTTAAGCTTGTCTCTGTCCAACAGTGACGATGTTTCTTCTTTCTCTGCGCGGCTACTTGCCAACTTAGGATGGTTGACTAGTAGATAAGATAAAGGAATAATCGGCGGGCGTCGTTTGCTTTGCTTATTTGCTGTTAGCTTATAGTCCAGTCAACCACCTCTAATTTAGTGCTAATGAATTGGTTTTGATGAAACCTTGTGCAATGTGTTTGTAATGACGTTAATAAAAGAGTTGAAAAAATATCAGAGTAAGGAATGATCAGAAGGGGCAGAAAACACCCCTTTTATCATGGGTTCCGTAACTTGTAGAATTAGGTCAAAAATTAAAGAGAAACAATAAATTTACCTTTTTTTGACCCAAAATAAGATGTTTTTACTCTTGTGAATTTTTTCGAAAAATTCATATTTTTTGAGATATTGCCACTCGAATATTCCTAAAAGTGGGGGAGAGGAAATGTAAAAGTTGAAAAAAATCTGAAAAATTCAGGTGAATATGTTATCGAAATACAAGACTTTTCTTATTCCGGAGTCATTCCGGAAAAACATGAAAAACTACCCCTTTATTTGAAATTGTAGCGCTTTAAAAAATATGTAATTTAAAAATTTGAAAAATCCAGACGTATGCATTGAGGGCTTCTAAACATATGTTGTTGTTGTAGAACTCTCCAAAATCGTCCTAAGTTGAAGACAGAATCAAAATTCGACTTAGGCAAAAATTTCATTTAAAGACATTTTTAAGAGTCTGCAGAGGCACAGATCAGTCCATAAGGACCGTTTTGGGTTCTATAAGGCGTTGAAAATGACCAGGTGAAAATTCGAAGAAACACCGAATTTTCACTTAGGAAAAATGTTTTTGGTTCAGGATATGAGAGCAGAAGTATATAATGACAAAGATTTATGAATAATATATTTTTTCAAAGGTACCACAAATTGGATTTTGAAAAATAATATTTTTGAAAGGGCGTCAAAATTTGGCTCAAGAATCGATTTATCGAAAGTACGCCAAAATTTCACTTGCAGACTAATTTTTCAAAACTGCGTTGAAATTTGGTTTGAAAATCTATTTTTCAAAAGTACGCCAAAATTTCACCCGCAGATTAATTTTTCAAAACTACCTTGAAATTCGGCTTGAAAATCGATTTTTCAAAAGTACGCCAAAATTTCACCCGCAGATTAGTTTTTCAAAAGTACCTTGAAATTTGGCTTGAAAATTGATTTTTCAAAAGTACGCCGAAATTGGTCTTAAAATAGATTTTTCAAAAGTACCACAAAGTCAGTTTAAAAAGTACCACGAAAATATACTTTGAAATATTTTTTATTTTTTTTATTCCTCCACCAG
Organism: Rutpela maculata; assembly: GCA_936432065.2. NCBI lineage: Eukaryota > Metazoa > Arthropoda > Insecta > Coleoptera > Cerambycidae > Rutpela > Rutpela maculata. Next base: position 222,642,245 of record OW386285.2, read on the forward strand.
ACATTGACCTTTGATGTACGGTAATTGGAAGCCCAATTCTAAAGTATGAGCATAAAATTTTAGCGATGCACTGCATCCAAAAGGCAAAATAGAAGATTTTGACAAAGCCGGCGTAGTGCCGATAAGCAAAAATTGATAAAAATCAATGCACATGCACAAGGCCGGTTTCTCGCATAAAAAGAGTTGGGATTGACTCAGCGGCTCGCAATTTGGTCGAGCGCGTTGAGTGGTCCAAACAAAGCAATAGTAGGAAAGCCAATAACAGGGCTTTCCAAATGACAAAGTTACAGAGGAAAACGCCTTGTGCATAAAAAACTAAAAATTCAATTTTGCCTAAAAGTCGCTCGAAGGTGGATAGCTGCCATATCGATAATATTGAACAACTGCATAGGAGCAAGTAAATCGTGGACTGATCGAACGCCATTAAACTTATGCAGTTATAAGTCCTCACGAATGTGTTTGAGTACGTGAATCTCCACGATACAAGAACTTTAAAGCTAAGTAGTCTCTAGCGAAACTAAATTCATTTAGTAAAACTTTTTTAAGTTAATTTCAGTCAGCCGTAATTATAAATTACAAATAGTCTCAGACTTCTCTAAAAAGCTCGCATTTTGATTCTGAGAAGGTATGCATGAATCTTTTCTACCTAATCGATCGTTAGCGTAAGCGCTCTCGCTTGTATGGTCTGAAAGCCATTACCTTGATTGGGGAAGGCACGATTCTTATCTTGAGAATTTTGTATAACCATTTCTGTTAAATAAACGGATTCTTTGAACTATTGTTTCTTAATTGATTTTGAGGCCTGTTGACGGTCTATAATCCCTGGAACATTCGTATAGAAAGCCGGATGCGTCGAGTTAATTCACATTAACACTCGACCTTCTGGTTGCTTTACGAAGGTTCGATAGGGATTTTTTTATGCGTTTTTTGAGAAATAGGGTCCGTTATTAATAAACCAAAACGTGGTTTCCACGTACAAAATTAATCCCTCCGCAGAGAAATTCTTCGGTTGGGATTTTTTTATGCAAAAATTCAGGAAATTAAGAGGTACCTAAACCACTAACGAGGGAATTCAGGTCCAGAGAGAGCGTAGTTTCCGATCTGTGGTAGTGCAGCCTTGGTCCATTACTCGGCTACCGAAGTGCATCTTATCTCGAACCCGCCTGGGAGGTAGAAGAACGGGGTAATACGCGACTGGCGCCCCCTGAGAAATAAATTGGTGTCGCGTCATTTTGACGCCCGGTAGTGCGTTCTTCTACATTGTCTCTAGGAATTTTTTTATAACTTGCTAATTTTCCGAGTTACAGGCAGTTTTTCACGAGAAATAATGTACTACATTTTTTGCACATCAATACATGAAAATTCGAAAAATGAGCGTGATTTATGTAAATTATCATAAAAAAATATGAAACCTATATACTTATACCGTTTTTAAAAGTTCAATATAATTTTTAAATTTTCATGTGTTTTTTAATATGCAAAAAATTTAGTACATTAATTATCGTGAAAAACTACCTGTAACTGGAAAATTAGCAAGTTACAAGAAAATTCCAAGAGACAAAAAATGTTTAGAAGGCCTCAATGCATACGTCCGATTTTGAAAATTTTTAAATTACATATTTTTAAAGCGCTACAATTTCATAGAAAGGATAGTTTCTCATGTTTTTCCGGAATAACTCGGTGAAAACGCACTTTACAGAAAAGTTGCTAATAAAAAAAGTCTTGTATTTCGATGATACATTCACCTGAATTTTTTCAGATTTTTTTAAAATTTTTACATTTCCCCTCCCCCACTTTTAGGAATTTTCGACTGGCCATATCTCCAAAAATATGCATTTCTCACAAGAGCAAAAACATCTTATTTTGGGCCAAAAAAAGGTAAATTTATTGTTTCTTTTTCATTTTTGACTTAATTTTGCAAGTTGCGGAACCCGTGATAAAAGAGGTGTTTTCTACCCCTTCCGATCATTTTCTACTCTAATCATTTTTTCAACTTTTTAATTAACGTCATTACAAACACATTTCGCAAGGTTTTATCAAAATCCATTCATTAGCACTCAAATTAGAGATTTTGGTCATTTTAGCGCTCTGTTGACTGGACTAATAGATTAAAGTTAGTATCGATGTGAGTCATTGTATTTTAAAGAAATACTAACCTCAAATTTTTTACATTTCGGGATTCGGCACTTAAATAGTTCAAATTGTATACATAAAACTCGTGTACCATATAAAAATCCACTATGGGTAAATTCTCTGAAGTACCTTTCACAAAATTAGGTTCCATTATAAACAAATATTAAACACACAATAGGTCTATTACTTTGTACTAAAAGTGTTTCACTGAGCTGCACTGGTGTAAGATTTTCTGTCTTTAACTTATGATATGATATCCGCATCATTGATGCCATCTCTGTCACTCAAAATTAGTGTCACATTTCTTGTGCAAAAGAATGGACCTGATGTAAACGTAAACAAATCATTCACAGCACTACCACCAACATGATAAATGAAAACATGAAAATTCTCTAGAATTGAATGATCATTAGATACTTCATCATTTACCGCCTTTTTATTTCCAAAACCAATTTGTTCTTGCATATGATGATTAGAACTTTTTTTAGTATGATATATGCAATGTATATTTAATATACTTTTTGATCATATAACAATATTTTGTAAATTTTGTTGAAGGAAACGACCCTATTCAGAGCATCAAAATACAGAAAGATAAGATGGTCTAGTCAGAAGAAGAAACCACTTTTTTTATTTTGCGTGCCTGTGTAAATAAAAGGGCTTTCAAAAGAGAAATCAAATAACTCATGTTGTCCTTAAAAATCATCGAAGACATTCCAACTTGACATAGATTGTCTTGTTCCATATTTAACAGGGCAACTTGAATTTTTAACTGTATTGAGAAAGGATTTCTGTACAAAATGTTTTTTCTACGATGAAATTAAAAATTTTTGCTGGGTTATAATATCTTATATCTATTTGATTAAATCAAATATATATGTACATATAATGAGACCAGAGACTAGACTACCCTTGTGGAGTTTAAAGTTAGACTACAAAATAGCTGGTTATTGACAGCAAAAACAGAAAATTTAACAGCTAAGTGTCAGTAGTGTCATAAATGAAAACTTCTTGACGGAGCCGTCGAAGCTTTTTAACTTTTAGTTTTTTTGTCCAAAGTCCAAATATTTGCACGTAACATGCTAACACTTGGCTCAAATTCTAAAATATCCCAATTACCTTTAATTCTTTTATTGTATAGGGTGCCGCAAATCAGCAGCCACAGTTGTTGCATAGTGGTTGATTTGTTTCTGGCATTTGATTTCATATCATTCAACTGAAAACATTTTCTACAGATTCATTATTAAATGGTAATGTTAGAAGCAAACACAATTTTGAAAATTTGCCACATGAGTGACATTTTGTAAATTGAAAACTTCTGAACCATATGCATCTGTTGGTTTTAACCCAAGTTATCAAAACCATAAGTGTACGCTCCTCCCGTGCATTGCCAACATGCTGACTGTTTGCCAAAGTTTTTTAAAAATGGGGCAGTGACAGTCCAGAGCCAAAATAAGCATAAATCAAGTGAATTAATAGTAGCCGGTAAGCAAATTGCGTCAATGAAACATTTTAATTTGGTTTAATACCACTCCTTTGTGGTTTAATTCCTTGAAAGTCGAATTAGTCGCTTTTACCCGCACCGTTTTTTTACACGCAGACCTGGTTAAAGTGACCGCTTTTCGGGTAGTTGTTCAATTTATGAACGACGATGACTAAATACACATCTACCACTTCCAGTGATAGAACTCTAAATGAGAATTAATTTGTTAGGCCAATTCGTTTGGCTAAAGTATTAAGTTTATTGAGGTCGACGTAAGAGGAAAATGTTGCCAGATACATTTTAAGAAATATGGGTCAGCTTCTTTGTTTCTTTGTAAATAAATTAATAAATCACACCTAAAATAGATTATTGAATTTGTAAACTCCCTAAAAACGTACGATCGTGAATGTTCTAGAGGACCATGACTTATTACTGTCTATCATAAATGAACCCACTATAGGTTTTGATTTACATTTTTATATACCTCTTCACCCTCACTAATGGTGTAGTTGTAGTAATCTAAAGACCTTTGTTTCACTTTATCAGCAAAATCTTGAAACTTATCACTGGTTGGCTGAAGAAGAGAAACCCTTAACAAAGCTTCATATGCTTTTCTCGCAACGGCATCCTCAGGATCACCAGCTTTCCAATCGTGGTCTCCCCAGTAAGAACCCTGAAACAAAAACTTAATTAAAAATCTACTACTAGTAATTAGACCAGTGTTTTTCACTATTCTAGCTTGCGAAATATTAATAAAGAATACGCTTAAAAATTAACTTTTGTAGTATGGCATGAAACTATACTTAGTCTTTGCTGATGCTTTTACCAATTTATTAAATTAGTAATTCCAATAAAATAATAATAATAAACTGCATTCTCTACGTATGTATTACAATTAACTTATAATTTACACACAACTAGAGGTCTCATTACGTTACTCCACGATATCAATCTTAAGGCATGATAGCAAATATTTAATCTTTCACACAATTTTAACACAATATAATCTAAATTTAAATAAATACCGAGATATTGTTCTGAGGTATTGTTACTCACTGGAAATATTTCTACATCCAAAAATGTCCAGTCTCCCTTAGTCATTCCTAAAGCGTGTGCAGAAAGCATGAATTTGCGCACCAATGAACCTCTAACGCTTAAAATGACTACTGAAAAATAAAGATTACATTATATTTAGGAATATATTTATAACGGAGATACCTTATTTTCACTCCATCTCTAACTATATAATATACTAGCTGACCCAGCAAACGTTGTTTTGCCATATAAATTATAAATTTTTGTCCAAAAAATAAAAAGAAAATTTCTGGATAGGGCCACCCTTATCACCTAGGGGTATAAAAAATAGCCTACGACCTATTCTCAGACCTACCAAATATACACCAAAAATTTCATAAAAATCGGTCAAGCTGTTTCGGAGGAGTTTGATAACAAACATTGTGGCACGAGATTTTTATATATCAGATATATCCATCATATACAGGGTGCACCAATAAAAACTCCCAGGCGTAATATTTCGGAAAATTATATAGATATTTGATAATTGCTAGAATGTGTAAATGGTTTCAGCTTTAATCGTTTCTTGATATGTTGGAATATAGAATGTAAATGGCGCTGTGCTGCAAAGACATTTTGCGATAACAGGCACTTTGAAATGGAGGGCATTTAAAAAAGCCTCAATTTTCAATCAAATTTCGTTGTATAAAATATTTTCGATAATTCAACTGTTTTCGAGATATTTGAGTTTAAATGTCATAATTTTTTGAAAACTAAAATTTGTGTAACTATTTTAAAAATTTTAGATAATAGGTCACTGGGAACTTTCTCCATGCGAATCAGTCTACAATAAAACAAAATTTACAACTTTCGGTTTAACCGAAAATGACTTTGACTTTGAACTTTTAAATGGGACACTGTATTTTATCACAAAGTATTGAAGAAAATAATAATACAATATAACTATGGTGGTAAATTTAGTTCTAAAGGAAATATTAATTAAATAATACAATCACAATGAAAACCTATTATCAGATCACCTCTGCACACTTTCAGAAGTGTATTCAACGGCTACAACACTAGCATATATTTTATTATGAAGATTGGCCATGCCTTCTATTGATTTCTTATACACCTCATTTTTTAAGTAATCCCCACAAATAAAAATCTAACGAAGTCAAATAAGAAGATCTAGCGGACCCGAGTACTCCTGGATAAGTACGATAAGTGGTGAAGATAATTACTGACTTTGTTGCTATTAAGTGGACCTGCACCATCTTGATGAAACCACATTGTATCTACTTGAACTGGTAGCAAGCGTAAATCATTTTGTAAAAACTGTAAATATTTATGTAAAAATCTAATGGTAAATTTATTAGTTCCATTTAACAGTTTAAAACATTCGCAATTCTCATTAAGAAATTCATTTTTCAGTGAGTTATATAAATGTTTTTATTTTTATAAATGTATATATATATATATATATATATATATATATATATATATATATATATATATATATATATATATATATATATATATATATATATATATATATATATATATGACACAGTATCACTAAAAATAACACACACCAATTCTCTTACTCTGTTTACCGAAAACCAACCCACACAAACCGCTACCTAAATGCAAACTCCCATCACCATTCCTCACAAATAAATTCGGTCGTCAACACTCTTATAACAAGATCCCTCAGACTAAGGGTACGAACATGTCGAAGAATCTTAATAGTTAAATGAGTAGTTCACTACTACAGTCGCCGCCAATTTGTAAAACAAACCTGTACATTTAAATGGGATAGCGCATGCCGAAGATACTTGCAGCAGTTCATCCTAGCAGTTCACACGGGAATCACCGCGGTCATTGCACTTCACTGGCCATTCATAATTTTATATATTTGGTGTGAGGTACGCAGATCCTCGCATCCTCGCATCTAGAAGTTTAGGCCACAATTTGATTCCGTGCATCGAATTCATCAATTTGTAAAACAAACCTGTACATTTAAATGCGACCGCACATGTCGAGGATGTTACCAGAGCTGTTTATATCCGAAGTCAACTAGCATGTCCACGTCGAAACAAAATAGTTTGTTTTTACTTGGTGGTAGAGAGGTAGACTACGCGGATCGCGAATATTTATCATATTTTGAATAAATATTTCTATGGATATTTGTTTTAAGTTATAGCTAACAACCTTAATTATTGCTTTATAATTAACATATATACAAGCTCGTATCTTAAAATTATTTTTATATGTTTATTTTATATGTTACCTACATGATATTAGTAAATATTTCTATGAATCATTTTTTTGGCTATATATCTACACCAGAAGTAGGGACAGTGGGCAGAACCGCCGACAGGGGGGGGGCAGGGCGCCCAGGACTATGGCTATATTACGTCATATAGGCTAGGCCATTCAGTTGTGCACATTTGGCGATTCTCAAAAAAATTATATAAATATTTCAATTCAATAAAAATCTGTAACAATTAAATACTGTGGTAGTTTTTTAATAAATTAAAAACAGAAAAATGAAACGACAAAACCTTGAAAGAGGGAAGGGGCTCTCAATAATAAGCAGCCCCGGGGCTCGGTAAAGCTGTCGACGGCCCCGACGGTGGGGTATTTAGCAACTATAATTATTGGTATATAATTAAAATAGCTATTAAATTGAAAAAGTAGCAATACAAATATAGTACGGCTTTTCCAGCATTGAATCCGTGCCGTATTTTACTTTCAACAATTCCCACCAGTGTTTCTATTGATGGTACACATGCGGATTAATTTTGAAGAACTGTGAGGGGTTGAGGTTTAGCCAGTACACACTACGTTTGTCTAGATTCGCCGTACAGTGTATAACCATCACGCAGGAATGTGTGTACGATATATACTGAATATCTTTTTATTTTTATTTTGTGAAAAAGTGAAAATGAATAAAAAGGACGGATCAATCAATGCTCCAGCATTGTGGGAGAAACGCCATAAACAGCACCACAACCAGCATATTTTGAGTAGGGAGTGGAAAAACCGCTGCCCAAGGAATCATTACTTCCACATCCAGATTTTCCATCCAAGTCTCTCACAACGAAAACATTTTGTATGTGGAAATAATTACTTATGGAACTTTAATAATGTAATATTTGAAATCATTTACCCCAAGAACTCATAAAACAGTATCCCACATCGGTAGTAGTGTGGGAGTGGATGAAGTAAAAAAAATATTTTGAGGTTTTTGATTCTTGTACACACCCACACACACTAAATCACAATTTTTTTCACCCCCTTTAATAACGGTGTGGGGGTGGTAATGGGGGTGGCTAATGCCAAAAAATTTTTCGAGACCTTTTATAGCTTCTCTTGTATAAATACTAATACTAAATATCACCACTAAATACCAATACCAATTTTATGAACTCATATCTGCTAGATTTATCTGTTTACACCCATTTACCCTTATTTACCAAAAACCTCAACAGAATAAGAGGAAAATATAATCTAATTCCAGATCACGTTAAAATACATACGTGTACCAAAGTTCAAGTCAATATCTTAAACGTTCCAGAGTAATCGTGCGCACAAAAAAGTTACAGACAGGCAGACAGAAATTTTTTTTTCGGTCAAACTTAAAATTTCGACGCTTCATGACATTCTAAGCCTATTTGAACAGTAAAAATATTCAAAATGTTTTTTGTCGTTACTGTACTTCCACTGGATGTGGAAATAAAACTAGGAAGACAATCTGAATCAACAGGTAAAGTGTAGTAAGTAGATACCGACGTCGTAGATATTACGACGGAAGCGTTTTTGTAAAATATTCCTTGTCAGTGTACACCACGCCTTTGGCTAGCCCCTATAGGTTAACTGGAAAATATATCTGTGTATAGAGATTTTAATAAAACGTACACAAGGGTCTATTGCCTATGTGTATCTCGATTCACGATATCAGTTGTACATTCTGCTTTGTTTATGTACTTAATATTTCATTAATGAAAGTGCGTAGAAAATATAAATCTGTTTAAGATGAAGTTTTTACTTTAATCAAAATGCAGGTAACATAAATTTAAAGGTAAAAGTTGACAAAATGAGTACCTAAAGTAACAAAATTTATTTTAACTTTAGCATTGGGCATATTTGCGGTAATATTTTTTGAAAGACGTTTTCTTAGGCTTCGTTGAATAACTTCATATCATGAAAATTTTTGGCACCACTTAGTATTATGCTCTCTTCAAAGTAATTTAAGAAAATTAGTTTCGTTTCATTATTCATTTTCAAGATGCTGTACGCTTCAGCCACATGTATGTGACGATTATTATGAACATAAGTTCCCAGCAAACAAAGAATGTATCCGTAATGTTATGCAATGTTAAATGGAAGTAACATTTGTAATGTTCTCTTGCAATATGATATTTATATTACAACAACGTAACAGAGAAATGTTACATTTCGAAATATTAAACAAATATTTACGTAATGTTGGTTACATTACGTAACATTTAATAGTATGACAAATTACTTTCTGACAACGTTGATGTTATATTAAAGTAATAATGCATTGTTTAGTGGGTTGTCGGTACGCTTTGAAGTTTGTCAGGCGGACCGTTGGGTCCCGGCACAGTTTGCTGGAGCCAACATTGACGAGGTCAGTTTCAGTCAGGGCCCGACAAGATTCACCACCACAGTTGTCTATTTTCAGAAACATGTTATTATATCTGAAATAAATAACAATTGAATTCATTATTCGTTTTACTTCCACATCCACGTAGTGAAGTGGAAGTAATGTAACAAATTATATGTATGCAGGGCCGTTCCTAGATGCGATACAAAATGTTGCATCAATGTGTTTAATAATACGAATGTTCTTTTTACAAGGCTTTTATTTGTATATTAGTTCATTAGTTAGTTAATGTGTTTGTTAGTAGGTTTAGGCTGATTCTTGCAAGTCAATTTTGAACCACTCATTTCATAGTTATTTGCCAAAGTTTATAACTAAGCAGTATCCGACGGATACCTATAAACCTGAGTTTTATATCCATCGGCAAACGTATAAAAACCGAAGCATTACTTTTCTGGTTACTATACTGGTACAGTTGGGGACAATACAATATTTATACTGAATTTTTTTTATGTGTAATGATTTTTAGTGAACACCAAATTACATTAACGAGTACGCAGAAAGAATTATATACAGACGCAGACGACTCGTATTATCCGACGGAAAGAGCCACGCGAAGGAAAGAGCCACGCGACGGTGCTAGGCCCTAGCCGTAATTTTCAATAATGGGTTCAATTTTTAGTCATGTTTTGAATGTTCGAATTAACTATTTATGGAGTAGTTTTGTTCGTAAGCAACCAGAAAATTAATCCGGTCACAATGTAACTTATTTTGCTACAAAAATAGCTTATAGCTATTTCATTAGTACTAAAATCTGTGTTTAATTTTAATAATGAGAATAATAATAATAGTTGATAAAAAAATGCACACTCCACATTTTCACATGTATTTTTCTTGAAAACTACTAATAGTAAAAAAGAAAATTCAAATAACAAGTTTCTTCCATCCTGTATTTTCATTTATTTTTGATATACTTGGTATCTATTTCGAAAGATAACAATTTTCTCGATTGCTAATATAATTGCTAATTATTGTAAAGAAACATGAGATCATATTTTATTTCTTATTATTTCAAACTAATTCATCAATTAATTTTGTTCAGTAATGTACAGTGTTCTCCTAATGTATTTTAAAAGATACAATAAAAATTCAACAAAAAATAGAATAGACAGATAGTGGGGTGCCAGTACTTTTTAATCGGATAGTACACGTATATTAAATCATGCCAACTAATTAAATTTTATATTTATCTAATAGTACACCTATTCACTGATTGCGCATATCCCCATTTAAATAATTTGTATTTGAAATGTCCCATAAGAAGGGCATATTTCTGTATAATTCGAAAGTTTCACCCCCAACCTCTCGTTCCGGTTTCCGCCATAACAATACGCACTTAAATGGGTTTGTTCCAAATTTCGTGAAAAAAATACCTATTTTTGGATTTTTTCCGAAGGAAATAAAAATTCTGAAATTGCCAATGAAAATCCACTGTAATTGTCAATTTGTATTAAGTTTTAATTATTTTAATTTCTGATTGCAATAATAATTATTGCCATGCGCCATGCAACTTTCGTTACATTTCATAATTTTCCACCCACAATAACAAACGCAATAGGTCGACCTTTTGCGTTTTATAAAATTTAATGTATCACAAGAATGCACTTTTCAAAGATCTACGTTAAAAAAAAGTCCTAAATCGGACCTAAAATACATGTTTTATGATGGTGATTCCAAACAAACGGCGACACACTGCAGAAATAGAAATGATTTACATGAGATACAATAAAAGCAGGTCAATTCCCCCGAAAAACGGAACGGATTGATAAACTTCTCTGGCATGTCCACCCAGCGTCGTAGCACTTAATTGGCTAAAACTCCGAGATGCACGGATAGAGTCGTGACTTCTTCGACATGTCCGTACCCTAAGGGTACGGACATGTCGAAGAAGTCACGACTCTATCCGTGCATCTCGGAGTTTTAGCCAATTAAGTGCTACGACGCTGGGTGGACATGCCGGAGAAGTTTATCAATCCGTTCCGTTTTTCGGGGGAATTGACCTGCTTTTATTGTATCTCATGTAAATCATTTCTATTTCTGCAGTGTGTCGCCGTTTGTTTGGAATCTCCATCATAAAACATGTATTTTAGGTCCGATTTAGGACTTTTTTTTAACGTAGATCTCTGAAAAGTGCATTCTTGTGATACATTAAATTTTATAAAACGCAAAAGGTCGACCTATTGCGTTTGTTATTGTGGGTGGAAAATTATGAAATGTAACGAAAGTTGCATGGCGCATGGCAATAATTATTATTGCAATCAGAAATTAAAATAATTAAAACTTAATACAAATTGACAATTACAGTGGATTTTCATTGGCAATTTCAGAATTTTTATTTCCTTCGGAAAAAATCCAAAAATAGGTATTTTTTTCACGAAATTTGGTACAAACCCATTTAAGTGCGTATTGTTATGGCGGAAACCGGAACGAGAGGTTGGGGGTGAAACTTTCGAATTATACAGAAATATGCCCTTCTTATGGGACATTTCAAATACAAATTATTTAAATGGGGATATGCGCAATCAGTGAATAGGTGTACTATTAGATAAATATAAAATTTAATTAGTTGGCATGATTTAATATACGTGTACTATCCGATTAAAAAGTACTGGCACCCCACTATCTGTCTATTCTATTTTTTGTTGAATTTTTATTGTATCTTTTAAAATACATTAGGAGAACACTGTACATTACTGAACAAAATTAATTGATGAATTAGTTTGAAATAATAAGAAATAAAATATGATCTCATGTTTCTTTACAATAATTAGCAATTATATTAGCAATCGAGAAAATTGTTATCTTTCGAAATAGATACCAAGTATATCAAAAATAAATGAAAATACAGGATGGAAGAAACTTGTTATTTGAATTTTCTTTTTTACTATTAGTAGTTTTCGAGAAAAATACATGTGAAAATGTGGAGTGTGCATTTTTTTATCAACTATTATTATTATTCTCATTATTAAAATTAAACACAGATTTTAGTACTTATAAAATAGCTATAAGCTATTTTTGTAGCAAAATAAGTTACATTGTGACCGGATTAATTTTCTGGTTGCTTACGAACAAAACTACTCCATAAATAGTTAATTCGAACATTCAAAACATGACTAAAAATTAAACCCATTATTGAAAATTACGGCTAGGGCCTAGCACCGTCGCGTGGCTCTTTCCTTCGCGTGGCTCTTTCCGTCGGATAATACGAGTCGTCTGCGTCTGTATATAATTCTTTCTGCGTACTCGTTAATGTAATTTGGTGTTCACTAAAAATCATTACACATAAAAAAAATTCAATATAAATATTGTATTGTCCCCAACTGTACCAGTATAGTAACCAGAAAAGTAATGCTTCGGTTTTTATACGTATGCCGATGGATATAAAACTCAGGTTTATAGGTATCCGTCGGATACTGCTTAGTTATAAACTTTGGCAAATAACTATGAAATGAGTGGTTCAAAATTGACTTGCAAGAATCAGCCTAAACCTACTAACAAACACATTAACTAACTAATGAACTAATATTCAAATAAAAGCCTTGTAAAAAGAACATTCGTATTATTAAACACATTGATGCAACATTTTGTATCGCATCTAGGAACGGCCCTGCATACATATAATTTGTTACATTACTTCCACTTCACTACGTGGATGTGGAAGTAAAACGAATAATGAATTCAATTGTTATTTATTTCAGATATAATAACATGTTTCTGAAAATAGACAACTGTGGTGGTGAATCTTGTCGGGCCCTGACTGAAACTGACCTCGTCAATGTTGGCTCCAGCAAACTGTGCCGGGACCCAGCAAACTGTGCCTGACAAACTTCAAAGCGTACCGACAACCCACTAAACAATGCATTATTACTTTAATATAACATCAACGTTGTCAGAAAGTAATTTGTCATACTATTAAATGTTACGTAATGTAACCAACATTACGTAAATATTTGTTTAATATTTCGAAATGTAACATTTCTCTGTTACGTTGTTGTAATATAAATATCATATTGCAAGAGAACATTACAAATGTTACTTCCATTTAACATTGCATAACATTACGGATACATTCTTTGTTTGCTGGGAAGGTTAATTGGTTGGTTGGTTCGATCTTCTGTAGACATCTTTTTCTTGGGCCTGAGTTAATAAAAGGGGTCTACAGACCACCAAACCAACCACAACCTTCTCGGTACACTTTGAAACTTGCTATGACAACTCGCAAAAGTAAGCTGGTTTGCTGGAGTTCCAGCGTCTTCAAGGCGTACCGACATTGTTGGCTCCAGCAGTTTTACGAGTTTGCATGGCAAACTTCAAAGTGTACCGAAAAGGTCGGTTGGTTGGTTGGTTGGTTGGTTGGTCGGTTAGTTGGTTGGATCGTCTGTATAAATCTTTAGGGGGGTCTACAGACGACCCAACTATCGGGAGCCAACATTGTCGGCATGCTTTGAACTCATTTGTAAAAGTGAACTGGTCTGCTGGAATTCCAAAAAGCGTACAATATTGGCTCCCGATAATTGGGTCGTCTGTAGACCTCTTTTCCATTCAATATACATATGTATTCTATGTAACGTAACAATTTTGGTTACATTTTATAATTATACCTACTCATATTAAGAATTATAAATTTATTTTTTATTTAATTTACTTATATTTAATTTTCAGAAATATCAGGATCTGAAAGAGAAGTAAATAAATGTTGCATAAATGCGATATAATTTTATGTAGAGTCCTGTACGTCCGTTTAAAGTAATTATCAATATCTGAAGTTTTTATTGCCGTAATCCTTCCGGGTAAAGTTTTCGTAAAATATACTCGGCACTTTTCTAAATTGACCGGCAGACGCACCCGGTGGACAAAGCACGAAGCTGATTACCTATGTTTTTCAAAATAGCCAATCAAATAATGTTTAGGTATTGCTTACCGGTGCGATCCACCCGTGAATTTAGAAATCTGCCCACTTTGTTACAGTGCAGACCACGCCCACAACCGTGTTAAAGTAAATTATACGCGGCCACAGTGCCGTCCTGTAATCTATACCCGGCCGCTAGAATAAATATAATTTTTACAGTGTTAAGTTACACCTACTTCTATCAGTGAGTGAGTGTTGATAAATTCACAATAATGGACGACATCGAAAAGAAATTGTTAGCAATCAATGACAATTAATGCGAATTTTCGGATGAAATATTTGTTAATGACAGAGGTTTTAAGATGTTAGGGCGAACGAAATAAAATCTTGAACGGTTTGAAAGTGACTATAGTGCATTTTGCGATCATTGTAATTTTTATACACTTTATATTATGTCGCGTTATTGTGCTTTATTACAGGTAACCCACTAAACAAGATATTATTACTTTAATATAACATCAACGTTGTCAGAAAGTATTTTGTCATACTATTAAATGTTACGTAATGTAACCAACATTACGTAAATATTTCGAAATGTAACATTTCTCTGTTACGTTGTTGTAATATAAATATCATATTGCAAGAGAACATTACAAATGTTACTTCCATTTAACATTGCATAACATTACGGATACATTCTTTGTTTGCTGGGAACTTATGTTCATAATAATCGTCACATACATGTGGCTGAAGCGTACAGCATCTTGAAAATGAATAATGAAACGAAACTAATTTTGTTAAATTACTTTGAAGACAGCATAATACTAAGTGGTGCCAAAAATTTTCATGATATGAAGTTATTCAACGAAGCCTAAGAAAACGTCTTTCAAAAAATATTACCGCAAATATGCCCAATGCTAAAGTTAAAATAAATTTTGTTACTTTAGGTACTCATTTTGTCAACTTTTACCTTTAAATTTATGTTACCTGCATTTTGATTAAAGTAAAAACTTCATCTTAAACAGATTTATATTTTCTACGCACTTTCATTAATGAAATATTAAGTACATAAACAAAGCAGAATGTACAACTGATATCGTGAATCGAGATACACATAGGCAATAGACCCTTGTGTACGTTTTATTAAAATCTCTATACACAGATATATTTTCCAGTTAACCTATAGGGGCTAGCCATAGGCGTGGTGTACACTGACAAGGAATATTTTACAAAAACGCTTCCGTCGTAATATCTACGACGTCGGTATCTACTTACTACACTTTACCTGTTGATTCAGATTGTCTTCCTAGTTTTATTTCCACATCCAGTGGAAGTACAGTAACGACAAAAAACATTTTGAATATTTTTACTGTTCAAATAGGCTTAGAATGTCATGAAGCGTCGAAATTTTAAGTTTGACCGAAAAAAAAAATTCTGTCTGCCTGTCGGTAACTTTTTTGTGCGCACGATTACTCTGGAACGTTTAAGATATTGACTTGAAATTTGGTACACGTATGTATTTTAACGTGATCTGGAATTAGATTATATTTTCCTCTTATTCTGTTGAGGTTTTTGGTAAATAAGGGTAAATGGGTGTAAACAGATAAATCTAGCAGATATGAGTTCATAAAATTGGTATTGGTATTTAGTGGTGATATTTAGTATTAGTATTTATACAAGAGAAGCTATAAAAGGTCTCGAAAAATTTTTTGGCATTAGCCACCCCCATTACCACCCCCACACCGTTATTAAAGGGGGTGAAAAAAATTGTGATTTAGTGTGTGTGGGTGTGTACAAGAATCAAAAACCTCAAAATATTTTTTTTACTTCATCCACTCCCACACTACTACCGATGTGGGATACTGTTTTATGAGTTCTTGGGGTAAATGATTTCAAATATTACATTATTAAAGTTCCATAAGTAATTATTTCCACATACAAAATGTTTTCGTTGTGAGAGACTTGGATGGAAAATCTGGATGTGGAAGTAATGATTCCTTGGGCAGCGGTTTTTCCACTCCCTACTCAAAATATGCCGGTTGTGGTGCTGTTTATGGCGTTTCTCCCTCAACGCTGGAGCATTGATTGATTCGTCCTTTATATTCATTTTCACTTTTTCACAAAATAAAAAGATATTCAATATATATCGTACACACATTCCTGCGTGATGGTTATACACTGTACGGCGAATCTAGACAAACGTAGTGTGTACTGGCTAAACCTCAACCCCTCACAGTTCTTCAAAATTAATCCGCATGTGTACCATCAATAGAAACACTGGTGGGAATTGTTGAAAGTAAAATACGGCACACGGCACGGATTCAATGCTGGAAAAGCCGTACTATATTTGTATTGCTACTTTTTCAATTTAATAGCTATTTTAATTATATACCAATAATTATAGTTGCTAAATACCCCACTGTCGGGGCCGTCGACAGCTTTACCGATCCCCGGGGCTGCTTATTATTGAGGGCCCCTTCCCTCTTTCAAGGTTTTGTCGTTTAATTTTTCTGTTTTTAATTTATTAAAAAACTACCACAGTATTTAATTGTTACAAATTTTTATTGAATTGAAATATTTATATAATTTTTTTGAGAATCGCCAAATGTGCACAACTGAATGGCCTAGCCTATATGACGTAATATAGCCATAGTCTTGGGCGCCCTGCCCCCCCCTGTCGGCGGTTCTGCCCACTGTCCCTACTTCTGGTGTAGATATATAGCCATAGGCAAAAAAATGATTCATAGAAATATTTACTAAAATCATGTAGGTAACATATAAAATAACCATATAAAAATAATTTTAAGATACGAGCTTGTATATATGTTAATTATAAAGCAATAATTAAGGTTGTTAGCTATAACTTAAAACAAATATCCATAGAAATATTTATTCAAAATATGATAAATATTCGCGACCCGCGTAGTCTACCTCTCTACCACCAAGTAAAAACAAACTATTTTGTTTCGACGTGGACATGCTAGTTGACTTCGGATATAAACAGCTCTGGTAACATCCTCGACATGTGCGGTCGCATTTAAATGTACAGGTTTGTTTTACAAATTGATGAATTCGATGCACGGAATCAAATTGTGGCCTAAACTTCTAGATGCGAGGATGCGAGGATCTGCGTACCTCACACCAAATATATAAAATTATGAATGGCCAGTGAAGTGCAATGACCGCGGTGATTCCCGTGTGAACTGCTAGGATGAACTGCTGCAAGTATCTTCGGCATGCGCTATCCCATTTAAATGTACAGGTTTGTTTTACAAATTGACGGCGACTGTAGTAGTGAACTACTCATTTAACTATTAAGATTCTTCGACATGTTCGTACCCTAAGGGTACGAACATGTCGAAGAATCTTAATAGTTAAATGAGTAGTTCACTACTACAGTCGCCGTCAATTTGTAAAACAAACCTGTACATTTAAATGGGATAGCGCATGCCGAAGATACTTGCAGCAGTTCATCCTAGCAGTTCACACGGGAATCACCGCGGTCATTGCACTTCACTGGCCATTCATAATTTTATATATTTGGTGTGAGGTACGCAGATCCTCGCATCCTCGCATCTAGAAGTTTAGGCCACAATTTGATTCCGTGCATCGAATTCATCAATTTGTAAAACAAACCTGTACATTTAAATGCGACCGCACATGTCGAGGATGTTACCAGAGCTGTTTATATCCGAAGTCAACTAGCATGTCCACGTCGAAACAAAATAGTTTGTTTTTACTTGGTGGTAGAGAGGTAGACTACGCGGGTCGCGAATATTTATCATATTTTGAATAAATATTTCTATGGATATTTGTTTTAAGTTATAGCTAACAACCTTAATTATTGTTTTATAATTAACATATATACAAGCTCGTATCTTAAAATTATTTTTATATGTTTATTTTATATGTTACCTACATGATTTTAGTAAATATTTCTATGAATCATTTTTTTGCCTATGGCTATATATCTACACCAGAAGTAGGGACAGTGGGCAGAACCGCCGACAGGGGGGGGCAGGGCGCCCAAGACTATGGCTATATTACGTCATATAGGCTAGGCCATTCAGTTGTGCACATTTGGCGATTCTCAAAAAAATTATATAAATATTTCAATTCAATAAAAATCTGTAACAATTAAATACTGTGGTAGTTTTTTAATAAATTAAAAACAGAAAAATGAAACGACAAAACCATGAAAGAGGGAAGGGGCCCTCAATAATAAGCAGCCCCGGGGCTCGGTAAAGCTGTCGACGGCCCCGACGGTGGGGTATTTAGCAACTATAATTATTGGTATATAATTAAAATAGCTATTAAATTGAAAAAGTAGCAATACAAATATAGTACGGCTTTTCCAGCATTGAATCCGTGCCGTGTGCCGTATTTTACTTTCAACAATTCCCACCAGTGTTTCTATTGATGGTACACATGCGGATTAATTTTGAAGAACTGTGAGGGGTTGAGGTTTAGCCAGTACACAATACGTTTGTCTAGATTCGCCGTACAGTGTATAACCATCACGCAGGAATGTGTGTACGATATATACTGAATATCTTTTTATTTTTATTTTGTGAAAAAGTGAAAATGAATAAAAAGGACGAATCAATCAATGCTCCAGAGTTGTGGGAGAAACGCCATAAACAGCACCACAACCGGCATATTTTGAGTAGGGAGTGGAAAAACCGCTGCCCAAGGAATCATTACTTCCACATCCAGATTTTCCATCCAAGTCTCTCACAACGAAAACATTTTGTATGTGGAAATAATTACTTATGGAACTTTAATAATGTAATATTTGAAATCATTTACCCCAAGAACTCATAAAACAGTATCCCACATCGGTAGTAGTGTGGGAGTGGATGAAGTAAAAAAAATATTTTGAGGTTTTTGATTCTTGTACACACCCACACACACTAAATCACAATTTTTTTCACCCCCTTTAATAACGGTGTGGGGGTGGTAATGGGGGTGGCTAATGCCAAAAAATTTTTCGAGACCTTTTATAGCTTCTCTTGTATAAATACTAATACTAAATATCACCACTAAATACCAATACCAATTTTATGAACTCATATCTGCTAGATTTATCTGTTTACACCCATTTACCCTTATTTACCAAAAACCTCAACAGAATAAGAGGAAAATATAATCTAATTCCAGATCACGTTAAAATACATACGTGTACCAAATTTCAAGTCAATATCTTAAACGTTCCAGAGTAATCGTGCGCACAAAAAAGTTACAGACAGGCAGACAGAAATTTTTTTTTCGGTCAAACTTAAAATTTCGACGCTTCATGACATTCTAAGCCTATTTGAACAGTAAAAATATTCAAAATGTTTTTTATCGTTACTGTACTTCCACTGGATGTGGAAATAAAACTAGGAAGACAATCTGAATCAACAGGTAAAGTGTAGTAAGTAGATACCGACGTCGTAGATATTACGACGGAAGCGTTTTTGTAAAATATTCCTTGTCAGTGTACACCACGCCTATGGCTAGCCCCTATAGGTTAACTGGAAAATATATCTGTGTATAGAGATTTTAATGAAACGTACACAAGGGTCTATTGCCTATGTGTATCTCGATTCACGATATCAGTTGTACATTCTGCTTTGTTTATGTACTTAATATTTCATTAATGAAAGTGCGTAGAAAATATAAATCTGTTTAAGATGAAGTTTTTACTTTAATCAAAATGCAGGTAACATAAATTTAAAGGTAAAAGTTGACAAAACGAGTACCTAAAGTAACAAAATTTATTTTAACTTTAGCATTGGGCATATTTGCGGTAATATTTTTTGAAAGACGTTTTCTTAGGCTTCGTTGAATAACTTCATATCATGAAAATTTTTGGCACCACTTAGTATTATGCTGTCTTCAAAGTAATTTAAGAAAATTAGTTTCGTTTCATTATTCATTTTCAAGATGCTGTACGCTTCAGCCACATGTACGTTACGATTATTATGAACATAAGTTCCCAGCAAACAAAGAATGTATCCGTAATGTTATGCAATGTTAAATGGAAGTAACATTTGTAATGTTCTCTTGCAATATGATATTTATATTACAACAACGTAACAGAGAAATGTTACATTTCGAAATATTAAACAAATATTTACGTAATGTTGGTTACATTACGTAACATTTAATAGTATGACAAAATACTTTCTGACAACGTTGATGTTATATTAAAGTAATAATATCTTGTTTAGTGGGTTACCTGTAATAAAGCACAATAACGCGACATAATATAAAGTGAATAAAAATTACAATGATCGCAAAATGCACTATAGTCACTTTCAAACCGTTCAAGATTTTATTTCGTTCGCCCTAACATCTTAAAACCTCTGTCATTAACAAATATTTCATCCGAAAATTCGCATTAATTGTCATTGATTGCTAACAATTTCTTTTCGATGTCGTCCATTATTGTGAATTTATCAACACTCACTCACTGATAGAAGTAGGTGTAACTTAACACTGCAAAAATTATATTTATTCTAGCGGCCGGGTATAGATTACAGGACGGCACTGTGGCCGCGTATAATTTACTTTAACACGGTTGTGGGCGTGGTCTGCACTGTAACAAAGTGGAAAGTGGCCAGATTTCTAAATTCACGGGTGGATCGCACCGGTAAGCAATACCTAAACATTATTTGATTGGCTATTTTGAAAAACATAGGTAATCAGCTTCGTGCTTTGTCCACCGGGTGCGTCTGTCGGTCAATTTAGAAAAGTGCCGAGTATATTTTACGAAAACTTTACCCGGAAGGATTACGGCAATAAAAACTTCAGATATTGATAATTACTATAAACGGACGTACAGGACTCTACATAAAATTATATCGCATTTATGCAACATTTATTTACTTCTCTTTCAGATCCTGATATTTCTGAAAATTAAATATAAGTAAATTAAATAAAAAATAAATTTATAATTCTTAATATGAGTAGGTATAATTATAAAATGTAACCAAAATTGTTACGTTACATATAATACATATGTATATTGAATGGAAAAGAGGCGACCCAATTATCGGGAGCCAATATTGTACGCTTTTTGGAATTCCAGCAGACCAGTTCACTTTTACAAATGAGTTCAAAGCATGCCGACAATGTTGGCTCCCGATAGTTGGGTCGTCTGTAGACCCCCCTAAAGATTTATACAGACGATCCAACCAACTAACCGACCAACCAACCAACTAACCGACCTTTTCGGTACACTTTGAAGTTTGCCATGCAAACTTGTAAAACTGCTGGAGCCAACAATGTCGGTACGCCTTGAAGACGCTGGAACTCCAGCAAACCAGCTTACTTTTGCGAGTTGTCATAGCAAGTTTCAAAGTGTACCGAGAAGGTTGTGGTTGGTTTGGTGGTCCTTTTATTAACTCAGGCCCAAGAAAAAGAGGTCTACAGAAGATCGAACCAACCAACCAATTAACCTTCCCAGCAAACAAAGAATGTATCCGTAATGTTATGCAATGTTAAATGGAAGTAACATTTGTAATGTTCTCTTGCAATATGATATTTATATTACAACAACTTAACAGAGAAATGTTACATTTCGAAATATTAAACAAATATTTACGTAATGTTGGTTACATTACGTAACATTTAATAGTATGACAAATTACTTTCTGACAACGTTGATGTTATATTAAAGTAATAATGCATTGTTTAGTGGGTTGTCGGTACGCTTTGAAGTTTGTCAGGCGGACCGTTGGGTCCCGGCACAGTTTGCTGGAGCCAACATTGACGAGGTCAGTTTCAGTCAGGGCCCGACAAGATTCACCACCACAGTTGTCTATTTTCAGAAACATGTTATTATATCTGAAATAAATAACAATTGAATTCATTATTCGTTTTACTTCCACATCCACGTAGTGAAGTGGAAGTAATGTAACAAATTATATGTATGCAGGGCCGTTCCTAGATGCGATACAAAATGTTGCATCAATGTGTTTAATAATACGAATGTTCTTTTTACAAGGCTTTTATTTGTATATTAGTTCATTAGTTAGTTAATGTGTTTGTTAGTAGGTTTAGGCTGATTCTTGCAAGTCAATTTTGAACCACTCATTTCATAGTTATTTGCCAAAGTTTATAACTAAGCAGTATCCGACGGATACCTATAAACCTGAGTTTTATATCCATCGGCAAACGTATAAAAACCGAAGCATTACTTTTCTGGTTACTATACTGGTACAGTTGGGGACAATACAATATTTATATTGAATTTTTTTTATGTGTAATGATTTTTAGTGAACACCAAATTACATTAACGAGTACGCAGAAAGAATTATATACAGACGCAGACGACTCGTATTATCCGACGGAAAGAGCCACGCGAAGGAAAGAGCCACGCGAAGGAAAGAGCCACGCGACGGTGCTAGGCCCTAGCCGTAATTTTCAATAATGGGTTTAATTTTTAGTCATGTTTTGAATGTTCGAATTAACTATTTATGGAGTAGTTTTGTTCGTAAGCAACCAGAAAATTAATCCGGTCACAATGTAACTTATTTTGCTACAAAAATAGCTTATAGCTATTTTATAAGTACTAAAATCTGTGTTTAATTTTAATAATGAGAATAATAATAATAGTTGATAAAAAAATGCACACTCCACATTTTCACATGTATTTTTCTCGAAAACTACTAATAGTAAAAAAGAAAATTCAAATAACAAGTTTCTTCCATCCTGTATTTTCATTTATTTTTGATATACTTGGTATCTATTTCGAAAGATAACAATTTTCTCGATTGCTAATATAATTGCTAATTATTGTAAAGAAACATGAGATCATATTTTATTTCTTATTATTTCAAACTAATTCATCAATTAATTTTGTTCAGTAATGTACAGTGTTCTCCTAATGTATTTTAAAAGATACAATAAAAATTCAACAAAAAATAGAATAGACAGATAGTGGGGTGCCAGTACTTTTTAATCGGATAGTGCACGTATATTAAATCATGCCAACTAATTAAATTTTATATTTATCTAATAGTACACCTATTCACTGATTGCGCATATCCCCATTTAAATAATTTGTATTTGAAATGTCCCATAAGAAGGGCATATTTCTGTATAATTCGAAAGTTTCACCCCCAACCTCTCGTTCCGGTTTCCGCCATAACAATACGCACTTAAATGGGTTTGTTCCAAATTTCGTGAAAAAAATACCTATTTTTGGATTTTTTCCGAAGGAAATAAAAATTCTGAAATTGCCAATGAAAATCCACTGTAATTGTCAATTTGTATTAAGTTTTAATTATTTTAATTTCTGATTGCAATAATAATTATTGCCATGCGCCATGCAACTTTCGTTACATTTCATAATTTTCCACCCACAATAACAAACGCAATAGGTCGACCTTTTGCGTTTTATAAAATTTAATGTATCACAAGAATGCACTTTTCAGAGATCTACGTTAAAAAAAAGTCCTAAATCGGACCTAAAATACATGTTTTATGATGGTGATTCCAAACAAACGGCGACACACTGCAGAAATAGAAATTATTTACATGAGATACAATAAAAGCAGGTCAATTCCCCCGAAAAACGGAACGGATTGATAAACTTCTCCGGCATGTCCACCCAGCGTTGTAGCACTTAATTGGCTAAAACTCCGAGATGCACGGATAGAGTCATGACTTCTTCGACATGTCCGTACCCTAACTGACATCCATAACAGACAAACGGAATTGCACACATTAGAACACGCACTCGTACAAAACGGTTATGACAGAAACCATATAAGACGGACCATAAATAAAGCACAGTACCCACACCAAACACAACATCCGGATACATACCCACCTGAACAACACAAAGCCTTCCTACCTTACATCAAAGGTGTCACAGACCGAATTTCCAAAGTCCTAAAAACAAACAACATAAAAACAATATTCACAACACAACAGACTATTTCCAATCTTATCAAGTCCCCAAAAGACCAAGTCCCTAATGACTCTCATGGCGTTTACGAAATACCTTGCTCCGATTGTCCCCAAACTTACATTGGACAAACAAACAGACGCATTAACAATAGGGTATACGAACATCGCCTAGCAGTCAGAAATACTGACCTTACCTCATCTCTAGCGAACACCGTCTCCAGACTGGACATAACATAGACTTTGACAACACAAAAACAATAGCACCTGTATATTCCCGAAAAACACGAACGATCCGCGAAGCAATTGAAATCGAGAAGCGTCCTAATTGTTTAAACAAAAGGAACGACAGTTCTCGACTTCCAACTGCTTGGAAATCCCTAATATCTCCACTAAGTACACTACTATAAATACCTCACCTCAACCCACAACTCGTCAGTTCTCTCTAAGAACTGAGATTGAGATCTTAGAGACGAACCAAGGTTCGACCTGGGGAGTAGGCAGATTGAGGCCCCGGACTCGAACCATTCCTTCCCCTTCCTAGACTTCCTATTATCTTTCTTTTTCTCTTGAAAATGGCTCCAAAGTGGGAGCCGAAACGTCGAGACTCCAATAATCTCAGACGCGGTTCAACCCGTGAACCTAGTATTTCTCATATATATATATATATATATATATATATATATATATATATATATATATGAGAAATACTAGGTTCACGGGTTGAACCGCGTCTGAGATTATTGGAGTCTCGACGTTTATATATATATATATATATATGAAGTGTTGGTGTACTTCCGGGTGTTTTCCCACGTAGTTGATAGCCACCTGCTGGAGCCATTGTTGTCTAAACGACGTTTCGGCAGAAACCCATCTTCAGGTTCTTGCTGAAAGCTGCCTACTGCTGCTCCTCGTTGCTCGAACTGGACTGACGTTCTCCGCGCTGTGCGGTTCCTTATATATGCTTGGGCCGAGAGCGCGCTTGCGCGACTGGCTACGTGTTATCGGTCTTCGACTGTATGTGGGAGGCGTAGCGGGCGCCTGAGCTAACCCAGCCAGTGGCCTTGCTGAAAAGTCCCGTTTCACGTGACCTCTCGTTGATGGTCGTGCATCCTCGTGTCTATTAGTCACCGGGGGTTGTCGTGTTTCTGTTTGATTGCGCGACTGGCTACGTGTTATTGGCCCTCTGCTGTGTGTGGGAGGCGTAGCGGGCGCCTGAGCTAATCCGACAAGTGGCCTCACTGAAATGTCACGTTTCACGTGACTTCTCATTGGTGGTCGTGCATCCTCATGTCTAATCGTCATCGAAGGTTGCCGTGTTTCTATTGGATGCACGACCACCAATGAGAAGTGACGTGAAACGTGACGTTTCAGCGAGGCCACTTTTCGGGTTAGCTCAGGCGCCCGCTACGCCTCCCACCCACAGCAGAGGGCCAATAACACGTAGCCAGTCGCGCAATCAAACAGAAACACGACAACCCCCGGTGACCAATAGACACGAGGATGCACGACCACCAACGAGAGGTCACGTGAATCGTGACGTTTCAGCAAGGCCACTGGTTGGGTTAGCTCAGGCGCCCGCTACACCACCCACATACAGTCGAGGACCGATAACACGTAGCCAGTCGCGCATGCGCGCCCTACGCCCAAACATATATAAAGAACCGCGCAGCGCGGAGAACGTCTGTCCAGTTCGAGCAACGAGGAGCAGCAGTAGGTACCTTTCAGCGAGACCCTGAAGATGGCAGATGGGATTCTGCCGAAACGTCGTTTAGATAACAATGGCTCCAACAGGAGCCTATCAACTACGTGGGAAAACACCCGGAAGTACACCAACACTTCATTTAACATCCGCGAAAAAAAAAAAAAAAGAAAAAAAAAAAAAATATATATATATATATATATATATATATATATATATATATATATATATATATATATATATATA
This sequence comes from Rutpela maculata, assembly GCA_936432065.2. NCBI lineage: Eukaryota > Metazoa > Arthropoda > Insecta > Coleoptera > Cerambycidae > Rutpela > Rutpela maculata. The sequence goes on from OW386285.2 coordinate 222,668,265, forward strand.
TATATATATATATATATTCAGTCAGTCAGTCAGTTCAGTCAGTCAGTCAGTTCAGTCAGTCAAAGTCATTTTTGGTTAAACCGAAAGTTGTAAAGTTTGTTTTATTGTAGCATGATTCGCGTTAACTTCCCATGAAGAAAGTTTCTATCATCAAAAATTTATTTGAAAATAGTTAAGTACACAATTTTAGTTTTCAAATAATCATAACATTTAATCTCAAATATCTCGAAAACAGTTAGATTTTCGAAAATATTTTATATAACGAAATTTGATTTTTTTTTCCTTCCCGGGGTGGAAATCCTTTTCTTTGCAGCACAGCGCTATCTACACCTTAACATATTAAAAAACGATTTATATCCAAAACTGAAGCCATTTTCATATTCTGCCAATTGGCTTTTGGAGAACTCAAATATCTATATTATTTTCCAAAATATTACGCCTGGAGTTTTTACTGGTGCACCCTGTATGTCTGAAAGGCAATTTGTTAACATCTTATTGAGTATGTAAATAAAAGGGGCCCTAGAATAAGGGTAAAAAAGTTAAGCGAATGTATAGTACTCATGAAAATATGCAACAAATCTCTTTTGGGGCAGAGGGGGCAGTCGTTTAAAAGGCGGTATAAAATAGCAAATAAAAATAAAATACGAATTTTCGTCTACAGCAGGGGCGTCACATTATGGGGGCATGGGATGGGCATTGGACAGCGTGCCCTCCTAGCTACTGCGCTGCTTGACTGATATTGATGATCTTTTTTTAAAATCAAATCTCTCTTCCCATATATTTGTCATCACTAATTTTATTTTTTTTTAATTAGTATTTTCACGTGTAAACTCAAAATGAAAAACCGATGACTAAGGAATCACTACTTCCACATCCATATTTCCTACCCAACTACCCCACATCAATCTTGCGTTGCAGTGTTAACCAAACTTCCAAGAAAGCAGGCGTAGAGACATCTTGGACTAGTAGATGCTATTTTTTGCAGTTACTCTACTACTATTATTTTCTTGTTACCGAAGGAAAATATAATCATGACAAAACTCCGAGATTTCCTCAGTCTTAGATTGATTTTTAACGGGGAAGTTGTTGGCGATAATATTATTTTAGTGTCATCTTCGTAAGGAGCAGTTTAACCCTTAGAATATATTTTAGGGACCATATTTATCGAAGCTTTCTTCTTATACACCCTTTAATTTTTCATCCTTATTTTGTAACACCATACGTAAGTCTCTATTGATAAACTTTTAGCACAAATTTGAACCAAGTAAAAAGTTGAAATGATTGCCAAATTGATAGATTTTGCATGCGAGTGAAGAAAAATGTATTATTATTTTGTTTGATGCTACCGAACCGGAATAGTTTTTCTTCCTGCAACAATCTGTATTTCGTAATATGTTAGTTACTGCCGGAATTGACTGATTTAAAACCTGCTTACAGTGAAATGACATCTATATCAAAACTAAAATTTTATATAAACTATATTTCATATTTACCAACTTACCTCTTGCATACATACTTGCGTCTCGTAAATAATTGTCAATTGAATCATTTTCGTTGCCATCTAATTCTCGCACGAACGCCAGTAAGCCGCCTCTTTTCAAACCATGTTCCAGAATTTTGCCTAGAGTCAAAAAATGGTTGTGATGGATTTTGATTGTTATGAACTTACCTAATTTAATTTTTGAAAAAATCTTTAAATAAAATAATATATATTTTTTAATTGTATTATTTTGGATTTTTCACTAATACAAATATTTCTGTCTTCACAGGTTACCGTCATAAAAAATGAAATTAGTTTAGTGCACCATTTTGATTGAGAGGTACGTGTACAACTCCTTTTCCTGGTTCAAAAGTTATTAACAATGTTAGCAACAAATTAAATGAACTTTTTATGCCTATTGGTTAATATCTTGAAAACTAGAGGAGATAGGGCAGAACACTATACGTACCTTTTTGGTAGAGTATAAAATTATCTAAAATAATATAATGGTTATAACAGAAAAGGTACTAAGCGCTTATTTTTTATTATTTTATCGTTCATTGAAAATACAATTAAAAATCTGAAAAAAAGTCACACATTATCTGTTGACCCAAAAAATATATGTCATACACATTTTGTTATATTGTTCCTTAAAAATATATATATTTTTTATATTGTCATAGATTTTATAGTTTTTGAGCTTTAGATATCATTAGAGACAATTTTCGTGACATGGAACTTGTTTGTGACGAAATTTATTTATTTTTTTTTTTTTTTGTAGACCGAAAACTGATTTTTTTTTTAATTTGTGTCATGATATATTAATCCAGCAACCTTATTATCAAAAAGGGGTTTTACCTGACGTTAAATGCTTTTTTAATATGTTGTATAGGATTAAAAATTAATGTTAAATCCAAGTTTACGACCTCGGCAGACCTCCGGGTTTTGGTCAAAAATCCAAAAAACTGCGAGATATTTGTTTTTTTTTCAGTTTTTGTTGATTTTGGTACTTAAGGCCTATTTTTTTGGTAAAAACAATTTAGAATTTTTTAAAAGTAGACTAAATTTGCTACAAATTGGTACCAGAGCGGACTCTGCAGATCAAATAGTATCCGAGATACAGCTGTTCAAAGTTTTGCAAAAGTTTTCATATTTTACCATTTTTAGCAATTTTTTACTTAAAAATCTGTGAAATACCTACTACTACTATTCCGGGGTTCAGAAAATTCATTTTATCAGAGCCCGAGTCCCAAGGGAGCCAAAAAATGACCCCCCATATAAGTACTATTATATTGAATGAATCGGAAAACAGGAAGGAATATTGTTTTAAAAAATCAGCTATAAACAGGTTATGCTTTTTAAAACAATCAGATAAAGATTTGAAAAGATTTTCTATGTACGAACTGTCACATTTTCCAGTGTCAATATTTACTGAAGAGAGAATACGGAAGGGCACGAAGTCTTCTTTCAATGCAGCATTCCAACCAATAAAGATGGATGAGATGCAAGGAAAAACTAAATTTGTTGTAGTAGGTGGTGGTCATCTACTTCACAAAGTTGTGTAGCCTCCAAGCTCCTCATTTGGGTCGATGACTGCCAGGTACATCAAATAGTTTTCGTTTCACATTATGGTCCAAAAGTAGCTGTAGTTTTCGACGGCTACCCAATAGACGCTTCAAAAAAGAGTACGAAGAGCTCAGAGAGTGTTCGTCGAGTTAAGGCAAATATATCGTCCGACGTCATATTTGACGAAACAACTATAACACAAATTTCACAAGAAAAGTTTTTATCTAATGAAAATAATAAAATTCGTTTTATCGATTTATTATTAAAAACTACATTTGAAAAAAAAAAATTCTTGTCATCCAGGCATAAGAAGATGCGGATAGGCTGATTGTCACCACAGCCATTTCCATGGCTTCTACAAACCATATTGTGGTGATTGCTGGCGAAGGCATAGATCTTCTAGTCATTCTCACTGCCATTACAAAGAAACATACAATCTTTTTCCAAAAATGTGGAAGTGGAAAAAATCGGACACGACTTATTCAAACGCCTCCTAGAAATGCAAATCTCCTGAACTCTTTTTATTTCTTCATGCCTTCAGTGGATGTGACTTCATCGGCACTGTTTGGGCAAGAACAAATGAAATGACTTGCTATAGTCAAAAAACATCCAAACCTTGAGGAGAAGATTGCTGTATTTTATAAATCAAATGCCACACCTGAGCAAATTGCTGAAGCAGGCGAGGTTATCATGGTTGCGCTCTATGGAGGAAAAACATTCAGGTCAAAATCTAAATGATTTATGCTTCCAGCTGTTTGCGAGGGCGGCAGCAAAAATTAATTTCAATCTTGCTAGATTGCCTCCAACTCAAGATACTGCACGATTTCACTTCCTGCGGGCATACTATCAGGTAAAAATAACACTTATAAAGATTATTTCTTTAATATTACAATTTTTACTATAACGTTCAGGTGCAAAAGTGGCTGGGTGTGGAAAAGAATCTTGTTGATTGAGGCTGCACGCGGCACCGCAACAACTCTTGCAGTTGATATCATGCAGCTGCGAGAGGGGCTGTAGCAATGCGTGTAGTTGCAAAGAATCTGGATTAAAATTTCCGACGGTTTGTACGCACTGCAGAGGACAGTCATGAGACGATGCTTCTGATTTAAGTATAAATATACATTCCCCAGACCTCGAAGAAGAATCAGACGACGAGGCGTTGGATAATCTCTTCTGGGCTCAAGAAGAAGAAGAAAAGGAGAAAAGAGAAAACAGCGACACAGACGACACTCCCGGAAAAAAGTAGGCCTTGGGTGCCAAAATCGATTAAAACTGCAAAAGAAACAAAAATCTCCCAGTTTTTTGGATTTCTTACCAAGACCCGGAGGTCTGCCGATGTCGTAAACTTGGATTTAACATTTCATTTTTAATCCTACACAACATATTAAAAAAGCATAGATACCTTTGACGTCAGGTAGAATGTATAAAGTTACTGTATTATATTGCGACTGTGGCAGGAAATGCGTGTTATGTGAAAAGACAACAATTTTTCATCATAGTTTGAGGTTTGTTATGTGCAATACGTACATTTATTTTATTTATATGATATATGGAATACGATTTCAACGTTACTATTTATTTTTTACTTATTTATAAAGAAATTATTTATTTAAGATATGTTATAAACAATCGAAAAAGACTAATTGTATATTCGGTGGATTTGTCGTCTGAATGGAATAACGTACCTCCAGAAAAGAATTAAACAAGCAATATTATACATTTGTTTATTTATAGAAAATGCAGTCTTCAGAATCCATGGATTTATCTTGAGTTTCCTGTTTCGTTGTTTTATTCTCGTTGGTTTGCTGCATAGGAAAGATGACATTTTCACAGATGGGATCATCTACAGTTTCCAGTTCATCATCTCTAAAGTCTATTGTCATACGATTTGTACATGACGCTTCCTGACAATCTGAGCGAATCAGAGCATTCTAAACCGAATCGTCGACGACTACATGCTTTTCCACAAGACTGTTAATTTACATGATATGTTTTTCAACAAAAAATCGGGCGCAGAATTTGATGTCTTCATTCGTGACACCAGCGTGAAGTTTTAATATTCCCATTTCCACTGTAGTAGAGAGCTCAAAGGCTCAAAATGTTCATCCTGTAGGGCTTTAAATACTAAAAGCAACAACTGGCTAAATCGATGTCTTATAAACTTCCAAAAAAGTTGTCCAAAGATTGTCCTGTGGAAAAGTGTTATTCAAAATTTTCGAGTAATGCAGTGTATCAGATAGCCGAAACTCGGCTTGAATACTATTACTAGACGCGCATTTCGCTACCCATGTTGGCATCATCTGGAGGCGAATAAAACAGTTTTAATCGTCTCCAGATGATGCCAACATGATTGGCAAAACGCACGTAAAGTAATAGTATTCAAGTGTTTTGGTGTTTGTGGAAGCTACTTCAGAGGCAGCCTCTCCCCCCTCCAGATCTTCGGATAGTGATATCGAATCGGAGATGTCGACTATTGTCTTGTATTTTATTAGCTAAAAAACTGGACACAATAAATGTATCATTGATTCTAAAGATATACTGATGTTTTGGTATTTCTTTCCCACTTCCTAGTACCTAATCGCCGTTTGAGTGAAAGCTGGAACGAAAAAGGATGAACGATTTATATCAGTACATATTTTAGTAACAGATTCGACATTATTTAAAAAAATAATGTCTCGCGTAATCACGGGTTGTGACACCACAGCCAGTTTTCTAGATTGGGCAAAAAAATTGCTGGAAAGTCTATCTCATATTACAAATTGTTTGGTCTTAAAGGAATAGCTAATTTTAACTATACTTTATTCGGATAAGTTCACACCTTTGTTTTAAAATTATATATGAGCACCGAAGAGATATCCTTAATGAATAATTTGTACTAGCAGCTTCAAATTCACTGGATAAATTACTACTTACAGATAACAGTTTAAAACTTCATTGCTTATACGGACTCATCGCAAAACCAGTATTTGGTACAGTGCTCTTAATACTCCCTCCCTTAATGTGCTCAAATGGTTGGCAACTTATTAGTGGTAAACTGGTACCATTATTTCACTCTCCCACTTTTTCCGCAAGATCTCACCATTTTAAGCAGCTGCGGATATAAAAAAAGGTGTGCAATAGCTGAAAAAAAGCTTTGCATAATATCTTGACATGAGTCAAAAATATTGTTCGAATGTCTCCTCCAAAAATATATATATAGGGTGTCCCGAAACTCCCGCCTTCCCCTTTAGGTGCCAATTCTCCATGCAAAATTAGTAAGAAAAGTTCCTATAAACATGTGTCCGGAAATGCTTTCTAAGGGAGCTACGGCTCTCTAAGAATGGCGCAAAAATGGGTGTTTTTACTAATTATCTCGGAAATGATTTGGGACAACTTTATGAAACTTGGTTAACTTTTTTCGATTATTAAAGGTTATTGTTTTATAGTATTAGCCAAAATTAATTTTATCCAGGGGCGGAGAAACGAGGGGTCGGTGTTCTTTGTTTATACATATTAATTTTGCCATTTGACATTTTTAGTATTTTAATCCCTGATTATGATTCCCTGGTTAATTCTGCATAAAAAAGGGCCTCTTTACAATTAGCCATATGGCAAGCCGTTTTCGAGTAAAAGCGGTCTAACCGAAATATTGCGTATTCGTTTGCTAAATGCGCATTATTTATTTTTCAAAGTAGGCGTAAAACAATAACCTTTATTAATCGAAAAAAGTTAACTAAGTTTCATAAAGTTGTCCCAAATAATTTCCGAGATAATTAGCAAAAGTATTTTTGCGCCATCCTTAGAGGGCCGTAGCTCCCTTAGGAAGCATTTCCCGACACATGTTTATAGGAACTTTTCTTACTATTTTTGCATGGAGAATTATATATATATATATATATATATATATATACAGAGTGTCCCGAAACTCCCGCCTTTCCCTTTAGGTGCTAATTCTCCATGCAAAAATAGTAAGAAAAGTTCCTATAAACATGTGTCGGGAAATGCTTCCTAAGGGAGCTACGGCCCTCTAAGGATGGCGCAAAAATACTTTTGCTAATTATCTCGGAAATTATTTGGGACAACTTTATGAAACTTAGTTAGCTTTTTTCGATTAATAAAAGTTATTGTTTTACGCCTACTTTAAAAAATAAATAATGTGCATTTAGCAAACGAATACGCAATATTTCGTTTAGACCGCTTTTACTCGAAAACGGCTTGCCATATGGCTAATTGTAAAGAGGCCTTTTTTTTATGCAGAATTAACCAGGGAATCATAATCGGGGATTAAAGTACTAAAAATGTCAAATGGAAAATTAATATGTAGAAACAAAGAACACCGACCTCTCGTTTCTCCGCCCCTGGATAAAATTAATTTTGGCTAATACTGTAAAACAATAACCTTTAATAATCAAAAAAACGTAACCAAGTTTCATAAAGTTGTCCCAAATCATTTCCAAGATAATTAGTAAAAACACCTATTTTTGCGCCATCCTTAGAGGGCCGTAGCTCCCTTAGGAAGCATTTCCGGACACATGTTTATAGGAACTTTTCTTACTATTTTTGCATGGAGAATTAGCACCTAAAGGGGAATGCGGGAGTTTCGGGACACCCTGTATATATATATATATATATACATATAATTGAAGAAATTGAAGAAAAATATGTTTGTAGAAGAAGAACAAAGACTTAGTATGTTTATTATGTGCCTATTTGTAAACTACTCGTTGAAATTTGAATAATTTACGTTTCATGATGCTTAATTATAATGAAAAATATCCCACCTTTCAAAGAAATATTCACCTGTGCATCTAATGTGAATTTTTTATGCGAATATTTTATTTTTTAAAGTAGGTATTAATAGTCCTGTCAATGAATGGTTTCTAGAAGAAAATGCCGAGATCACAATTTTTTACTTGAGGGACTATTTATCAAAAGTCCCCGAACACAGAAGGTGCGGAGGACATGAAAAAGGTCCCGGTTTTTGGTTTTCCTCTCATATCTCGAAAACAGTTAGCCATAATCAAAAAGTGGCTATATGTAAAATTAAAGCTGCCTGTACAGATATCCGTTTCATAACAGACTGAATTCAAATATCGAATAAAAAATGTTTTTGTACCAGATGCCCGTCCGTTATTATGTTCTTTGTTGAATTTTTGATTTGATTTTAAACTGTTTACAGTCAGGTGTATTCTTTGTGTTTTTTAGGTTAGATCTTCTATTGTTTCAGACCTGACATGCGCCGTAGTGTACACTAAAGCGGGTTAAAGCATTTACGCGTAGTCCTTAACTCATTTTTGCTTAATTGATGTGTTAACAAGTGTGTGTGTGTGTGTATACCGTTTCTTGTAAACACTATAACTTCTGTTAAAATATTTAATTACAATTTGGAACATATGTAAAACAGCATAGTAACATAATCCCTATTAAAATTGGGCCATATCTGAATACATGGTGATAACCAGAGGCCTACAAACTCTCACAACATAATAATCTTATTAAAAACACCATGTTCCAAATTTTAGGACAACATTGATATATCATCTAATTTAAATAAAGTTGGTTTGAACCTAACATACACCCGGTCTATTGCGGTTTATAAATCTTATACATCTTCATATTTTTGTATGCTTAATCAAAAAAACGCATTTTGAAATTAAAATAAAACCTATTTTACGTAAGAGTGAGAGTTTGTAGGCGTCTGGTTATGACCATGTATTACAGATATGACCCAATTTCAATAGAGATTATTGTACTATTCTGTTTTACATATGTTTCAAATTGTAAATAAATATTTTAAGTCTAACAGAAGTTATCGTCTTTACAAGAAACGGTATACACACACACACACACACACACACACACACACACACATACATATACACGAACACACACACACACACACACATACATATACACGAACACACACACACACATACAGATACAAAGACATTTTTTATTCCAAATTTGAGTTCAGTCTGCTCAAAAGTACATTCGTTGTGAAGTGAAAAATTGTGCATGCGGTGGTAGTGTCCGGATAGCAACAATTAAGTGATAAGTGCTAATATTTAATTAATACGAGTGATTAAATCTTTCAGTGCAGCGTAAAAAAGTGAAAACAGTCGACAAATATCGAGTAGGTACCCGACCCGAAGGAACGAAAGGCCATAAATCAATCAAGATAAGTCCACTTTACCTTTAAAATATTTATGTCTTAAGTACTTCATAAGCAGACCTGAAATGCAATAAATTCGAAATAAGTTAATAAACAATTCTCTTCCAGCAAATACTACCAGGGGCGTACCATTAGAGTCACAGTACACCGCGCCAAATTAAATCAATTCAAAAATAATAAAAACTTGGATAAAATTGTTGCCCATTATTAGCTTGGTTTCAGTGCCATTAAAATTAAACAAATATCATGCAAGCTATAAGAACATACTGACTGTCTACACTTCACATCTGGTACGGCTCTGGTAAGGTTAAGGAATTTTATTAAAAACGTTTAGGTCCGTAAGAATACGCAAAAAGTAAGCAAGAAATAATAACTCTGCAGAGAACACAAAAATAATGTATCCACTACAAAACGTAACAACGAAGACACATCAACTACTGGCACAAAAATCGAGCACTAAGCCATCAGTTAGAAGGAGAAAACATAACAACCCCGGCACACGCCAACACTATGAAAAGACCAGTAGAGGAGTTGCATAGGTAACCAGACGAGAGAGCTCCATCGAAATAAGGACGGAAAATATAAACGAAAACATAGCCATCATACAAAATGATCAAAATCATTGATGATTGATCAATCAGACAAGACAGCAGGAAGGGTATTCATGCAACTGAGTCGAGAAATCAGAAGAAACGAAAAAAGAAAAAAATGGGGAAACCGGGTTACACGTGGAAAACAACAACTAAGAGGATCATGAACAAACTGAGAAGCGACCAAACATACTGGAAAAGAAAGCGAGTGGAAAAAATGAACTCCACAAAGAAATCGCAGCGATATACCCTACCAGAACCAGAAACCGAGGCCTCAGAAATCTCAGAAGGATAAGAAGAAAATTTGTAGAAACAGAAACACAAAAAGAGGAGCATAAACATTAAATAACGAATACAATGCGACAACACATTGGACTTGTCATCTTGCTGTCGAGGCGACCAGACCTGCTTTATAATGCTCTGTCACCAATGGGTACCCATAAAAGTTTATAAAAATTAAATAGCGACAACGTGTAAAAAATATAGTTAAAAAAAGTATAAGTGGATGTGTTTGTAAAATAATACATATCTCGGAACATTTTCAGTAATTGATAAGAAATATTAGTGTTTAATTAAGTATACAAACCAAAACTTTACACAGTGCTTCCCCTCTAACGCAGTAAATAATGGTATATATAGTGCAGTGAAATCGTGCCAGGCGGCAAAGAGGAGAAAGAAATCAGTAATAACCGAAGAGGGACTGCCTATATGGAGCACTAAGCCAACAATTAGAAAAAGAAAACCGGCACACACTAACGCTATGAAAAATCAAGAAAAATGTCCATTATACTATTAGGAGACTTCAATGCACATATACTCCACACATGGCCTAACTAAAATGGAAACGCGCTGAAAAACCTAACACACATGTTTGACTTAACAATAAGAAATACATGGAGCAAAAGTCAAACCTGCATTGACACCTGGAGTAATGGAAGCTCAATCACACAAACAGACCATACCCTGGAAAGCAGAGAGATAAAGGCAAGGATTAAGAAGGTTAAAGCAAAAAGGACAGCAGAAGAAAGCGCTAACACTGAACAGCAGCAAACTAAAAATAGGGAGACCATGTTACACGTGGAAAACAACAATCGATAGGATAAAAAAAAACTAGGAAAGAAAAGCGAGGAAAAAACATGCGTCATGTGGCTCCTGCTGCTGACAACAAGCATGACCCAAATCCAACCCAGCATCGGAAACCGAGGAATCAGAAGACTCAGCAAAAGAAGATTTGAAGAAGCAGAAACACAAAAAGAGGAGCATAAACACTCCATATCAAGACACAGCACATATTTCACACGAAGATTCAGAAGAGGCAGATGCCCAGAACCAAAAACACAAAAAAGGGAACTTAAACGCTCCCCCACGACACAATGCGGTAACGCATCTCATAAATACCTACACCTCCCATCCCATGTTCCTTTACCATGCGCCATGTGGCTCTCGCTGCTGGCAACAAGCATGACCTTATTTCAACCCAGCGTGGACGTAGCAGGCCCAGCTGTATAACCCGGGGGGTGGCAGCAATGCCTACCGCACGCTGGTAAATCAATCAATCAATCAATCAACAATTTTTTTCCACGATGATTATTAAAAATTGTTTTCAATTTATAATAAATTTATAATAAAGTTAGAATACCGTTAAAAGATATACAATCCATTACTCAACCATAACAGATACGACAAAAATTAATAGAAACATTATTGTAGAAAATTTGGTCAGCTTTAATTTTGCATATAGCCACTTTCTGAGTATGGCTAACCGTTTTCGAGATATGAGCGAAAAACCAAAAACCGGGACCTTCTTCTGGCCCCCCTGCACTCCCATGTTCGGGGACTTTTGATATGTTTACCTCCTAAATAGTCCAGACATAGCTCTGAAATAAAAAATTGTGATCTCGGCATTTCCCTCAAGACCCCCTTATTGAAAGTTCATTGACATGTAGTCCCTTGAAGTAAACCAGAAAAAGTCAAAAAGCCCAAAAGTTCTCCCCGTTTTCGAGGACGGGGAATACAATGGTGACAATATTTTCCAACCTACCCTTCAACTAACCCTAAATCGGAAAAACCACTCCTTTTCCGATTTTCCAATGCTAGGCATTTTTTTATCGGAAAATTTTATCAAAGAAAGTTGTTCAGAATTGTCCAAAAACCTTAAATCCAAAATTTAATCAAAATTAAAAAATATGAAATTTTTTTTTAAAATATTGTCCAAGTCCAAAAATATCATTTAAATGTTTTTTTTTTTGTTTAAAAAATTCATGACAATTTTGTTTGAAATTAAACCAAGCTGTCAGGTAGTTGTTAAGTAATTATTAGCTTTTTTTATATTTTTTAAATTTATCATTTTTTTTTTCAATTTTTTTATTTTGATGAAATATTGGACTTAAAGTTTTTGGACAGTTCTGAACAACTTTCGTTAATAAAATTTTCCGATAAAAAAATGCCGAGCGTCGGAAATTCGGAAAAAGGGGTGGTTTTTTCGGTTTAGAGATAGTGGTCGGAGGGTAGGTCGGAAAATATTGTCACCATCGTGTTCCCCGCCCTCGAAAACGGGAGGAACATGTCTTGCGGTCCGGTCGCAGAACTTTTGGGGCAAAAGCTTTACCACAAGGGACTAAGGAGACTTTTGATATGTAAGGGCTATAAACAATCTATGATGATATAAAGTGTAAACATTTGCATCAAAATATTTAGGATATATTAAATACTTATTAATTGAGTTTTCAAGCACAATAGATAATAGTAATGCAAGCGCATTATGTCTTTCATTATTTACTTATTTCAAACGCTGTAATTAATTAACTGCTGAATTTTTATTTTTTTCTTCGAAATAACTGTTTATTTAATTAGAAAAATAATTTTCACCTAATTTTCGAATATAACTGAACAAGCATGGTGGCAAATTTTCCTCTAAATAATAAAGAAAATTGAAAAAATTACTACATTTAAAAATGGTATTCCTTCATATCCCCACAAAATTTTAAACAAAAATAGTAGCGGATTTTTGAAAAACCATCAGTTAAAAATTTATTGGTGAGAATTTCGTTAATAGTGGGTACATACATTTTGGGGTAGAAATGTAATAATCTTATTAAAGTTTCAACTTAAGCTATTCAAATTTCAGTGATTTGTAATAGACAAATAATTAACACATATTTTTTTTTCAATTTTTTTCGCTCCTCCATTTTTGAGATATTCGTGGTTAAAGTAATATAAGGGCTCAATATACATTTGAATCGTATATTAATACACGGCAGATCACAAATCTAGTGGCAACAGTTGACCGCGGGAATAGTGCGATCGAAGTAGGGGCGTAGCGAGCCAACTTTTTTGGGGGTTATTTTTCAAATTTGCCAACTTCATAAGACTTAAAAAGCCAACTCTGTAAATAATTAAAATAATACTTCTTCCAAAAAAAAAAAATTGATGAGCGCGGGGAGAAATTCTAAGAATTGCCACCTTGCAACTCGAATTTCCAACTTTTACCCAACTTTTTCCAAGTTCTACCGAAAGAAAGATTGATGAGCGGGACATAGAAAATCAAAAAAAAATTTTTCAATAAAAATTGCCAACTTCCATCTCAAATTTCCAACTTTTACCAAACTTTGACCAAATTCCGCCGAAATAAAAGTTCATTTTCAATAAAAATTGCCAACTTGCGTCTCAAATTTCCAACTTTTGCCAAGTCTGACAAAGTTGGGGGGGGGGTAACAATACCCCCCTTCGCTACGCCCCTGGATCGAAGGTTGGAATTTTAATTGCTTGGAGATTTTGTAGCTGAGTTGGTTTTTACATCATAACTCGCTTATTATTTCGCTAAAGACATTTAAAAAGGTACTTACATAGTCAGAAACCATTGGCCTATAATTTTTAAAGAATATTTTTTTTATTTTGAGGTTTAGTTGAGTGAGAAATTTAAAAGCGGCGCAATTGATTCAATCTTAGCGAGCGCCGAACAGAGATGCAGTTTGAGTTTCTCATAATAAGGAGCAATGCTTTTTTAAAAGTAGTTTATTTTTTTACAGCCAAACGGCTACAGAGAATATTATAGAATTTTAACCAAAGAGAATCTCGGCTATCTAATGCACTACACAACTCGAATATTTTCAATAACGTCCTTTTCCACATGACAATCTTTGGACAACTTTTTTTGGAAGTTTATCTATATATATGCTATCGATTTATCTCTGTTAACTTTTAGTATTTAAAGCCCTATAGAATCATTTTTTAAGGCACTTTCGGACGTACGAGCTTTCTACTGTTAGAGGATATATAAATCTTTGGTACGGACCATTCCTCCACTTGAAAATGAACTCGTTCGAAGTGTTGTGAAATTGATGAAATTAATTCTCTAATCTTTGCTTTGAAAACAAGATTGAATGTCAGGAAATTGTCTTCGTTGATGTACCTATAATAACAAGGAGCAATAAAAAACTATTACAATACATAAAGTCATTAGAAAGAAAAAAATTAAGTAGCAAAATATAAACAAAAAATGGTGTAAAAGGTCTGTTGTGCCATGGGCTCCAGATATGATTTTTTTTCATTCAGCTCTTTATTTGCATTTTAAATAATCCAAAAATCGTAAGGCTACTACCAAAATATGGGAAAAACAAGCGCTTCGGACCTTTATTTTTGAGACCTTGGCTTATAATCATGACGTTAGAGAATTTTTCTGCTTCACCATAAAGCTTTGTATATGGCAAAAAACTGCCATATCTCACTTAGTTTCCAATATATTGAGAGAGAGAATAAAGCTTCCATTATTTTATTGTTAACATTGTTAATAACTTTTGAATCCGGATAATCAGTATGGTATTCTAAACGATTTAATTTTTTATAACGGCGACCTGTGAAGTGTGAAGGCTAGTATCCGTGGATATCCTCTGTATTTGAGATTTAGCTAATTTCTATGGAGTATTTATACGAAGGTAGCAATCAAATTTTCAAGCCTCGGTAGCGCAGTAGGCAGCGCGTAAGTCTCATAATCTTAAGGTCGTGAGTTCGATCCTCACCCGGGGCATTATTTTTTTCGTAATATTAAATTACTGCCAACGAATATGAATACTTCTTTTTAATTCTAAATTTGAAAGTTTAGTTATTATTTTATTTACATCATGCAACTGATCTCTTTTAACTGCATATGAATAATGAAAATGTGTCAATAAGAGGTAATAATTATTTAGTCTCAGTAGATACCTACTAGCCATACTTCTAAAATAACAATGGCCACTGCAGTAACCTATAATCGATAATGTGGGTCATAGACCTAAACTATACCTAGTTGTTCAGTGTTCAGTTTGATATGACTACCTACCCACATAGTCGGGGAGCCCTCCCTAGCTGTACGTTGCATCCCCCCACCGATCCTTGGGGACAATATTTTTCATAAAGATTAAAGCCTAAGGAACAATTTAAGACATGTCCCCCAAAAAAAAAAAAAAAAATTGGCTGTACTTTCAAAATGGCGGCCATATGTTAAAAAAAGCTCTTGCCAATGTTGTTTTTGTCATTTAACACAAAAATTTAAAAAGATGGCCAAAAACTTTTTTCACAAAAAACAATGTGCATAAAATTTTCTACAATTTTGATCCCATACAATATTTTGATAGCAGTTACCATTTTCCAGATAAATGAGTCCAAAATTAAGAAAACATGGAAATTCATATATCGGTAAATCACTTAGAGGAAATAACTGTGACAATTATTTTAAGGCGTATAATATAACTTTATATTATTAACATAACAAAGAATAAAATAAACTGAAAAAAGTTAATAATAATAATAATGTAATTTGCAGACATTTATTTCGAAAACGGTAACAATGATATCTGGAAAATGGTAACTCCTATCCAAATATTGTATAGGAACAAAATTATAGAAAATTTTATGCACTTTGTTTTTTGTGCAGAAAGTTTTTCTCCATCTTTTTTAGTTTTCGTGTTAAATGACAAAAACAATATTTGCAATTTTTTTTAAACGGACGCCATTTTGAAAGTAGAGCCAGGGACATGTCTTAAATTGTTCCTTAAGCTTTAATCTTTATGAAAAACATTGTCCCCAAGGATCTGGGGCTGCACGGACACTTAGAGTGGGCTTCCGTAGTATTACGTTTTATATTGAATTTTATATTTTATTTTAAGAGCTGAATCATTTATCTGGAAAATGGTAACTCCTATCCAAATATTGTATAGGAACAAAATTGTAGGAGATTTTATGCACTTTGTTTTTTGTGCAGAAAGTTTTTCTCCATCTTTTTTAGTTTTTGTGTTAAATGACAAAAACAATATTTGCAAATTTGTTTTTTTTTAACGGACGCCATTTTGAAAGTGCAGCCAATTATTTTTTTTTTGGGGACATGTCCAAGATTGTACCTTAGGCTTTAAAATCTTTATGAAAAACAATATCCCCAAGGTCCAGGGGGGGTGTACGGGCTCTTAGAGTGGGCTCCCGTAGTAACACACAAATATACAAAAAGCCATCAAAACTGGTAACTTTACATCAGAAAACTGATTAACCTTTATAGTCCAATCAATAGGTATTTGTTCTTGCAAAAATAGCAAGTCAGTTTTTCTTTTTTAATTCTGAGCAGTCCTGTCGAGGGGGGGGGGGGGGGACGAGGGTGATTCCCCCGGGCCAGGGTAATCAGTAATCAGACTATAATTTCCTGCAAAGTAGTTAGTAGTTGGCCTAATTTTTGAAGTAGTTAGCCCAGCTTTACCATTGGATGTATTGAGTTATTTAGAGAAGCAGAATTTAGCAAAACTTTTTCAATTACATTTATTGTGCTTAAACTGTTTTTAATGTTTTCTGCTTGTATAACCAGCAAGGAACGTTCCTTTTCTAAATTAAAATCAGTAAAAAACTATTTACGATTTTGTTTTCTTTGTTTATTCGATACGTTCATAAAAAGTTTATTGAGTATGATTTGTTACGTGCATTACTTTAATTTTGTTTCTGAAATTAATATTTATGGTGTCTAGCAGATAGCTGCATACAACATGATTTACCATGATATGCAGAAAATAAAATGAAACCCCTGCAAAATTTTAGAGTGTTCTGAGGTAATTTAGTATATTAAATTATTAGTAAATTTGCGAAGATACACTACTGTTATTGACTATGTCAGGAATAGGGCGACGAACTTACTCGTGAAAGAACATATTTGAGATGTTTACATTTCCTTAACTGGCATAAAAAGTGAAGCCGGCGGGTGCGCTCAAAGTGCCGCGTTTTTTGCTTTCGGTCAAACAATCAGGACACCGGCGTGTTATTGACGGGTAACTCCTATCCAAATATTGTATAGGAACAAAATTGTAGGAGATTTTATGCACTTTGTTTTTTGTGCAGAAAGTTTTTCTCCATCTTTTTTAGTTTTTGTGTTAAATGACAAAAACAATATTTGCAAATTTGTTTTTTTTAACGGACGCCATTTTGAAAGTGCAGCCAATTATTTTTTTTTTGGGGACATGTCCAAGATTGTACCTTAGGCTTTAAAATCTTTATGAAAAACAATATCCCCAAGGTCCAGGGGGGGTGTACGGGCTCTTAGAGTGGGCTCCCGTAGTAACACACAAATATACAAAAAGCCATCAAAACTGGTAACTTTACATCAGAAAACTGATTAACCTTTATAGTCCAATCAATAGGTATTTGTTCTTGCAAAAATAGCAAGTCAGTTTTTCTTTTTTAATTCTGAGCAGTCCTGTCGAGGGGGGGGGGCGAGGGTGATTCCCCCGGGCCAGGGTAATCAGTAATCAGACTATAATTTCCTGCAAAGTAGTTAGTAGTTGGTTATCGCCTAATTTTTGAAGTAGTTAGCCCAGCTTTACCATTGGATGTATTGAGTTATTTAGAGAAGCAGAATTTAGCAAAACTTTTTCAATTACATTTATTGTGCTTAAACTGTTTTTAATGTTTTCTGCTTGTATAACCAGCAAGGAACGTTCCTTTTCTAAATTAAAATCAGTAAAAAACTATTTACGATTTTGTTTTCTTTGTTTATTCGATACGTTCATAAAAAGTTTATTGAGTATGATTTGTTACGTGCATTACTTTAATTTTGTTTCTGAAATTAATATTTATGGTGTCTAGCAGATAGCTGCATACAACATGATTTACCATGATATGCAGAAAATAAAATGAAACCCCTGCAAAATTTTAGAGTGTTCTGAGGTAATTTAGTATATTAAATTATTAGTAAATTTGCGAAGATACACTACTGTTATTGACTATGTCAGGAATAGGGCGACGAACTTACTCGTGAAAGAACATATTTGAGATGTTTACATTTCCTTAACTGGCATAAAAAGTGAAGCCGGCGGGTGCGCTCAAAGTGCCGCGTTTTTTGCTTTCGGTCAAACAATCAGGACACCGGCGTGTTATTGACGGGTTTAAGTAAATATCTCTTATATCTATCTACTTGCCGTTGCAGAGATCACTAACAGAGGGTCAATGTCTTTTCGATTCATTTCGCTATTTTTGTAGTGTGATTTGATTAAAACCAAAAAGTCGCTTCTATCCTCTCCAGCTTTGCTGTCAGTAGTGTCAATTCCAAGTCTGATAAAGTGATATAGTTGTACCGCATTACGTCAGATTGGTTAAAGTCATTGGCGGCGCATTTCTACAAAAAATAAGGTGATTTTTTTTGGTCATTTTTTTTGTTTTTCATTTTTTTAACTCCTTTCGGTGGGGATGTCATAGAACTCTCCAAAATCGTCCTAAGTTGAAGACAGAATCAAAATTCGACTTAGGCAAAAATTTCATTTAAAGACATTTTTAAGAGTCTGCAGAGGCACAGATCAGTCCATAAGGACCGTTTTGGGTTCTATAAGGCGATGGAAATGACCAGGTGAAAATTCGAAGAAACACCGAATTTTCACTTAGGAAAAATGTTTTTGATTCAGGATATGAGAGCAGAAGTATATAATGACAAATATTTATGAATAATATACTTTTTCAAAGGTACTACAAATTGGACTTTGAAAAATAATATTTTTGAAAGGGCGTCAAAATTTGGCTCAAGAATCGATTTATCGAAAGTACGCCAAAATTTCACTTGCAAAACTGCGTTGAAATTTGGCTTGAAAATCGATTTTTCAAAAGTACGCCAAAATTTCACCCGCAGATTAATTTTTCAAAACTACCTTGAAATTTGGCTTGAAAATCGATTTTTCAAAAGTACGCCAAAATTTCACCCGCAGATTAGTTTTTTAAAAGTACCTTGAACTTTGGCTTGAAAATAGATTTTTCAAAAGTACCACAAAGTCAGTTTAAAAAGTACCACGAAAATATACTTTGAAATATTTTTTATTTTTTTATTCCTCCACCAAAGACCTTTGATGCACGGTCGTTGAAAGCCCAATTCTAAAGTATGAGCATAAAATTTTAGCGATGCACTGCATCCAAAAAGCAAAATATAGTCGGGAATCAATCTTCTCAAAAGACGCTCCTAAAATGCCAGGGTGTGAACTCAAAGATATACTTTTGAAAAAATATGTACATTATCTGGAATGACTTTGCGCA
The DNA here is from genome assembly GCA_936432065.2 of Rutpela maculata. NCBI lineage: Eukaryota > Metazoa > Arthropoda > Insecta > Coleoptera > Cerambycidae > Rutpela > Rutpela maculata. Next base: position 222,687,580 of record OW386285.2, read on the forward strand.
TCTAAATCCGGAGGGCGCCATTCTGTCCGCGATTGCAAAAAAGCATAAAAAAAAATTTTCCGAAATTTTTTGTCACTGAAAATTGATTAATTTTATGTTCCCATCTCATTTACAGGGTTATTTTTTAATATTTCCTAATGATTTTCAAACTAATGGAAAGCTTATTCCTTCTTGATTCTGGTACTGCCAAATAATTTTCGAAATTATTGTTAACAAATGCTACAGAAATTGTTTAAACAAAGCATGTTCGAAGAGTGCACGGTAAATTTCAGTATCGAGACATTTTAAAAACTATTATAGATAGATGCATACTTCTATGATATGAAATTTGCGAAAGAGAATGAAGCAGTTTTTGGTGAAAGAATTATCTGCATTGTTTTATTGTTGTAAAAGATATGACTATTTTTGTACAGCGCTCCGTTATTTCCGCTATCGTTTTGGCTGACACGTTCGCGCGCTGTGGCCGATCGGTAACTTGCTGGCAATATACTGTGATTGCAAAAAAATTACGATGCGTATTACTTATACGTAAATATTATCATTTGTCATTATGAAAAAAAACGAAGGTATTTAAAGATTAGTTTACTTGAGAACCAAAATTATTATATTTTAACTTAAAATATTGATTAGAGACAGAAAACCATATAACTAATTAAATGAACTTAAATTTACTTTTTGTGCTTGAGAAATAGAAATACAAAAATAATAATATACATACATACATACATTATACTTAAACTAAATTAACAGCTAATACATTTACCCTCTCAGTAACAATCTATTATGCATTCCAACCCAGCTTTGCTACGACTGCAGTTTCCGATACATTTTTTAAATTTACATTAACAAAATACATTTTGAGAAGTTATATTGGGACGAACATTTATAGTTATTAATTTAGGAATAAGTACGTTATTTTTCAAATCCCAACCAAAATCAATTGGATCGGGAATTTCTGGGTTTATCTCAGTTGCATTCTTCCACAGAATAATTTGATACGCAGCTCTCAACATATGTTGATAAAAAGAATCGTCGGTAGGCGATAAATTCCTTATATCAGACTTATCGTCGACCATATAACATTTACTTCCACATCCAGTGGAAGTATAGTAACGACAAGAAAAAATTTGAAAAGTTTTATTGTTCAAATAGGCTTAGAATGTCATAAAACGTCGAGATTTCAAGTTTGAGTGAAAAAAAATTCTGTTTGTCGATCTGTCTGTCTGTAACGTTTTTTGTGCGCACGATTACTCTGGAACCGTTTTAAGTTATTGACTTGAAATTTGGTACGTACGCGTATGTATTTTAAGGTGATCTAGAACTAGATTATATTTTCATCTTATTCCGTTGAAGGGATGGGGAGTAAACTGGAGTAAATATATAAATCAAGCAGGTAAGAGTTCATAAAATTGGTATTTAGTATTTACAAGATAAGCTATAAGGTCTCAAAAGTTTTTTTGGCATTAGCCACTCCCATTACCACCCCCACCCCATTATTAAAGGGAATTAAACAATTGTGATTTAGTGTGTGTACAAGAATCAAAAACCTTCATCCACCCCCATTACCACCCCTCTATCACCACCTCCACCCTACTACCGATGAGGGATATTGTTTTATGGGTTTTTGGGGTAGACGATTTCAAAAATTATATTATTAAAGTTCCATAAACAATTATTTCCACATAAAAAATTTATTCGTTCTGAGAGACATGGATGGAAAATCTGGATGTGGAAGCAGTGAATTCCTTGGGCAGCGGTTTTTAAAAAAATACCGGGCCAGATTTTGAAAAGTAATGAAATCATTGTAGTTCTTTGTAGTTCTTTATCTTCTGTATGTCTTAAACATTTTTTACAGCGTTAGTTTTTCCTTTTTTAAATAGAAAACTGACTGTATCACAGTCAGTCAAAGCATAAATGTACAAAAATAAATTACCCATATTCATTTGAGCACTTATTGTCTTCTCTATAGTTAATTCTCGCACAGCATGATGAATCGGTATAAATAAATACATCAAATCTACGACACCATTATTCTAGACACAAAATATAGGGATAAGACAAAAATATCTGTTGTAGCTTCTATTATTATTCTACCATACTCCAGATTTGATAATATAGGATGATCGCAAATATTCTAGTGTCGGCTTCATTATGATTATGATGAGAAAAATGCAATTGCGCTATTATTTTTGTAATTTCATCGGATACTCTGCAATAATAATGGAAATATACAGGCTATTAAACTAATACAAAAATTATTTTAAATATATTTTACATGAATTTATAAACAACACACAACACAGTTACTGTATACGCTACTCATAAGATTTTATGTTATTACACTACACCTCAGCAGGTAGTCAACAAGCCTAAAGAGAGCGAGGCAATGCGAGACATACATGTACACTGTATATCTACCAAAAGACGAGCCGGATCACAACGCGTGCTGTACAAAAATAATCGTATCTTTTACAACAATAACGCAATGTAGATAATTCTTTCTCTAAAAACTGCTCCATTATGTTTTGCAGATTTCATGTCATAGAAGTATGCATCTATCGATAATAGTTTTAAAAATGTCTCGATGCTGAAATTTACCGTGCACTCTTTGGGCTCTCTTTGTTTAAACAATTTCTGTAGCATTTGTTAACAACAATTATGAGAAGTATTTAGCAGCACCGGAATCTAGAAAGAATAAGCTTTCCGTTGGTTTAAAAATCATTAAGAAATGTTAAAAATTAAGCCTGTAAATGCGGTGGGAATATAAAATTAATCAATAATTAGTGACACAAAAATTTTCGGAAAAAATTTTTTTTCGCATTTTTGCAATCGCGGACAGAATGGCGCCCTCTGGATTCAGATCCGCAAGGTCATTTCGGATAATGTATGTATTTTTTAAAAACTATATCTTCGAGTTCACACCCTATGATCGATTTAGTGGCTCCTGATTCCTGACTAATAGAAGATTTTGTCAAAGCCGGCGTAGTGCCGATAAGCAGAAATTGATAAAAATCAATGCACATGTACAAGGCCGGTTTCTCGCATAAAAAGAGTTTGGATTGACTGAGCGGCTCACAATTTGGTTGAGCGCGTTGAGTGGTCCAGACAAAGCAATGGTAGAAAAGCCAATAACAGGGCTTTTCAAATGACAAAGTTATAGAGGAAAACGTCTTGTGCATAAAAATCCAAAAATTCAATTTTGCCTAAAAGTCGCTCGAAGGTGGGTTGCTGCCATATCGATAATATTGAACAACTGCATAGGAGCAAGTAAATCGTGGACTGATCGAACGCCATTAAACTTATGCAGTTATAAGTCCTCATGAATGTGTTTGAGTACGTGAATCTCCACGATACAAGAACTTTAAAGCTAAGTAGTCTCTAGCGAAACTAAATTCATTTAGTAAAACTTTTTTAAGTTAATTTCAGTCAGCCGTAATTATAAATTACAAATAGTCTCAGAATTCTCTAAAAAGCTCGCATTTTGATTCTGAGAAGGTATGCATGAATCTTTTCTACCTAATCGATCGTTAGCGTGAGCGCTCTCGCTTGTATGGTTTGAAAGTCATTACCTTGATTGGGGAAGGCACGATTCTTATCTTGAGAATTTTGTATAACCAATTCTGTTAAATAAACGGATTCTTTGAACTATTGTTTTCTTAATTGATCTTGAGGCCTGTTGACGGTCTATAATCCCTGGAACTTTCGTATAGAAAACCGGATGTGTCGAGTTAATTCTCATTAACGTTCGACCTTCTGGTTGCTTTACGGAGGTTTGATAGGGATTTTTTTATGCGTTTTTTGAGAAATAGATTCCGTCATTAACAGACCAAAACGTGGTTTCCACGTACAAAAATTAATCCCTCCGCAGAGAAATTCTTCGGTTGGGATTTTTTTATGCAAAATTTCAGGAAATTAAGAGGTACCTAAACCTCTAACGAGGGAATTCAGGTCCAGAGAGAGCGTCATTTCCGATCTGTGGTAGTGCAGCCTTGGTCCATTACTCGGCTATCGAAGTGCATCTTATCTCGAACCCGCCTGGAAGGTAGAAGAACGGGGTAATACGCGACTGGCGCTCCCTGAGAAATAAATTGATGTCGCATCATTTTGACGCCCGGTAGTGCGTTCTTCTACAGGGACAACCTACTGTTAAATTTTCCGCATGTCATGGTAGATCACGTTGTATATGGGGCCTGGGATATAACATGTTGGCATTGCTGTTATGTTTTAGCAAATATTCTTCTGAGTATTTTATCTTATGTCAGACCCCCCGACCGTTTTGGCGCTAGCCGCCCCAGAAAATATTCAATTGTGGAACAGAGTATAACACTTTGGGGCTTGGTGTTAGTTGAAGAGGGTATCTTGGCGATCAACATTCGATATATGTCAACATTTTTTCTCCGTGCAATTGGCAGCACTGGTGACATCAATTATGGCCGAAATTGGAACGTAGTATAACAATTGCACCGCCACTGGCTGAATTGCGAATTACAAGCCTGGCCGCGTTAATAACTTTGTATTACCACAAAACGCTAAAGTTTCGATTGAAGCAGACACCAGTCGAAATACTTGTTCCTACTCAAAGGAGCTCTCGTGCCAGCCACACCACACCACTTGCAGACTTTAGTTTCGAGCTATTGGCTCTCGTCAGTGCGAGGTAGGTCTGAGATGGCTGGAACGAGGCCCTTGTTCACTCACGCTCTTGTTCAAATGACGAGATTTATAAAACCACGACATGCAACAAAAATGGCAGGCTCCATCTAGCGGCTGAACTCCATTACAATCGAAACAGCAGTAGCCCTGACACGGGCACAGTTAGTAGGTATGCTTTTAGAGGGCAGAATATTTACTAGTGAAATATTTTTGTCGAACTCATGTAAGGAATAAAAACCAGACTGCAACCAACAACTATTCATCGGACTAATACCCCGCCAAGCGCTGAATTATGAATTACAAGCCTGGCCGCGTTAAGTGCGATAACTGTGTATTGCCACAAAACGCTAAAGCCATCTTAGACCTACTCAAACCTACCTTGCACTGACGAGAGCCAATAGCTCGAAACTGCAGTCTGCAAATGGTGTGGAGTGGCTGGCACGAGAGCTCCTTTGAGTAGGAATAAGTCTTTCGGCTGGTGTCTGTTGCAATCGAAACTTTAGCGTTTTGTGGCAATACACAGTTATTGCACTTAACGCGACCAGGCTTATAATTCGTAATTCAGCACTTGGCGGGGCATTAATCCATTGGTTGCACTCTGGTTTTTATTCCTTAATATATTTAAGGAAACGTATAGAGGAGTTCGACAAAAATATTTCAGTAGTAAATATTCTGCCCTCTAAAAGCATACCTACTACACCACAAATCTACCCAATTCTTGCTTATGTATCACTACTGATTTTTTATTAACTCATTCATTTAAGAACTTTTAACAATTATTAGATATTTAAAGCAAGTCTTTCCAAATTATTGAAATTTAGCTACATTAGATTAGATCAGGTACATTTATCAGAATAAAATAATAAAACAAAAAGTTTTTTTAATCTTGAAAATATTTTCTTTATATAAAATTATTTTTCCTATCGATCGGACACAAAATGTACGCAATTCCCATTTGCAATATTGCTGCTGATATTTTAATAATATATTAAAAAATTATTATTAACAGCACCTACCTTAACTCTTAGAAAGGTGTAAAATTTTAGTTCATAGAGGTACAGGGTGTGGTGTAATTAGTTTCATGTTATGACAAAAACTGGTAATGGGGAACGACTATAGTAGAACAGAAAATATTTATTGTGTTATACAACGTGATTTACCATGATATGCGAAAAATAAAATGGTGTACTAGTCTTCAATGTGGGAAAGCCCCTGCAAAATTTTAGTGGTCCGAGGTAATTTAGTATGTTAGAAAGAGTTTAAAACTTACGAAGATACGCTACTGTTACGTGTCTGTGGTCAGACGAACTTACCTGTGAAAGAGCATATTGGAGATATTTACATTTTCTTAATTGATTGGCATAAAAGTGAAGCTGGTGGGTGCGGTCAAAGTGTGGCGTTTTTTGCTTTCGGTCGAACAATCAGGACACCGGCAGGTACAAGGCACCGCCGAAGTTGGTGTTTTTGTGTTATTGACGGGATTAAGTAAATATCTCTTATATCTACTTGTTGTTGTAGAGTTCACTAGGATAGAGTCAATGTCTTTTCGATTTATTTCGCTATTTTTGTAGTGTAATTTGATTAAAACCAAAAAGTCATTTCTACCCTCTCCAGCTTTGCTGTCAGTAGTGTCAATCCCAAGTCTGATAAAGTGATATGGTTGTACCGCGTTACCTCAGATTGGTTAAAGCCATTCGCGGCGCATTTCTACAAAAAAATAAGGTAATTTTTTTTGGTATTTTTTTTATTTTTCATTTTTTTTTTACTCCTTTCGGTGGGGACAACCTACTGATAAATTTTCCGCATGTCATGGTAGATCACCCTGTGTATAAATGTACACAGATACAATATACAGCACAAAAGGTGACGTTCGTTTCAACGTTCTTCCTAGTAAAAGATCGGAAGATTATTAAGCGATATAGAGCTTGGAAGAGAGTGACGTCAGCGAATCGAGCGTCTGAGTTTATGAAGAATTAGATTTTAAAGCAGTATATTTCTGGAACCATTTATTAGATCGACCTCAAATTTTCAGTGTAATAACTACTTGATGATTACTTCGTACAATTGTAATAAAAAGTGCAATATGAAATTTGACTAAATGAAACGAATTACAAGCCTGGCCGCGTTAAGTGCATTGCCACAAAAGGATAAAGTTTCGATTGCAACAAACAGCAGCCGAAAGACTCATTCCTATTCAAAGAAGCTCTTCGCGCTAACCATTCCACACCACTTGCAGACTGCAGTTACGAGTTGTTGGCTCTCGTCAATGTAAGATAGGAATGACTGGAACTAGACCCTCGATATCACTCTTGGTACATGACGAGATTTATAAAACCACTACATGCAATAAAAGTGGTGGGCTTCTTCTAACTGTTGATATCCATTCATGATACAAAGAATTAAAGGTATGACATTGCGCATGTGGGCGGAGCCAAATCGACAGTTGCTTCGTCACGCGGTGATAATTTTCTACCCATTTCCTTCGTAAAAGTGAGTTTTCCCACGTCTGTGGAAGTTGTTTTTTGGATTATTTTACTTATTTTAGTGTTCTTGCAATAACCTTTAATTATAAGAATACGTTGTGCATTGGCATTATGTAAAAGTGACAATATGTTTAAAACGTATTTATGCGGAGATAAAGCTCATTTATAAAGAACGATGCTTACTAAGAACACTAAGAATCTCTATTTATTCAAAATTCCAATGAGTTCAAGCAAATTCATGATACAAATTCTTTGTATCATGAGGCAAATCCTATGTAATTTAAAATCCCGCTATCACCGCGTGACATCTTGCGCCAACTGGACCGAATTTAGCGCACTATCTATCATAACCTTGTATTCTTTGTATCATGATATCCATTGCTATCGAAGTAGCAGTAGCCATAGCCTGACATGGACATAGTTAGTAGATATGGTTTTAGGGCGCAGAATATTTACTAGCGTAATATTTTGTCGAACTCCCCTATATATTTCCATAGATATATAAGGAATACAAACCAGACTGCAAACAATAGCTGTTTTCCGGACTAATTCACCGCCAAACGCTGGATTACGAATTACAAGCCTGGCCGCGTTAAGTGCAACAACTATGTATTGCCACAAAACGCTATCTCAAAGAATTGAGCTAAAACAAAGTGTTGCGTTTTTTGCGCTAGGACAAAACAATCTAAAATGCTTAATGGAAGAACAAAATAGAGAAGATTTTTACCGCAAGTTAATAAAAAACAAAATTCCGCTCCCGGTAAACATATCAACACTATTAACGGAACACAATCAAAATATCTACTGGTATCTATATTCATTTCTTAGAACTATAAATATTGTAATTTAGTACTGGAAAAACATAAATGTATATATAGAATAGATAGGTTAATTCAGAGCTGCCTAGTAGTTAACTACAATTGTAGTTAAACTACATTTTAACTACTAACTACGAGTACTTATAGGTAGTTGTGAATACATTGGTATTGTATTGAGTATTCACTACTCAAACTACTTTTTAAAAGTAGTTAAAACTACTAATGTAATTTTAACTACTAAAGTAGTTGCAACTACTGTTCATGTGTTTTCATAGAATCTGTTTTTATATGTTTTTCTCATAAATGTGCTTAATAAATATCCAGCCCAGTTGTTCAGTGACAAAAACAGTTTCAGATATATCCCCAATAATAAACTTTAATAATATTAAATATTTATTAAAGAAATTAAAAAGGTTGCAAGTGGCAACAATGGAACAACATGTAAGTAAACTGTAGGGTAGGTTGTCGGGGCATTACGTAGGTACACTGCTTGCACACAGACGTAGAAAAGCATTTTGTGACTTCTTGTCGCATATTGGCACAATCATTTTACAAATTATATAACTATATTAGACTTTCCTGTTATGACATGTGACAAAGAAAGGTTTCAGTGTCTTAAGTACACAGTTTAGTGACCTAATTTCTTTCATCATGAAAAAAAATTCATGCTGTGTAAGTCTAAAGGGGCCATCCATAAATGACATCACGCTCCAGGGGGGGAGGAGGTTCGTAATTACGTGACTAAGTGTGATAAGGGGGAAGGGGGGGGGGGGGGGTCTGACTCAGTGTGATGTAACGAATGGTGAACGAATCAAGAAAAGAAAAATATTGTAATTTGATTTTTAGTAGCATTGCGCCCATGAGGTGACAAAAATTTTTTTTGGATTTTTACTAGCATCCCCCCCCCATGAGGCGAAAAATATCGTGAATAATAAATAACGGAATCGAAAAAACATAAGGGAAGGTCTCTATAAGTGTGACGTAATTTTTTTTTTTTTGGGGGGGGTGTCTAACTCAGTGTGACAAAACGTGACAATGAGGGGAGGAGGTCTAAAATCTCAAAAATTGGCGTGACGTCATTTATGATGGCCCCAAAGCGTACCTACAAAAGTAGTTGCAAATGTAATTGAAGACGCGTAGTTAAACTACTCTTTCAAAATAAAAGTACTCGAGTACTTTTCAACTACAATGCATTTTTAATAAGTACTCTGTAGTTAGTAGTTAACTACTTTTTCAAAAGTAGTTAACTACTGGTTAATTTAGATATAATACAGAATTGTAATTTTATTAAGGTAGGCTAAGGATATTCATTGAGAAAAAAAATACATATATAAAAAAAAATAATAGCACTGATAAAAAATAATAATAATAATGATAAGCAAAAGAAAAGAGTCAATATTAAACACAAAAGTATATATACATAAATAATAATAATAAAAAAAAAGATAACAATTTTAAAGAATATATATGGGTACATACGTGCAGATAAAAATAATTAAAACATGAGTACTTATATACAAAATAAATAAAATAAAAAAAAAATTATTATGATAAGCAATACCGGGTGAGTCACGAATTGCGCTCGCCCCGATATCTCCTAAAATATTTGGAATAGAAAATTGAAATGTGGAGGGCTTATTACACGACTAAAATGCCATCTTTTTAATAAAAAATCAAGTTTGGTGCACATCCGGTTTGACCGGAAATGCCCACAACTTTCGATTTTTAAATGGAACACCCTATATATTTTTACATTTTTGGAATCTAGAGGAAATTTTGAATACAATACATCCATTTTGGTCACTTTTTGATAAACATTAAAAAGTTTATTAAAAAATCTATTTCTGAATCCAGAGTGCTGTGGTTCCCAAAACATATTTTAGTTTGTGTGCTACGTTACTATAAAAATACAAAGAGCAATATGATTGCATTACTTAATTGTCTAGAGGCGTTTAAAATTTTCAAATGTGATTTTTACCCACTAACTCGGTTTTTTTAAATGGGAAGTTAATCGTTCACCAACAATTTTAAATACCTCATTTTCATACGAATCTAATGATACCAAAATTTTGAAAATCCGCTCAGAAATATTTGAGATTTCAGCCAAAATACAATGCAACCAAGCTTTCAGAAACATGCGGCTAATAGATAATAGATTAGTGGGCTTTGGAAACTAAAATGACACATTTCTGTGTAAATCTGGTAACCTAATAACATTGGAAACATCATAGTAGCCATTGAATGTAATAAAACAATATCAGCTGCCAGACAGACTCGTGTAGTTATAGGCAATCTTGAGCTATCAAACATTTAATAATTGTGAGCGCAAAGAACGTTACAAGTAAGTTTAGCATAGGTATGTTGAGGTAAACACAGTTACATCCACAAGGAAATTAGCAATAGAATGCGACATCAGTACGGTTTTCAGAGTTTTATTTAAATGAACATAAATATCGGGCCTATAAATAAACAAAAATCAATTCCGTTTGAACAATTAAACTTAAACTAGGTAACAATAGGTATCCATATTAAAATAATTAATATAACTAAACATTCAAAATTGACATTTATAGATATTGTTCAAAATGTCCACCATTTTTTTCTATACACAATTCGGCTCTGCGTACAGTTGCTTGAATGGCTCTACGCAATTCAGCCGGCGTTAGTTCATTAAGAGCCCGTACAACTTTATTTTGCAGCTCTTCACGGGTATTTGAAGAAGTTTGATAAACTTTATTTTTGAGAGTGCCCCATACATAATAGTCGAGGGGTGTTAAGTCAGGTGACCTAGGAGGCCACCTGATATGACCTTGATTTGCGATAAGGCGTTCACCATACAAGTTGTTTAAATATTCCATCACTCTTCTGGAATTATGTGGGGGAGCACCATCTTGTTGGAAAAACAGATTTTGTAAATAGGCAAGAGGAAGTAAGTCAAGAAATTCTGCTATCTGGTTTTGTAAAAAGAATAAATATCGTTCGCCAGTAAGTGTTCCATCAAAAAATATGGGTCCAATTATTCGATCTCCAAGTACTCTAAGCCAACAGTTAAACCCAAATCTTTCCTGAATATTCTCCCGCCCTACCAACCTCGGATTTTCTTGAGCCCAGTACCTAGTATTATTTCTGTTAAACATACCTTGGTTCGTAAATCTACTTTCATCTGAATATAAAATATGAAAAGGAAAACCTGGGTTTTGTTGTACTGCATTTAAGAACCAGTTGCAATATACTAGACTCCTGTCGTTATCATCTCCATAAAGATGTTGGTGTATTTGGTATTTATAAGACCGAAACTTATGTTTCTTTAAAATTCTGCAAACCGAAGACTGACTAATGTCGCATTCCGTTGCCAATTCCCTTGTTGATGTTGTTGGGTGTACCATCACAAATCCTAATACATCAATTTCTTTGTCCTCACTTACAATAAATGTTTGATGGTAATCTTGTTGATCGGGTTCGTTTCTTAATTTTTGTTCCACTCTGGCAAACAAGTGTCTGCTTGGAGCACGTCTGTTCGGATATCGTTGCTGATACAGTCCTGCAGCTGCAGTTGAATTTTTGTGACACTCTCCATATATCAGTAACATATCGACCTTTTCATTTCTACTAAAATTATTCATTTTCTTTAATTTTTAATCAAAGAGATTTCCGCAACGCTTTATTTTTTATCTGTCTGGCAGCTGATATTGTTTTATTACATTCAATGGCTACTATGATGTTTCCAATGTTATTAGGTTACCAGATTTGCACAGAAATGTGTCATTTTAGTTTCCAAAGCCCACTAATCTATTATCTATTAGCCGCATGTTTCTGAAAGCTTGGTTGCATTGTATTTTGGCTGAAATCTCAAATATTTCTGAGCGGATTTTCAAAATTTTGGTATCATTAGATTCGTATGAAAATGAGGTATTTAAAATTGTTGGTGAACGATTAACTTCCCATTTAAAAAAACCGAGTTAGTGGGTAAAAATCACATTTGAAAATTTTAAACGCCTCTAGACAATTAAGTAATGCAATCATATTGCTCTTTGTATTTTTATAGTAACGTAGCACACAAACTAAAATATGTTTTGGGCACCACAGCACTCTGGATTCAGAAATAGATTTTTTAATAAACTTTTTAATGTTTATCAAAAAGTGACCAAAATGGATGTATTGTATTCAAAATTTCCTCTAGATTCCAAAAATGTAAAAATATATAAGGTGTTCCATTTAAAAATCGAAAGTTGTGGGCATTTCCGGTCAAACCGGATGTGCACCAAACTTGATTTTTTATTGAAAAGATGGCATTTTAGTCGTGTAATAAGCCCTCCACATTTCAATTTTCTATTCCAAATATTTTAGGAGATATCGGGGCGAGCGCAATTCGTGACTCACCCGGTATAGTACCTAATACTAGTAATAAGAAAATAATATTGTGTATAGAAAATAATATTGTATATAGTATATAAATAGGTGGGGAAATTTTGAATCATGAAAATGATATTTAAATATTGAATAAGGACAAAAGTTGTATGTATTCATGTACAAAGAGACTGGCTAGTTGGTTTAAACCAGTGCCATCAGACCAAACACACACACACACAAAACAATCAGGCGGGCCGGCACGACAGGTGTAATGTGGTACATTGGCAAGAACAAAATTTGGCTATCTTTACGCTTTTTTTTATAACTAAGTAAGTAAGTAATAAACTCTTAGGCATAACAGACGGTACCAGGAACAGTATTCAAATAAGTCGGGTATAATTTAGCTGGTGCTAAGGGTCTAACTCTTTGTTAACGAATGTTTTTTGTTTGTATGGTCGCTTTCCAGTTTTTTAATTCCATGAAACTAAGTACACCTCTATATTAAAAATTCGACTAACTTTTTTCTTCATTTTAAGAAAGTCCCTGTACGTGGCTCATATGATCATATATACATATCGATATAATTATTAGCAAAATATTAATAAAGTAAAAATAAATTTGCATGTCTTGGAAATTAAATTTATTTACATAAAATTGCTTTATAGTCGGAGAGCAGCCAATCTGTAGGAAGCATTTTAAAAGTAGTCTATACAACTCGCGAACACCCACCTAAAAAACAGATGATATTATGTAAAATGACCTTCTGGATTTGATTTTTGAGTTCGCCCATTAATTTGAGATTGCCAAATCGGTCAATTCGCAAATTTTTTGAAAAATTTTAAAATTATGTGTTAATTTTTGTTTTGCACATAACACATCATATCTTTTTTATTTTAATTCCGATTTTGACCAATATTTTACACATTATCCCTCCAATAATCTTGGACAGGCTGACGGCAAAGAATATAGTGTAACTAATAATATAGTGCCTAAAAAAAATATAATTACCCTCTATTGTCGGGGTTTTTTAAAATTTGCGTTGAAAAATACCCGATCGAGGTAACTTTTTTATTTTTAAAGAGAGAGTTATAGTATAAACGAGAAAAATGTTCCATATACTTTAAACAAACTTTTTTATAAAGATATTTTTTGGAAATTCGGCTCATGTAACGAGATGACGCTGTTGGAAGCGGCCGCGCAACTCGTCCGCATTAATTTAAAGCATAACTTCTGTTAACGTCGCCCATCTGTGGTGTCGGTTAAGCGATCAAGTGAGTCTACGGATTATTTAGTTTGTATTTGCAATTAAATGTTATAAAATTATGTAGATAATCTCGAAACATACACATTAAAAAATATATTTTCATTAATTATAACAGCAAGTGGGTACTAAAGATTACATTTTCCTTCGCATAAACAACTTATGTTACATTGCGCGTTTGCTTTGCTACACTTGCAGTTTGTAGTACAGCTATATAATTTACATTTACAAAATGGAGTTAACTCAATAAAATTGGGTTTTGGGCTTTTTGAAATCATCTTTGGAAATAAGATTTCCTCCTTTAGGTACCATCCAAAATCTAAAACATTTGGAATTCTGGGCTTAATTTGGTAGGCTGTCTTGTAAATAGCACATTGCACATTGCAGAAATGCCCTTTTTACTTGTATTCTCTGTACTAGGATTTACAATTTCTGATTTTCTTTTATAAGCAGTTCGGGTATACGATCTTCTACATTGTGCATGGTAAACTGGATTTAGTGATAAAAATAAATTTTTCTGTTCTAAATATTGTTTTAGAGCCACAGAAATGTCATCGGATTTTGCATTTGATCGGTACATTTCTAAAGCCGTAAATATCGCTCGCAGACAAAAAATTTTCATACCATTGTGTTAGTGAACGAATTCTGAACAACTTTCAAAATGTCCGTCTGTCTGTCCGTCCGTCACGTTTCTTGTAAGCACGATAACTGAAGAAAGAAAATTCCGATTGTACTGAAATTTGGACAGTAAATTAGTGTTAGCTTGAACAAAATCGATCGATAAATAAAAATGTTATTACTTAATGATTTAAATTTGATAAATTAACTCATATATAAAAAAGTCTATTTGACAGTCACATTTTGTCACTTTGACGGCGATAAAAAAAGGTGCATCGTTTCTTATCACGATAAAAATACCTGTTCCTCAAAAGCAGAGTATATCTAGTAGTCGCACGTCATTTTAAAATCTGTACTGTCGGCTATAATTTTTAAGTCTTGTGGAAATTATACTGTACGATATGAGTCGTTTTGAGAAAATTATAATTATTTTTAATTGTTGTTCGTTCACATATTCTGTCGTTAATTTATCTTGTCAAAAATCACTCGAGCTTTTCTTTTATGGATAAATTTCTTTTTAACTCAATATTTTGTCAATCAGTAATTTTGCTCGAAAAACTGACATTTGACAAAATCGCTCGATCTCCGGTCTCGCGATTTTTTCATGTCAGTTTTTCTCATAAAAGCACTGATTGGCAAAATTATTTCGTTACAAAGAGAAATTTATCCGATAAAAAAAAGCTCTTGTGATTTTACTGTTGAAAAATTTTTTTTTTAATTTTTATGTTTTTGTAATTGAATAGAAATCCGGTTGAAATATTTCATTGTAATATTTCTAATTATTTATATATTTTACAAATATACATTTCATAATGTAATATACAACCGTGAAAATATGATTTTATAGCTCGTGTCTTATAATGTAAAAATTTACATTCTTCCACGTGTAAGGTGGTGGTGTAGTTCTTTTGACTCGGAATCGAAACCCAAATGGGGTTTGGTATAGTTTTTTTACCAAGTCTTTTACCAACTGAGATCGTACTATAAAATTAAAAATGTCTAAAAGTAACATTATTTACAAAAAACTGCGAAAAGTATCCTATTGAATGTATAACAATTATATAAAAATCCAGTTAACAGGCGAAGAGTACGTTTTTAGCTTGTTTCCTTTGATTTCCTATCCGAGTAATTATAATTTATTATGCCAAACTATGTGTTTATAACACACTAAATATAAGGACTGAGACAAACAGCACTTTCAACTTAACATAAATGGATACTGGAAAATAATAATCACCCGGCACGTGTCTGCGTCTAGCTCTAGATGCGATTGCGGCCGATTCATAGTAGCGCGCATTCGTTCGGACGCTGAAACAATTAATGAATATTTCGATAAGGGAGCAAAATTTCTAAAAAAACTTCTTATAAAAGATTTTATTTAGTTCATTCGGAACATTTTCTTCGATTATAGTAGGCACCTAACTTTAAAAATAAAAAAGATACCTCGATCGGACATTTTACTCTGCAAATTTTAAAGATTTTGCGTCAAAGAAAAGTTGTTTATTTTTTTTTTGCCAACTAATTATTTTTTAGGTAAAGTTTTTTACTTTCAACATATCAAAGAATAGTTAGAGAATATTATGTAAAAAAATTAAAAAATTCTGAATTAAAATAAAAAATATATGACGTGTTATATGAAAAACAAAAAACAACACATAATTTTTATTTTTTTTAGAAAATTGCCAATTTGGTCATTTTGGCAATCTCAGATCAATGGGCGAATTCAAAAATCAAGTTTAGCGGGTTATTTTACATCAGATTACCTATTTTTTAGGTGGGTGTTCGCGAGTTGTATAGAGGGTGTCGAATTCAGAGGGTCTGGTCTTCCACTATTATGTATCGATTCAGCGGTTGATCCATTATTAATAGGATGAACAGGCGGAAAAAAATATGTGTACCTTTATAATGAAGATGAAGATGTTAGGTCTTCGGGTAGCATGCATATTTTCAAAGATAAATTAAAAGAAAATATTACTAGACAAAAGTTGCTACAAAATAAATTTTTGTGATTTAATATATTTGTTTTATATGACCAACTACAAGATGTCTTGTATGCTCATTTGTTTTATATATTTTATTTTACTGTTTTTTTTTTCTGTTAACTGGAACCTAGCCCGAAGCCAACCAAACAACCATGGTGCGCAGCGTCATGGTGAATATACAGTTGGGAAGGGGACTGGGGTTTCGGCTTAAACAACAATTGAGGGAAAAAGTTAAAACTCCTGTCTAAGGTAAAAGACTTAAAATTAACAATTTGGTTTGGGAATAATATATAGAAATACTTTAAAATAATTAAAAATTACGCTATAAATTAGCGTAGCACACACGCACTGAATAAATTTTGGTTGTTGGCTCGGAAAAAACTCAACGAAAAACCCTTTCGAGAACTGCCCCCCTGGTGGTCTCCCTGCCTCCAGGAAAGTGTGGTCGGAAAGAAAAATTAAGATTTACAATGTTTTAATTTTTGGAATTTTTGGTTTAGAGACAAAAAGGTCAAAAGACAAAAGAACAAAAAGGATAAACAAGAACAAATTGAACAAAAGAAAGATTGAAGATGTCAAGTTGAGTAAATAATAAAGTTGTATGTTTTGAAAATTAAATTTATTTACATAAAATAGTTTTATTTATCGATTCAGCGGTTGATCCATTAATAGGCTGAATAGACAGAAAAAAATTATGTATACCTTTTAATAAAATTCATGTATACAAAATTGCTAAAAAAAAATACATGTCAGAAGTGGGATTCGAACCCACGCCCACAGAGTGGACCAGAACGCTCACGACCTACAGTGTAGGCAAGGTTACCTTGAGTCTGGCGCCTTAGACCGCTCGGCCATCCTGACATAGAGAAATGCTGCCGCTATATGTATTTTAAATGTCACTTGGAATATTGTCTGTTTTATCGCAATTTTTTTAATCTCACAATGATAAATACATCATCAATGTGGAATAAATTTTCTCGGAGTAATTTTCTGATAACGATGTTAATAAATTATTTTTAATTTCGTGCTTGGAGTAAGATATTTGTTAATTATTTAAGTAGATATATTATGGTTTTTAAATATTGAAGTAAATAAATTGGGTAGGTAAATAGGTACAGTTTCTGTCGTCACCATTAGTGAACGAATTAATTTTCTTTTGCAGTAAAATAAAAACAATTGTGACCTTAAGTGGCTTAGGTAAATATGTTCAATAAAAGATTGGAATAATACCATACCCATATTACGGTGGTTAAGCTGGAAAATAATTAAAAATAAATTAGAAAAATTAAGCACGAAATTGAAAACAAAAAGTCCGACGAGGATGGGATTCGAACCCACGCGGGCAGAGCCCATTGGATTAGCAGTCCAACGCCTTAACCACTCGGCCACCTCGTCTTATTTTTCACGCTCATACAAGCATATTATACGCAGCAGACTTGTCAATATAAAATTTATAATTTATTATTTATAATGTTATTCAAATATTTTAAATATGTAATTCAAAGAACATATACTACTTCTCACATCTGAAGCTGAGTTACCGCTGTCTTGTTACTAAGTTATAAAAATTTGTCTCGGAATTTAAACTTAAAAATATATAACTGAAAATTAATTAACTAAGTATTAAGTTTTACTTATTACATTACATTACATTACATATTATTTTATTGACTGCCTATTTATTATTTTTACAGCATCGATTGCCAGAATGGTTAATTGTTTACCACTATAGTTTCGTGCACCTTGTCAATACGTCAATTCCAAAACCTCTGAGTTGTAAATTCCTCATAAAGAAATGAGGGTATAGTGTATAAGTATATGTACAGTGTGTCCACGGATGGACTTAACTATACTTATGAAAATGGTTATTTTCAATTTTTCGAAAAAAACTTATTCTTCATAATTTCTTTTGCTTGTTATATAAATACGATTCACGTTGAGAAAATATGATTTTGTTGTACAGGGCGCGCAGAAATTATAAAAATTTGTATTTTCAAAATAAAAAATTTTAAAATCAAACTTTTTGAGGCAATGGGATAAAGGAGCTTAAAAGCAGCAAAGCAAAGTTATTTGATATTAAAAATTAAATCTATTTTTCCCCATATCTTGTTATCGATTAATATGTTTTAAAGACTATGTATTACTTGTAATAAAACGTTGTTTGTAACTATTATTAATAAGTTTGGGTGTAAATGTTGTTTCATACTTTTTCAACTCAGGTCCTACTTCATTGAATTAACTTTTAATAGAAGTGGACCGCTATCTCATTTTGTGATTATTAATCAAGATTGCCGCTGTGAAATAATGCTTCGGTGACATTGTTATTTGTTAACATTTGTCAATTAATATCTTTAGAAAAATGTTGACCCTAGAGCAGCACATTTACTTGATCAAGTGTTATGGTATTGGAGAAGTGTCCTATAAATACGCGATAGAAGTTTTCCACGGGAAGTTTCCAAGTTTCTGTAAATGTTTTAAGAAATATGGTTCGTAAATTCGATGTTTATGGTGATGTTAAAGATGTGAAAAAAACAAAAAAAAGACGTGATAAAAATAATGCTACAACAATTTTAGTGTTAGAATCAGTTTGCAATAATCCCCGACTTCCTTTGAGAGCAAGAGCGAGTCAGGTGGGTGGGTGGTGAATCTATCATAGTCATTTGATGAAATCCGTCATTTCGTGAAAAGCCTAGGCAGTACATGAACTGCCGGCATATCATGAAAATTCTTGAGGTTGCACGATCTGCCTAGGAATTTCATGAAATGCCGTGGTCTTCTCGGCACTTGACGTTTAAAGTCATTCTACATGATCTGCCGCAAATTAGACTGGCAGATTGTGTTCTATTACTTGAGCCTTTTTGTTTTGTATATTATGGAAAGTAAGAGTGAAAAAGACTTGTTCAATGATCATTACAAATAGTATTAAAGAGCAAAGCCCAATAAATGACCGTATAGGTTAGATTAAGTTATTATATGCGTGATTCGTAATTTCGTTAGCACTTTAAAACCTGAAATGTACCAAATAAATCTGAACCTAACCTCAAAATTAATTACATCTCCATCTTTCCCTCCTTGTAATGATCACTGAACAAGTCTTTCTCACTCTGAATTTCCACAATAAACAAAACAAACAGCACAAGCTTCCAAGCAAACAAATCGACTTAAACGGCTAATCTCAAACACACAACACAACACAATCTGCCGGGTATCAGTCACTTCATGAACAGTCAATATCTAATTTGCGGCAGATCGTGTAGAACGACTTTAAACATCATGTGCCAAGACAACCACGGCGTTTCACGAAATGCCTAGGCAGATTGTGCAACGTCAAAAATTTACATGATATGCCGGCAGTTCATGTACTGCCTAGGCTTTTCACGAAATGACGGATTTCATCAAATGACTACAACATATCTAAGAGTCACGTACACAATATTCTGTCCGCAAATAAATTAAATTTCACGCATTCAAACCAACCTTTATCCATAAACTTCAAGAAGGTGATGATTCATATCGACTTGAATTCTCTTTACTAATGGGTGAACGCATAATGGAAAGCCGTAATTTTCACCATCATATAATATTCAGTGACGAATATTTACAATAAATGGGATAATCTCCAGTCAAAATTGTCGCTTTTGGGCAAAAGAAAATCCACACTTCAGGAGTCATACAAACAGCCAAAAATTTAAGAAAGTCAACGTATGGTGTGCGTTAACGTTCAATAAAGTAATTGGTCCATTTTTCTTGGAAGGAAGTCTTAACGCAAATTATTATTTAGAAATTCTTAGTGAATACTTTTTGCCACAAATGGATGAAGTAAGTTTGGAATTTAGAAGAAATATGATATTCCAACAGGACGGCTGCCCAGCGCATAGTGCAATGATTGTCACCGGTTGGCTAAATTAACATTTCCTCGAAAAATGGATTGGGAGCCATGGACAGATAAACCGGACAACGCGGTCTCCGGACCTCACCGCAATGGATTATTTTCTGTGGGGGTATCTTAAGCCAAAAGTGAATGCAACTGACATGCAAGATAATATTGATATTTTAAAAAACAGAATCACTGATGCCATTGCTACAGTGACACCAGATATTCTTCACAATGTTTATAACCAATTTCGAAAAAAGATGGAGAAATGCGTTGACGTAGGAGGGTTTCATGTTGAGTAAGGACGTTACTGTATAAATACTTAAGTTAAATAAATACTTTATTAATTATTTTCTCACATTTAATTTAAAAAAAATTTGTTCTGTCTATTTTTAATATCAAATAACTTAGTAACAATAACTCCCATGAAAAAAAAAATTATTTGGCTTTGCGATTACTGCTTTTAAGCTCCTTAATCCCAATGCCTAATAAAGTTTGATTTTAAAATTTTTTATTTTGAAAATCCAAATTTTTATAATTTTTGCGAGCCCTGTACAACAAAATCAAATTTTCTCAACGTTAATCGTATTTATATAACAAGCAAAAGAAATTATGAAAAATAAGTTTTTTTCGAAAAATTGAAAATAACCATTTTTATAAGTATAGTAAGTCCATCCGTGGACACACTGTATATATACAGTAAAGCTGAGAATTTTTTCTCGAAAGTGACAGTTAAGCAGCGCCTAGCGTCCCAACACTCCCTGAACATTTCTCACAAGTAAACATAGAAAAAAAATCGTTTCAACATTTACTTATTTAATCTTTTATTATTTCATTACTATGCTAGACTTTGTCAGCTCAATTGTGATAATTATTCGGTTTCGTTTTTGTTTCATTTTGCAAGATTTGCAGTTGTTTTAGTAGTAGGTATGTTTTTAACCCCCGACCCCAAAAGATGGATGTTATATAAGATTGACGCGTATGTTTGCCTGTCTGTCTGCTTGTGGCTTCATATCTCTTCAACGGGTGATCCGATTTTGATGTAGTTTTTTTTATTTGAAAGAGTATCTTGTCGAGAAGGTTATAGGCCATATTAGATTTTGATGTTTGGTCGCCATCTTGAATTCGCCATGTTGAACTTCTCTAGAAATTGTCCGATTGAAGTAAAATTGAAAATGTGCGGACAATTATGGTAGCCGAACATGATTTAGGCCTCATTTTGATTCGGTCATATGAAACTGGTATGATTAGATACATTGATCGGGGGTTTTTAAAAATTTTCAATTTTACTTGCTATTTCATCGATATTAAAGAATATTCAATATAAAACTATGTTTCATTTGGATACACTATATTGTCCTTACCATTTGCGCCCCCAAGATGGTTGGTAATTCCTAGCAATTATGCTAGGAGTTAGTAGCCTTTTCTATTACGTAAAGTAAAAACGGGTTTGGTAAAAGGCGTATGTTACTGTTATACAGGGTGTCTCACCAGGAACTGCATCGATCGATATAGGGAAAAGTACGCACCAAAAAATTTTGAAAATTTAGGGAGCTACCAACGGTAGTGTGGCCAACCCAACTAAAATAATTACAAGCATCTGGCGCTTCCGGTTATACCGGAAGTCGATACCAGCTTGCTTATTTTAAATGGAATACGCTATATATCTTAGGGAGAAAGATCATAAAATTCTGAGTCAAGAACATGTAATACCCTATGCCTAAAGTCAGCCTTTTCAGAGATATTTGACATTTAAAAAAAAATTGACAGTAATGGTTTACAATAACTTTTATAACTTTATTCGTGTAAAAGATACTCGTTTGCTTTTTGGCATGTAAAAAGAACACAAGGAGAGCTCCATTCTACAATTGAATTACATTCAATAATATTGTACCAAGTGTCCCATTTTAACGTTACATTTTGTAAACTTCAAACCGTCAAATGGAACACCCTATATTTTTTTACATCAAATTATGTAAAATTAAATTCCTTTTTTTCTGATATAAACATTGTGTGGATTTAAGTTACAACTTTTTGAAATATTTGCTAGTGTCTTAGAAATTCAAGAATTGTTAGTAAAATTTTTATCAAATTAGCCATGATTAGAAACAATCAGTCATGTCAGTCATTCTCTTATGTCAAAAAAATGCCACCGCATTTAAATTACAGCCATGAAGACTTTTTGAATTTGTTTATTATTTATGGAGAATGTGATATCAAGAACTTGTAGTACATTTGTTTGGTATCCACAAAAACGGAAACCGTCACCAAACACTGTAAAACGCATACTAGATAATTTTAAAAACTATGGCTCTGTCAAGGCAATAATTCAAAAGCGGAAGCCTATTGTTGATGACGGAAACGTAGAAATAGCAATTCTGGGATATTTTCATGCATTTCCAATAATGTCATTAAGACAAGTTGCTCTGGAATCGGGACTATGCAAGGATTCAGTTCACAGAATCTTAATTAAATATAAATTTCACCCGGTTTCGTTCCAAATGGTTCAACGATTAAAAAAAAAACAGATTTCCTAAGAAGAGACAATTTTTGTGAATTTATTATTTATTCTAGTAAGGTCTGTAGGCGACGATTCTTATTTGGGAAATATTATATGGTCAGATGAAGCTAAATTTACCAAAAACGAACTTTTTAATCGACACAATTCGTATTGGCATGTGTTCAGGGAGCGAAATTTTCAAGAAAGTTGACAGTTTAATGTTTACTGCGCCATAAGAAACGATAGAATGGTGGCATTAGAATTTTATCACGAACATTTAACCAGTAAGTTAAAAAGATTTCTTCTTCTGCTAATATGTACAGTTAATTTTTTTGTTTTTGTTTTTTTTTAGGTGAAAGATACTAAATAATTTCAGTAATAACTATTTAGAAAATTTACCTCTCGCCGAACATAGAAAATTTTTTTATCAACACGACGCGACGGTGCTCCCCCACGTAACGCGTATTTGAAGAAACTTTTTACGATCAATGGATCGCCAATAATGGACCTTTCCTATGACCTCCTCGCTCGCCCGATTTATCAATTCTAGATTATTTTATTTGGGGAACTATTAAAAATAAAGTTTATGAGAGCCCATTAACAACTATTGAAGATTATATGCAGAGAATAAGAAATGCATTTCAAAACTTATCTCAGGATTCAATTAGGATAGCTACCCACGAAGAACTAATCCGAAGGTGCGAAAAATGTGTGGAGGTTCGAGGGGCGGAATTTTGAACAATTATTAAATTAAAATGGAATCATGTTTTTAGTTGATTTCATCTTAGCTATTTTAGTTTATGCAAAGTGTCTTCAATCCAAGTAGTTGTTACAGGCATGT
The DNA here is from genome assembly GCA_936432065.2 of Rutpela maculata. Taxonomy (NCBI): domain Eukaryota; kingdom Metazoa; phylum Arthropoda; class Insecta; order Coleoptera; family Cerambycidae; genus Rutpela; species Rutpela maculata. The sequence goes on from OW386285.2 coordinate 222,710,957, forward strand.
TACAGTGTTTAGTGTTATTTTCCGTTTTTGTGGATATCCTAGTAACAAATGTACTACTTTATCATACTCTCCATAAATAATAAACAAATTCAAAAAGTCTTCGTGGGTGTAATTTAAACGCGGTGGCATTTTTTTGACATAAGTGGATGATGACATTACCAGGGTCGGTTTTGTGACTAGGCCTCATAGGCCCGAGCCTAGGGGCGCCACTTTGTGGGGGGCGCCATTGTCTTTCATCTTAGTGCTTAGTGCCCATAAACATAAAAAAAATTTTCTTACTAAAAAAGTTTTTGGATTCCCCCCGCTCTTCAAAAAATTTTTTCGGAATAAAAAAGTTTTTCTTGGATTTCTCCCCCTCGCTTTTCAAAAAATTTTTTCAGATTCAGAAAAGGTTTTGTCCCCTGCCCATAAACTAATAGCAAGCGGGAGGGGGGCGCAAAATTGACCTGGGCCTAGGGGCAATTTATATCTAAAACCGGCACTGGACATGATTGTTTCTAATCATGGCTAATTTGATCAAATTTTTTTTACTAACAATTCTTGAATTTCTAAGAAAATCGCAAATATTTCAAAAAGTTGTAACTTAACTCACAATGCTTATATAAAAAAAAAGGAATTTAATTTTACATAACTTGATGTAAAAAAAATATAGGGTGTTCCATTTGGCCTAAACAAGTTTTCACGGTTTGAAGTTTACAAAAGTAACGTTAAAAATGGAACACATTTTTTATCATATTATTATGAAAAAAGATAAGTAAAAATTGACTTATCGATTGATTTACAGCGAACAGTAGGCATTGCTGCCATTTCTGGAGAACACATCGCGGGGCTACGTTTACGCTGGTTTGGATTGGGGTTATGCTTATTACCAGCAACCAGAGCCACATACTTACGATTTACACACAACCACGCCAATTCGTGATATGAGCAAGGAATTTATGAATAACATACATTATTTCTCTGAAAGTCAAGATTTTCTAATGTCGCTTTCGAAAACTTGTTGAAGAGCAAACACTTGCCCAGATGTCCAGGGCCGGCCAGATGGGCACGCGAGCCGGGCGGTCGCTTGGGGCGCTGGATCCTCGGTTGCGCCAAAACGCAAAAGCCAAGTGACTTGCCGCAAATCGGTTGTAGTTTCCGAATAATTAAACTTAAAATTTTAAACAGAAGCACGTACTCCAAATAAGTCCGCCCCTGCCGCCCTGCCGCCCTGCCGCCCTGCCCGCCTACCGGTAGACGTGCTGCGTGAGGCTATGTCCTAACTGCACAAATAGTTTGATCGTGCGAGCGAACGAGCGACGCAATGATCACTTTAACGCGAGAATTAATCGTTGCTGTGTCCGAGTTGGTCACTTTTAAAATGCCACGCGAACAGTACGAACGTATACTTTTATAAGTGATAACATTTATTTAAAATATTTATCTATAGTTAAAAATAGAAAAAAAATGCAGTTCCCTAAACACATAATAGATCATGATGGGCCAAAATTTGGAGAATTTCAACATCTTTTTATTCAAGAGTCCCATTCCTTGTCTACGAGTAACCTATTTTTTTTATAACGAGTGGCCTAATTTGTTCTACAGAATTGGTAGTTTCTAAACTTCCGAAATACTTCTGACCGAGGATCTCACATATTTACAAATACATACTCGCGAGCGAGCAACGAAAAACAAACTGGTTTAAAAAACAAAACATGCGATGAAACGACACCATCACGTCTAACCGCCCTATCGCGCGTTCAGTGCTAATTTGGACATATACGCTATGTCCTAACACGCGCGAGCGAGCGAGCAACGCGATGAAAAATCAAATTGTACAAACTTGTGTATATGTCCAAATTAGCAGTGAACGCGCGATAGGGCGGTTAGACGTGATCGGTCGGTTCATCGCATGTTTTGTTTTTCAAACCAGTTTGTTTTTCGTCGCTCGCTCGCGCCTGTGTTTGCAAATATGTAAGATCCTCGGTCAGAATTATTAATTTCTGAAGTTTAGAAACTATCAATTCTGTAGAACGAGTGAAGCTGCTCGTTATAAAAAAAAAAATAGGTTAAAAAAAAATGCTGAAATTCTCTAAATTTTGGCCCATCATGATATGTTATGTGTTTAGGGAGCTACCTCTCGTCAGTTTTTAACTATAGATGAATATTTTAAATAAATGTTATCACTTATAAAAGCATATGTTCGTACTGTTCGCGTGGCATTTTACAAGTGAGCACACAGCAACAATTAATTCACGCGTTAAAGCGATCATCGCGTCGCTCGTTCGCTAGCACGATCAAACTACTTGTGCAGTTAGGACATAGCCATACACAAGTTTGTAGTTTAATTTTTCATTGCATCGCTCGCTCGCTCGCGCGATGTGCAGTTAGGACATAGCCTGATTGTGATTACAAAAAATCAAAGTAATATACCGCCTGATTGGCGGTCGGCGGAGTACAAAATTCACGACGTGTTTAGATATTTGCATTTTATCGTTTTTACATAGGGCGCCGACGCCGTTGACGCCGCCGACTGCCAGTCTGCTTTAACTGAGTTCTGAGTATTCTGCGTTTACTTTTATTATTATTATTTATTCTTCTAACTAACTAAAAGAGCAAATTGTTCAAATCAGTCTATTGTAGATATAGTGCTGGTAAGACCGTGTCTTACGTAACACTATAGTACAGTACGTGTTTAAACTTCCACTACTTTCGTTAGCAGTATATCGTGCCATCTTGTGTTTTAGCTTGTAGCTTTACTAGCTTTCTTCGCCTTATATGATTTACCTAAGAAAGTATTGAAACTAGGGAAGGGGGAACACAAAAGTCAGAACTGGCCTGGGGCGAGAAATTTAATTGGGCCGTGCCTGCAGATGTCTAGCTACTTACGTTACCTAGTAATTAAATTAATGCAAGAATCTTTTTGTGTCTGCTAATTTACTTACCCACTGTTAGCGAAAACAGATCAGATCTATCTAAAATGAGAGCGATGTGTTTCCATCCAAATTGTTTGAATATACTATAAAATACAATTTTTAGTCGACACTGGCAATATGACATCCTGGTTAAGGTTGGATATTTACTCTTATCCTTTAGAATTCCCTAGAGAAGAAAAAAATTATATTATTACTGTTCACCATTTCAATTGATATAATATGTTAATGTTAATATTGTACAATAGATTTTGTGGGAAATCACTTGATTCAGTCCAGACCAGAAAAAAATATTTTCTGGTACCATTCGATTCAGCTTGATAGGAATAGTATTTGTGATTACTTTTAAGTCCCCTAATTTGTTTAATTTATTAGAAAAAATTTCAAGGATGGTGTTTTTTCACCACTTACGTAGCGAAAACCGTAATAAATATGACAAAAATGCACTGGGCATTTTTTCACGATAGCATATTTTCATTATCTATTGTACAGGGTGACTCAGAGTAAAATTCAGTTTTTAAAAATCATAACAAAGTTATTTAAACTGTTCAAAAAATTTTATTTTAAAATTAAGACTACATAAATGCGGATTTTATTTTTTAAACACTACGTTATCCAAATGTCGACAATCCTGCCTATAGAACTCCTCCAACCAGGTCCTTAAATTCTGGAAAACTCGTCGACACATTTCAACATTCCCACTTTTTTATTCCGGCTCTTCAGAACTTTCTTGAATACGACCCCAATTGAACCTGGTTTCAACAGGATGGTGGCATAGTGCCACGGCACACACAGCAGCAGCATCAATGACCAGTCTACGCTAATTGTTTCCAGGCGTGCTTATTTTCAGATTTGGGGATATCCCCTTCCCCCCAAGATCACCGAACTTAACGCCCCCGGATATTTTTTTGTGGGGACACTTAAAGAGTATTGTTTACATCAATCCCCCGTCCAATACTAACCAGTTAAAGAATAACATTCGGGGGCCATTACCAATATTGCTGTTGAAATATTTCGACGAGTTTTCCAAAATTTAAGGCCCAGATTGAAAGAGTGCTGTAGGCAAGATGGTCGACATTTGGATAACGTAGTGTTTAAAAAATAAAATCCGCATGTATTTAGTATCTTAATTTTAAAATAAAATTTTTTTAACAGTATAAATAACTTTGTTATGATTTTTTAAAAACTGAATTTTACTATGGGTCACCCTGTAGTTCACGAGCTACAGATGCCCGCGTGTAAGTGTAAAATTGACCTTTCTTCACGCTACTCTCCAGACAGCCCGGATACGCCAACTTCATTAACAATTGAAAACAAAAATGTACAAAGTCTCTACAAAATTTTAAAAAATTCATGGATTTTCTAAATATTGTGAAAGTCTTAAAAATTACATTGAAATAATTGCTAATTACTTGCTAATAACGACAAGTTTTTATCCAACCATCCTTGCATGGATTTATGTGCTGACTTCCGGATCTTCTTCTGTGTTGACGTTGACGAATGCTTGCTGTTTCAACTATTTTGTTGCAGTCTGAAGCAAAGAAGAAGACCACGACAAGATGGTTGAAACGTCGAGCATTCCTAAAGTTCAACGCCGGGATACCGGGAAATCAACATACAAGATGGTTGAAACGTCGAGCATTCCTAAAATTCAACGCCGGGATACCGGGAAATCAACACACAAATCATCAACTCCGCGAAAGCCTTACTAAAACATATAGTCGGGGAGCCCTCCCTAGCTGTACGTGCACCCCCCGCCCGATCCTTGTGGACAATGTTTTTCATAAAGATTGAAGCCTAAGGAACAATTTAAGACATATTCTAAAAAAAAAAAAACTGGCTGTACTTTCAAAATGGCGGCCATATGTTAAAAAAAAATTGTTGCCAATATCCTTTTTATCATTTAACACAAAAACTAAAAAAGATGGACAAAAACTTTCTTCACAAAAAATAACGTGCATAAAATTTTCTACAATTTTGTACCTATACAATATTTTGATGGGAGTTATCATTTTCCAGATAAATGAGTCCAAAATTAAGAAAACATGGAAATTCATATATCGGTAAATCACTTAGAGGAAATAACTGTGACAATTATTGTAAGGCGTATAATATAACTTAATATTATGAACATAAAAATTAAATAAAACCATCTTTTTTAATTTTTGTGTTAAATGACAAAAACAATACTTGCATTTTTTTTTTAAACGGACGCCATTTTGAAAGTACAGCCAGCTTTTTTTTAGGACATGTCTTAAATTGTCCCCTTAGGCTTTAATCTTTACAAAAAACATTGTCCCCAAGAATCGGGGGGGTGCACGGACAGTTAGGGTGGGCTTCCGTAGTGTTACGTTTTATATTGAATTTTATATTTTATTTTAAGAGATTAATCATTTATCTGGAAAATGCAAATTGTATAGAAACAAAATTGTAGAAAATTTTATGCACTTTATTTTTTGTACAGAAAGTTTTTCTCCATCTTTTTTAGTTTATGTGTTAAATGACAAAAACCATATTTGCAAATTTTGTTTTTTTTTTTAACGGACGCCATTTTGAAAGTGCAGCCATTTTTTTTTAGGACATGTCTTAAATTGTTCCTTAGGCTTTAATCTTTATGAAAAACATTGTCCTAAAGGATCGAGGGGGGGGTGCACGGACACTTAGGGTGGGCTCCCGTAGTAATATATATTTTCGCATGATCTGGTAACGTGACTTCCAACAAGACTTTATTTTAGACTTAAGATTACAAATGTGCCTTGTCGGATCTTGGCCCGGAGCCAACCAAACAATTACGGCGCGCAGTGCCGCGCCGTGGTGATTGTAGGGTTGGACGGGGCAGATCCGGATCGACTTAACAAGAACAATGGGGGAGATTACCTACTTCTCCCGTTCGTCTCAGACGAACTTAAAATTAATAATATGTTTGAACAATTTTCCACGCAGTGACCTAAAACTAATTTAATCTTAGGATTAACACTTGTTATTGCACTATATGATTTTGGTAGTTGGCACGGAAAAAAGCTCAACAAAAAAAATACATTCGAGTGGTTTATCTGCCACCAGGAAAATGTGATGTTTAAAATATTGTTGTTTAAAAAGTTTTAATTTTCAAAGATTTATCGGCCTAAATAGAATTCAGAAACAAAAAGAGGACAAAACAACAAAAAGGAATAAAATAGGTAGCCCCCCCGTATGGGGGGCCTGCCTATTTTGCCTTGGGTACTGAGTTTAGGGACAGGGCTTCCGAGGGGCCCATAGCTGGGGCCCGTCAGAGATCTTGACAATTCTTTTTTCATCAATTATTAAGCGCGGAGGCCCGTTGGCGTCCGAGGGACCCGTAGCGGGGGCCCGCCAAAGATTTTGATAATTTTTTTTTCAAATTTCTGCCCCCCGCTCATCAATTATTAAGCGCGGGGGCCCGTTGGCATCCGAGGGACCCGTAGCGGAGACCCGCCAAAGATTTTGACAATTTTTTCTCAATTTTCTGCCCCCGCTCATCAATTATTAAGCGCGGGGATCCGCCAGTGAATTTGTTACCAGGGCCCATGATTTGATGCGGAGGGCCTGAAAACAGGAACAGAGCAAACAAACAGAAAGAAGAAGGGAGATGATTAGAGATGTGCAGTTGGGAAAAGACGTAGTGTAGAGTGATAAAGAAGTTTTGATAAGAGGAAAGTTATTTTGTCTAAAGTGGTTGCCGAGAAACAGGCAAGCTTGACATGGTAGGGGGTGTTTGATATCAAAAAGTATTGCATTATGCTGTCTGATTTGGGTTAGGTTGTGTGTTAGCGAACCATCGGCAGGTTTGAATTCGTAAAATTTTTGAGATATCTCTTGGACGTAGTCCGCTAATGGGGTTATGCCGTGGCAACGTGGGTATAAATTTCTAAGGGAGGTCAACCTCCCGGAATCAGAAATGAGGTGCATAAATTTGTGTTCTAAAATTATTAGTTTGCTTCTTCTTGTTAAGTCTGCTACCCCTGGCTAGAAGCGAGTACAGACTCCTGGACATGGAGTAGACCTTACGTACTGTTTCGTTAATATGTAGGTTAAACGTCAGTGGTTTGTCCAAGTTAACTCCCAGATACTTCGATCACGCACCGTTTAATTGGAATTTGTTGACCCCTGATCGAAATTGGCTTTAAGATTCTATTTTCAGTGAATCGGCGCATAAAGAGTATGGCTTCCGACTTCTCAGCGTTGATCCGAATCTTCCACTTATCGTAATATGCCATCATAGTGTGACAAGACGATCAAAAATCGCTGTGAGAGTCTACTTTTGAGCTGTCAACGTTTTTTTTTTAATTACTTGGAAAGGAGTGTGGAATAAGTGAGTCACTGCTGCTTTAACGAATTTTACTTCCACATCCACGTACTTGAGTAAAAGTATAGTAACGCAATTTTTTTTTTGTTGAAATAAGCTTAGAATGTTATGAAACGGCGAGATTCTAAGTTTGAACAAAGAAAAAATTTAAGTCTGCCTGTTTGTCGGTCTGCCTATCTAACTTTTTTGTGTGCACGTTTACTCTAGAACTGTTTATTATATTGACTTGGAATTTGGTACACTTATGTATTATAACGAGATCTTCAATTAGATTATATTTTTATCTGATTCCGTTGAAGGATTCGGGGGAAAATGGGGGTAAATGTAGGTAAATGGGTAAAACAAGCAAGTAGGAATCCATAAAATTTCGATTTAGAGCATGTACGAGAAGCTAAGTTTTAAAAAAAATTTTTTGGCATCAGCCACACCCACTATCACTCCCCATTACCACCCCCACACTATTATTAAAGGGGGGGCAAAAAAACTATTCCAGACTCCTTTGCAAGTATTAAAAGAAAACGTTGATAGCTCAAAAGTTGACTAACAGAGCGAGTTTTGAACGTTTTGCCACACTGCGCATGGACCATGTCCGCTTTCAGCAGCATATTAGCCGCTTGAGCGTCGTCGGAGAACTTGGCAAGTTTCGTATTCGGAAACTCCGAGAAGTCGACGACGTACAAGTTGTACAGCTAGCTGTCAGACGATCATTTCATTAATTGTCGATGTAGAGATTATAAGATAAAATATTTTTATTAGACAAACTACATGAAATGCTGTGTCATAATTGGTCATTTTATAATTAGGAAATTCTGCTCTTTTCAAAGAAAAAAGTCAAATTGAGCCTAATATGACAAAGCATGGCACTGTTAATTTTTGTGAAGCGAAGAAATGCAAATTCTTGCCATGAACTTACTTGAATATAAAATCAAATAACTCGACAACGGCTCTATATACCGTAAATCGAGAAGGATACTTTTCTTAGACCCATTAGACCGAAGAATATTTTTCTTTTCTATTTTGATTTAAAGAATTGTAAATAAAACACTTAAAGGGAAAAGTTTGATTACTTTTCCAAAAAACTTTTTAAAAGGGCGCACAATTCCAGAGTGCCCGCTCGAAAACGAATTCTACTATACTTTGTTCTTGCTTAAATTTGCCATTTGATATTTCAAGTCGTTTAGAAGTTATCGCTAAAGAAGTGACTCCTGTGAGCGTCCTCGGGAACTTGAATCACTCTATGCGATATCGAATTATGATCTGTATAAAATTATTATTTTTCTTTCGTCAATGCTTGCGATGACTGTTCTAATAAAATTTTTTAGGATAGGTTTTCAACGAATGGTTTAATGATTCTTAAATTCACTATTCACTACGTAAGAATTTGTGGGGAACATAATTCAAATAAATTGCTACATATATATTTTTATTTAAAAATGATGTTATTTATTTGACAACTTCTAATTTACATTTGTTCGAAAATTTAAAATGATGGAAATTCTCATTTCTTAATACTTTTCATTAAAACTTTCCCTTCAATTTAACTCCAAGAATAATAAATTTGATAAATATGGTAATATTTTAAGATTATTTAGGAGCGCAGAAATAAACGACCAAGCGCTTCGATATTTTACTATAGATGTTTAGGTACACGTTGAATTGCAATAATTTAAATAAGGGGGGGTTATAATGATTTTACTCTTGCTTGCCATTCATCTAAAGTTTTATTTAAGAGGAACAATTTCGCACATTTGCTTCTGACGAATTTCTATGCTAGACTTTTGGTACCGGTATTATTAATAATTATCAGAAGTGATTAATTTCTCTATCTTGATATCGACTTACCTATAACTGAAAACGAATGGAATTAAAACATCTACACTTATTTTATTGGCTACAATACATGCTATAGGCTTCAAAGTTACTTCTGTCAGTTATTCAGTCGTAAAAACGTCAATTTTTTAAGTATAATAATTGTTATGTTTTTAATGATATTCAGCTCCTGATGATGTCAGCTTGGTTGGCGCAACTTTTGCCCATATGCAACTCAGTACTTTTTTATAGCATATATAACAAGAAGTTATACGAGGATATGTATAAATTGTATGTACGCGGGCACCTAGACTATAACAGTTATTGTCCAAATTTCAAGATAACGAACTTTTCTTTCTTAATTTGCCTTAACCAACGTTTTAATATAGCGCATTGATGAAAAAGGTCCATCGCAGGTGGCAGATCAAACAGGTAGTAGTATTATTGCGATTTTCACAAATTTTCTTCCACATCCACGTAGTCGAGTGGAAGTATAGTAACGCAAAACAAATCGGTAAAGGTATTTACCCAAAACATCCCTCTCTGTTCATTATTTATTATTTATTCTTCTTATTCGCAACGACTTGCCAGACGTTTTATGATTCATGAACTGCTCTATATTTTAATATTGTATATTTTTCATATTTTTCTTCCTAGACCATTGTATTAACTGCATGCGAAATATTATTGCCATCCGTCACATTTTTTCTTAAATTATATCCTGTATATCTTTCATATTTCCCTTCTTTGACTATTGTGTTAACTGCATGCAAAATATTATCGTCCTCCGTCACATATTTTTATTTTTTTCTTTGGGCGACCACCCTGAATATTTGCGAAATATTATTCCTCACATGTTTTCATGATTTTTTTTAGCGTAACTACCCTGTATATTTTTTATGTCTTTCTTTCACAGTTGTGTTAACCACATGCCAAATATAATCGTCCTCCCTCACATTTTTTCATCATCTCTTTAGGGTGATCTCCCGTATGCATTTTTTTCCATATTTTTTTTTTTTTTGATAGTTGTATTAACTGCATGCGAAATATTATCGTCCCGGTACATTTTTAATTTTATTTTTTGGGGGACCATCTTGTATACTTTTTTATATTTTTCTTCGTTGAGAGTTGTATTAACTGCATGCGAAATGTTATCATGCTCCGTAGCATTTAAAAAAGCAAATTGGGTGACTACCCTGTATTTTATTTCTCTATATTTTTCTTCTTCGGCAGTTGTGTTAACTATATGCGAAATATTATCGTCCTCCCTCACCTTTCTTAATTTTTTTTTGAGTGACCACCCCGTTTTATTTTCATATTTTTCTTCCTTGACAGTTGTGTTAACTGCATGTCAAATATTGTGTGTTCTTCCTTAATTATATTCCATGGGGCCCACCTTGTATATTTTTCAATGGAACTGTGTCCAGTTCTTCGTTGATAGTAGTGATCCAAAATGTATTAAAGTATTAAAGTGAGATTTTCTGGCTTAAGTATACATTTTTAAGAAAAATTACGCGAATAAAAAAGTGTTTATAATGCCATTTTACAACTAAATGTACGATTCATGAGTAACTCTCCTTCACTTCAATTCCTTCACCTTAGTTTATTTAAATAAAGTAACCATTTTTTAAAATATTCAGGTAAATCACTCAAAATTTTTTTAGTAAAAATATTTTAAATAGATGTAATTTAATTACCCGTTGCTGAATTAATTTTACTGTTAATTAGTTCAAAGGACATACAGATTTTAAATACAGTGCGCTTTCTTTATCCCGGGATTTACATGCGGTAAAGACACCCTCCTTAGTACCTCCTTAATATTAGTACCAAACTTTTCAATAGGAAGAGATGAGATTTATCTCAATAATATGTTGAATACATTATTTTACGATAATGAAATCGACGATGTTCAAGAAGAAGAAAGAATTGAAAATGAAGAACAAGAGGAGCAATATTTTTATTTATAAACAACTCAAATGAAATTGAGAAAAAAATTTAAAGAATGGTGTTTAATTAAGGCCATGGCAGGTTAATATAAGTGTCCGTGACTTTCCAACCTTTTTGCGTGTGGTTCCTTCCAGGGATGTATCTTTGCGAAAGATACTACCACAAAAAGTTTTGACCTCAAGAATTTCATATCTGGAAAAAAATTTTTTTCGAAAATCTGAAAAAAATTTTTTTTTCTTAATCAAGTGAACCAATTTATTTGTATTTCACATGTATTGTAAATATACTCAAGACAATTTATTATTGATATTTTCATGAAATTTTTTCATGAAGAAAACAGAAATTGATACTTTTGAATTTTTTGAAAAATGTATATACGTACTTACACGTTAGCGACCACCTCTATTTTTTTTACTAATTATACACCATGCAATAAACTATAACATATATTTTGTACAAAACAATAAGCTATAACGTATATTTTTTACAAAACTCTATCGAAGGGGTAACGTAGTCAAATTGGCAAAGACGTGCTTACACTCCCCTTATCGTGGGTTCGGAAATTATAACACCAGGGTGTTACCCTAAACAATAATGTATTTACTTACGTACTAATTACAACAAATAAAGAAAAAGAGTATAAATTGGTTAGAAACTCGATATATTAATAAATATATAAATGAACAACAACTGGTTGGATTATACATATTGAAATTTTTTTGGAGCAGCCTACGTATTTTTTTGAAATAACGAGACATATTTTTCACAATACATACATTTTCTACAGAGCTCCATCTAAATGGTAATTCATAAAAAATTTTGTGTTTAATAATAAGAATACATAATAAAGACACATGTTATGCTAATGATATATGATAATATTAGTCGCCTTCATCATTGTCCTCATTTATTGTAACACTGATATCTTCAGCGAATAATTCAGACAGTTTTATTGATGATTTCGGAATATCGTCGACCTTGCATATGATAAATCCATCTCTAAGTAAGAGAAAACTAATTTTTTTTTAACTTAAACATGAATTTATCATATGGAAGTTTTTTCGACGATATTCCGAAACCATCAGTAAAACTGTTCGCAGAAGATATCAGTGATACAATAAATGAGGACAGTGATGAAGACAACTAATATTATCATATATCATTAGCATACCATGTTTTTTTATTATGCATCCTTATTATTAAACACATAATTTTTTTATGTATTACCGTTTCGATGGAGCTTTGTAGAAAATATATCTATTGACTAACCCATTTATCAAGAAGATTTTCCCAGAAACCACAAAATTTAGAGATAATTGAGAAATTCTGCATGAGAAGAGACCCAGGAATAAGAAGCATACATAAGCACCCAGAACAAACCCTACTGGAAAACTACAAAGATTAACCAACAATAACTAATTACACTGCAATTATTGATATTATTATTACAACTATTGCACCTATATACTGTTATTTATAATTCATATAGTATATAAAAACTGTAAAATATACATGTTTATACATATTATTGTAACAATAGGCCGAAGGACCTTGGTCAATAGCCTATTGAATCATTTCGTGATTCAATATAGTCCATACATATAATAATATATGTATATTATATTCTTTATTTGTTGTAATTAGTACGTACGTAAATACATTATTGTTTAGTGTTACCCTGGTGTTATAATTTCCGAACCCACGATACAAGGTGTTTATTAAGGGGGGTGACAACACGTAACATTATCTTTGCCAATTTGACTACGTTACTCCTTCGATAGAGTTTTGTAAAAAATATATGTTGTAGCTTATTGTATGGTGTATAATTAGTAAAAAGGTGGTCGCTAATAGGTAAGCACGTATATAAATTTTTGGAAAAATTCAAAAGCATCAATTTTTGTTTTCTTCATGAAAAGATTTCATGAAAATATCAGTAATAAATTGTCTTGAGTATATTTACAATATATGTGAAATACAAACAAATTGGTTCACTTGATTAAGAAAAAAAAATTTTTTTCGATTTTCAAAAAAAAAAAAATTTTTCCCAGATATGAAGTTTTTGTGGTCAAAACTTTTTGTGGTAGTATCTTACGCAAAGATACATTACTGGAAGGAACCACACGCAAAAAGGTTACAAAGACACGGGCACTTATCTTAACCTGCCATGGCCTTTATATTTTTATATACCTTTTAAGTAAACAATTTTTATAATTGTGTAGAAATAAATAATGAAAAAAAAAAATTGTACTTAATTTTTTAACAATTCTTTCCTTACAATATTAAAACACTTTTTACTTGTGTAATTTCCACGTAAAATGCACGTAAACAAAGTTTAAATTGTATACTAAATATTTACTATTTTAAAACCATTATTTTTAATTTTCAAAATTACATATTAATTAATATTAAATTAAAACAATAATAATTGTCTTAAAAAATATATTAAATAACGTATTAAAAAATATATCGCGTTTTTATACTGCATTAACTTTATTTAATTTGTTTAGTGCTTGAAATTGCTAGTTCATTAATAGAAATGTCCGGGTGGCCTATTTTACTTCCACGTCCAGTGGAAGTATAGTAACGACAAAAAAATTTAAAAAAATTTTTATTGTCCAAATAGGCTTAAAATGTCATGAAACGTCGAGATTTCAAGTTTCAGCGAAAAAAAAATTTCTGTCTGTCTGTCGGTCTGTCTGTCTAACTTTTTTTTGTGCGCACGTTTACTCTGGAACCGTTTAAGATATTGACTTGAAATTTGGTACACATATGTACTTTAACGAGATCTAGAACTAGATTATATTTTCATCTTGTTCCGTCGAAGGGTTGGGGGTAAATTGGGGTAAATTTGGAGTAAATAGGTCAATCAAGCAGGTAAGAGTCCATAAAATTGGTATTTAGTATATTCAAGAGAAGCTAAGGTCTCAAAAAAATTTTTGGCATTAGCCACCCCCATTACCACCCCCACCCTCTTATTAAAGGGGATGAAAAAAAATTGTGATTTAGTGTTTGTACAGGAACCAGAAACCTCAAAATATTTTTGTACTTCATCCACCCCCCACTATCACCCCCCTATCACTACCCCCCACCCCCTCTACCGATGTGGGGTATCGTTTTATGGGTTTTTGGGGTAGAGGATTTCAAATATTATATTATTAAAGTTCCGTAAACAGTTATTTTCACATACAAAGTTTTTTCGTTGTGAGTGACTTGGATAAAGAATCTGGATGTGGAAGTAGTGATTCCTTGGGCAGCGGTTTTTACTTCCACGTCCAGTGGAAGTATAGTAACGACAAAAAAATTTTTAAAAATTTTTATTGTCCAAATAGGCTTAAAATGTCATGAAACGTCGAGATTTTAAGTTTGAGCGAAAAAAAATTTCTGTCTGTCTGTCGGTCTGTCTGTAACTTTTTTTTGTGCGCACGTTTACTCTGGAACCGTTTAAGATATTGACTTGAAATTTGGTACACATATGTACTTTAACGAGTTCTAGAACTAGATTATATTTTCATCTTGTTCCGTCGAAGGGTTGGGGGGTAAATTGGGGTAAATTTGGGGTAAATGGGTAAATTAAGCAGGTAAGAGTCCATGAAATTGGTATATAGTATATACAAGAGAAGCTAAGGTCTCAAAAAAAATTTTGGCATTAGCCACCCCCATTACCACCCCCACATCCTTATTAAAGGGGATGAAAAAAAAATTGTGATTTAGTGTATGTACAGGAACCAGAAACCTCAAAATATTTTTTTACTTCATCCACCCCCACTACCACCCCCCTATCACCACCCCCACCCCACTACCGATGTGGGGTATCGTTTTATGGGTTTTTGGGGTAGAGGATTTCAAATATTATATTATTAAAGTTCCATAAACAATTATTTTCGCATACAAAGTTTTTTCGTTGTGAGTGACTTGGATAGAGAATCTGGATGTGGAAGTAGTGATTCCTTGGGCAGCGGTTTTTCTTTTTACCAATGTTCCTTAGACCTCAGTAGACAATTTGCAAAAAAAATTATTCCGATTGGTCCTTTGCCAGAAAACATCTCAATTTCTAACTTTTCTATATTGACGCGATTAGATGTTCATTTAATTTTTGGGATACAAAAAAAATGTAAATCTTATTGAAGACTTTTGATGAATCGAAGTGTCATGTTTACGTTTCCAGCAATTATGACAGGGCACTGTAGATATACATATACTCATATACATACGGCGCTCAGGGTTAGCGTTTAGAACAAGCAGATTTGGCCATGCTGTTGCCATCCAAGATTAAGTCAAATACAAGACGAAAAGTAATAATTATTTATGGAATTGAGTTTTCATTTTTTTTTAGTTTTTTTATGATTTTATATACATAATTTCCAAATGCCGAAAGTGCCGAATGGTGACCGATTTGCCGAATCGGCTTCAAAGTTGGGGGAACCCTCCCCCTATATCCGACCCTGGGTAATATATACCAAAAATGGCAAATTTTTCATAATTTGACACTTTTCATCACTTCCGGTTTCTCCGGAAATGACTCCAACTTTAGAATTTTAAATGGAAGACCCTGTATATTTTTACATTTTTGGATTCCGGAGGACGATTTACGACCTTAGTTTAAAAACTACTTTTGTGTGGGGTTATGTGAAAGAACGAGTTTTCTATATACCCCCTCAAACACTTTTTTACACACAGATTTTACAAAATCGTACCCGCGAAGTTTTTGCAAGTACTCCTGTGAACATTTGCTACCATTTAATTAACCATTTAATGTTTTTTATTGTTAAAATAAATAATTTTGGCCAGGCCCGTCGAGAGGGGGGGCAGCCGGTACAAAGTACCGGGGTCCGAGCGCTGTCAAGGGGCCCATGGCTGTGTAAAAAATTTTTTTTCGGATTTCTCCCCCTCGTACATCAAAAAAATTTTTTTCGGATTTCTCCCCCCCACTAATCAAAAAAATTTTTTTTAAAATGTGGGGGGCCAGCAAAATCTCTTGTACCGGGGGCCACTTTGGCTCTCGACGGCCCTGTAGACAGCACACTTCTTTTATTTGCAGCGTTGTTTTGTTGACAAAATGGATGTTTTGAATCTAGTTTTATTCTATTTCCACGGCATACTTACTTGCTAAGGGTATTTTCTCGATATTTTTATTATTATCCACCAAAGAACTTGGGTTAAGATCAAACCGATTTTAGATTGGAAGGTATCAATGGATTTGTCGTGAAAATTAGTATTCAATTAGTATTCAATTGGATGTGTAAAACATGTTGCCATTTGAAAAAGTGATTTCGGAAATTTTGGAGTCGTAGTTACTAAACCAATTCGAAAAATCTCACGTTTACATTTTCTCTTATTATTTTGGTCCATTTGATTGATTTGAGTACAATCATTGTACTCTAGATGCAAAAATAAAAATAGCCCTAAAAAAATCAAAAAATTCTTTAAATCGTCTCCGGAATCCAAAAATATAAAAATGTAAAAATATACAGGGTGTTCCATTTAAAATTTCAAAGTTGGGGTCATTTCCGGGGAAACCGGAAGTGATGGTAAAGTATTAAATTAAGAAAAATTTGCCGTTTTTGGTATATATTACCCGTGCCAAATTTAAGACTTATATCTTGATAACTCTGGAAACTATGGCTCGTCAAATGATTCCGTTGACACCCGGTATAATGCAGACAGACAGACTGACAGACTGATGGAATTAAATGGCTTTAATTTCTGTAATCTACGTACTCTGAAACGTGAAAATATTAGTAATGCTGATAACGTTTTCACCAATAACATTTCAAGGAATTTGCCTCTACTTCCGATGCGTCATTGAAATGGTTTGTAAATAATATAGACAATATTACTAGATTATAATTTCCGATTGCTAAAATCTAAATACAAATAAAATAAAAAGTCGAAAACTGTTTTGAAAAACAATGTACAACGGACCTCTTTAACGCCAGGGGAATAGACTTTTCTACACGATATATAAATGTGGACTCTGAAAAAGTTCATTAGTCCAGTGCAATTAGTCATTATAAATGAAAAATGACGGAACCTCTCCATAGTGAATGGTTTTGAATTTTTTTTTTTTTTTTCGTTTGATTCTAATGCCATATACTAAAAAGTTTACCACTTCCTGGGAATAATTTTATAATTAAAATTATTTCGCGATGAACAGGGATTGAACCTGCTTCGCTAGGTACGCCAGTATGCAAGCTAGACGCGCTAAACCACTGAGCTACCGTTCCCGTTAAATGAATCTATATAGTCATTTTTCCTGCTTTTTGATTAGAAGTGGTTGCCACCCCTTCTTGGGGGTTGTCGCAAAAAAACAAAAAATACACATAATCTGATAAAGAATCAAATTATAAAAAAGAAAGGTCTTATACACTTTTTTGCTGAAATGCATATTTTTCGGAATATTGCGAACTGAAAATTGCAATTTTCACCCCTAAAATCAGTATTCCTAGACGTTTCTTAAAAATTACTCGAAAAATGTGGACTTTAAAAAAAATGCAAAGGTACAAAATTAAAGCTTTTACGACAACAAATCGAATGGTTTTTTTTCTTTTTTTTTTCCTCTCCGATGTCTAGTTTTGGAAATATGGCATTTTCAAAATGGCGCCCAAACCTTCAGAAAAAGTACACGACGTTAAAATTTAAAATTACTCAAAATCTACAACTATGAGAAAAATTGTTATTCTTGTAAAAATTAAAGGTATTAAAAATCTCTTTCGATTGAGACCCTTTATACTGAAAACTGAAAAAGTTATAAACAAAAAATTTGTTCGCCATTTTTTTAAATCCTTCTATATATTGTTAATGAATATTATTACTAACATGCTCAATTTTTTTAGAATTTTTAAAATAATTATTTTTCATTCTGTACCCATTTTCAATAGGTAATTAAAATTTTCATAATTTTTTGAAAAAAATCAGGTTTTTGGAAATTGCCCAGGAAATATTTTTTTTATAAAAAATGGTAAGAGTATAAAAATGAAGCTTATAAAAAAACGAATAGTTTTTTTTTCACTTTATTACGACAAACTGTGTCAGAGATATAAAAGTTTAAAGATGGCGCTTGAGCGCATACGCAAAAAAATTATATTATTATAAAATTATATGTATTTGAAATTGATATATCTCAAAAACTATAAGATTAATAAAACCATGATAAGAATGAAATGATGCTTATGAAAATGAACAGTTTGGGTTTTTATTCTTTTTCCTACGACAAACTGTTCCAAAGATATGACAGTTTGAAATAATGTTGAAACTTTTCAGTTTATACGCGCATTTTAAATATCTATAATAGTAGGTAGAGAAACGAGCAATAGCAGTCTATTTTTCGAAGAATACGCAGAAAAAGCGGGTTGTATTGCACTTTAGCATGTTTAGAGTGCAGATTAAAAATGTTATTTAATTAGTTTACTTAATTATATTAATTAGATTTATTTATAACAATCTGTATTTTCAATAAAACTAGACATTTACTTTTTTGTGACCATTTTTAATCCACCATTTTTTAAAATAAATTTAAACCTCATAATCATATTCAGCGACCTAAAAATCATAAGTATATGGATGTTTGTGAATTTATTTGTAACATTAGAAGACTTTATTAATTTTTCAGTATTTACGGGTGATTTTAACCCTCAATATTTTCATAAGTTTTGATCTGACAGTCATATTCAGCGACCTCAACAACGTAAGTCTATGGATTTTCGTTAATTTATCCGTAAAATTAGAAGAGTAATTAATTTTCAGTTTTTAGGGTTGGTTTCCACCCTTAAAAATAAAAAGCTGGCAATGCGACAATATTGATTTTAAAAATTACAGATTAAAGTTTCATTATTTTACAAATTCTTTATAAACAACCTCGAAAAGTATAACAATCATTATTTTCTTAAAAGAAATATTTAAAAATTCCGATAATTGTATTTTGTGTTGAGATTTCTAAAAATTTTATTTTTTTTTTAATTTACGGATTTTCGAAATTGCGGTAATTTTCAATGGGTAAATGTTTTAGTTTATTGCATTAGAAATCCAACAACAAAAAAAAAATCATTCAAACCCATTCACTGTAGCTGGGTTCCGAGGTATAAACTTAATTGCATTGGACTGAAGTTTGCGCCAATTGAACAGTCTTTCTCACAATAATAATAATAATAATAATAATAATAATAATAATAATAATAATAATAATAATAATAATAATAATAATAATAATAATAATAATAATAATAATAATAATAATAATAATAATAATAATAATAATAATAATAATAATAATAATAATAATAATAATAATATAATAATAATAATAACCCCACGGGCGTGGGGAGTGGCTACCGGTACTACCAGCTCCCCTCTGTGAGGGTCGGAGCCACAGAGAAGGGTGACTGGTTTTTAACAAAAAAAAAAAAAACAATAATAATAATAATGTTTATTTATGTATCGAAATATTTACATATACAATACATAGTTTGCATCAACATCAAATAAGTAAATAAATAAATATTAGGCTTCCATAAGGAAAGAATGTAACATAAATAAGAATAAAACTTACATTTATGAATCAAAGAAAATATTCAAGAATTACTAAGTTAAAACTTGTCAGCCATTCTTGAATATTGTCGTATCCATTCAGTGAATCTTATATCGAAAAAAAAAAAAACTAAAAGAGATTATCTCTATTTACCTATATTCCCAAAACATAATACTAGAATTTAATTTTTATATTTATTGTTAAAAAAGAAAAAAAAACGGAAAAAAGGAGAAGAGAAACAAAAACAAAAATCTTCATATTCAACAAATAATTTCTAAAATTCTAAGTTAACATCGATAAGCCAATCTGAAATAAATTTTTTGAAACTTTTTAATCTAGCTTTGGTTCTAAGTTCTTGGGGAAGCGCATTAAAAACTTTTTGTCCAATGTAATGATAATTTCTTTGCCCTATAGAACGTTGTGTTTTTGGTAAAATTAGCTGTTCTTTAACTCTAAATCGTGTAGTATGATCATGTGTACTTGTATTAACTAGTAGGTTGTATTTTGCTAAGTAAGTGAGAGCAGATTTATAAAATATTTTTTTTATACTTAGTATTCGATACTGTTGGTATATTAATTCGGAAGGATGGCGTGAATCTAGTTTAAATATTATTTTAAGGATTCTTTTTTGTGCTACCTCTAGTGGTCTTATTGTCGTAAAATAAGCCCCCACAATACAAATGGATTTTTAATGAGAGGTGTCAGAGACTGACTTTAGATCATTTACAACAAAATCGCCAAAATGACCATAAAGTAAGACATTGTGTCATATACAGGGTGAGCCATGGTGGGTGGAGTATTAAAAGTATATGGAGAACGGATCAACCGATTACTTTGAAATTTTGGTTACCGAAATAATCGAGTATAATCTCTCCAACTAAAATATTTTCGAAAGTGCGGTGTTGTCACTTAAACGTAAAACTGGCAACATCTTCGTTATTTTAAATGAATACCCTGTATATTTTTGCATTTTTTGGATCGTCTCTTTCTGAGTAACTTTTGTTAATATTTCCCTATACCTATCTCAAGCCGTTTTCGAGATAATAATTCTTTTCTGAATTTATTGCCAAAAATTTGACTTTCAGTAAATCGTGTTTTTTCCGCAGCAATTAAAAGATAATTTTTTAGTTGCAGCTAGGCAAGGCCTGGGGGCATCTCCTCCATTAATCAAATGTTTCGAATATCATACAGGGTGAGTTAGAGAACGCTTTCTATAAGTGACTTAGAAAAATGCACGAAAGTCATTTTTTTAAAATGGAATGCCCTGTATATTGTTACTGATGCGGAAAGGTGATACATTTACCTATTTAAAAAGGTCATATACCCTATACCTGATACGCACCATTTTCGATTTATGGGCACTTTTCTGTAACCTTACCAAAAATATTGAAGTATATTCAGGGAGACTAGATAGTGCAAGTAAATAAGTACCCGTGATCCATGCGTGAACATTAAAGCGCGCAGGGTTGTAATATGCGACGGATAATCTTAATAATAGCCAATAGGAAACCGGGAAGTAACTGTTCACGTGCTGATCACGCTCTTATGTTTGTTTACCGGCACTATCTGACAGCGTTGCCACATTTGGTAGATTTCTACTTTTTTAGTAGAATTTGAAGGATTTTTTTGTAAAGTTTGGCAGGTAAAATTTGCTGGTAGACTTCTGGTATTATTATTAAGGTTAACATTTTTTTCGGATTTCTCCTCCCTCTGCTTATCAAGAAATTTTTCGGACAAAAAAAATGTTTTTTAGCTTTCTCCCCTCGCTCATCAAAAAAATTTTTTTTTCGGATTTCTCCCCCCCCCCGCTCTTCAAAAAATTTTTCGTGCCAATCTACTAGTTTTCTTATTTGAATCTACTAAAAAAAAATTTTCTAGTAGATTTTAGTAGATTCAAACAAGGAAACTGGTAGATTGGCACGACAAAAATGTGGCAACGCTGCATATCTGGTCTCCCTAAATAATAGTATACATAGTCTTTTGGTATATCATAACTGCCATGAAATTTTTATGTAGTCATTTTGTAATGACAACAGACATGCTATTTTTCTAAATAAATTTAACGTTAGTGATATTTGATAATTATTTTCTGCCATATTTGTGCTACAGCTATTCAAATTAAGTGCAAGTATCACTAACGTCAAATTTATTTAGAAATATAGCATTACAAACTGACAAAGTAAAACTTTCATGGCCCACCCGTAAGAATATACCAAAAGACTAATATTCTTGGTAAGGTTACAGAAAAGTGCCCATAAATCGAAAACGGTGCGCACTAGGTATAGGGTATATTACCTTTTTAAATAGGTAAATGTATCACCTTTCCGAATCAGTAATAATATTTAGGGCATTCCATTTAAAAAAATTAACCATCGTGCATTTTTCTAAGTCACTTATAGAAAGCGTTCTCTAACTCACCCTGTATGATATTCGAAACATTTGATTAACGGAGAAGATGCCCCAGGCCTTGCCTAGCCGCAACTAATTATCTTTTAATTGCTGCGTAGGTAGGAGAAAATACGATATACTGAAAGTCAAATTTTTGGCAATAAATTCGGAAAAGAATTATTATCTCGAAAACGGCTTGAGTTACTCAAAAAGAGACGACGATCCAAAAAATGCAAAAACATACAGGATATTCCATCTACAATAACGAAGATGTTGCCAGTTTTACGTATAAGTGGCAACACCGCACTTTCGAGAATATTTTAGTTGGAGAGATCATACTCGATTATCTTGGTAACCAAAATTTCAAAGTAATCGGTTGATCCGTTCTCCATATACTTTTAATAATCCACCCACCGTGGCTCACCCTGTATGTATGGTCGTATACATACATGGTGCCACATCACCTAGAACCAAGTTTTAAAGTTATTTATCGGTGTCTTCCGACGTCTACTGATTACTGAAAACAAAATTGCGCGTGTCTATTATTAGAGCATCTACGTGAAAAATCTGTTGATCTATTCAGCTACAAATAATACTACAGCTATCAGGGCTGTAGACAGGGAGGCTGGCTACAGCTAAACCCTATTTAAAAATTAAGCCATGCAAAAATAATTCTGGTAAACGTTTTTCAGTGAATAATATCACATACAATCTTAGCAGATTCAACATGATGGTTAATATAGAAGATATTCTATAAGCATTTGGTAACACTAAGAACTTCGCTAATCAGTGAAAATAGTCGTCCAAATAAATCGATATACTCGATGGTGTTACGCCTAAACTTTTCAGAATTGAAGGCCTCCCCCTTTGGACCTACCACTCGGCCTATAAAAAAATCAGTCGAACGGCAGACCAAAAGGAGAAGGCAGTCATCCTAAGGTCCTTTCGTTTATTTTGAGCACACAAATTTATTTCGCTGGCTAATATCCTTTGAAAACTACACGGTGTACACCTGGCTTACTTTTCAAGAGATTTTCAAGTCAATCTTCGCCAATTTCCTGTCGAAGGTAATTTCGTCAATTATATTCTGCGTTGTCAACTTTCTACCTATTTTCCCAAAAGTGGATATTAGTAGACATACCCATTCTATTCGTGCCTCTTTTGCTTCTTTAGCCTCCTGCCTGTTGTCTCGATACTTTCGGAAGGCATAAGTTGTGTCTATATAATTTGTATGTTAAATGATGCCTTCTACGAATAAACATCGAAGGTTCTGTCTGACCTTATTATGGTAACCATTCTTTTGAATAGGTCGTGTTATTACAACTCTTTTAAAATTCCCGATACACGTACACTTTGAGAATGTTATAAAAATGTTATAAAATCACTATTTCCACTTTAATGAATACGACATTGAACTACTGCATTTTTAACTAGTAAGCGTTTATAACAGGGGCAAAATATAATATATCTGTGCTCTTAATATGTACATTATTGTATACAGTGTGACCCATTTCAAATGGAAACACCTTCGTAATTCAGTTATTATTGGTCATCCAATTTCAACCAAATTTGGATCGGTATCAAAGACCTTTACTATATCATTTTTGACTAAACCGAAACTTATATCAGTCATTGGCGTGCATTTTTATTAAGAAAAAAAGGGTCGGTTTTTCGACAAATTTTATTAGGCATTTTTTTGTTGAAAAACTAATGCAATATTATTGACTGAATTTTATACCTATTTTCTTTGTGCTTTTTAGTAGTTCTTAGCTTAAAAATGGAACAAATGTTAATTTGTGATGGAGTATCCACTAGGTAGGGCTAGAGATACTAGAAAGAACACCTCGTAAGGGAGGTTTCTTAAAATATATTGGCATGATCAGACTTAGATCATCAGTATATAGAAAGAATAGTTATTTTCTTGTCTTTTCATATTGAACGTTAGATATAGTCAGGGGCGGCCCTTGCAAATTTTTCAGGTGGTGCGAGATCTCATTGTGGCGCCCCCCGCCACAATGAGCAATCGCTTATTCGTGATTAGGCTGTACATAGAGACCGAAGATAACATACATTTTTTACATCCAAAGAATTTTTTTTTAGTCCGAAAACAGCGGGGGGGGGGAGAAATCCGAGAAACTTTTTTTATCCAAAAAAATAGTTTGAAGAGCGGGGGGGTAAAATCCGAAAGATTTTTTGAAGAGCGAGGGGAGAAATCCGAAAAAACAATTTTTTTAGTTCGAATAAATTTTTGAAGAAAGGGGAGAAATCCCAAAAAAAAACAGGCATACGTCAAATTTACATCGTAAATTAATTAAAAACTGAAACAGATGAATATAGATCTTTTCACGGAAATGGAAGTTGTAAGGTTAAGGGCCGGTTTTATAGGTACAGTTTAAACCAAAGTTTAACTAGAAGATTCTGTTGAGGTCCGAAATAAAAGTAAATAGCATATTTAGTAAAGTGTATATTAAGCACATTCATCAAATAGGAAATTATTCATAAATTTGAATAAAGATTCTGTGGTATTGATAGTTGTTATTGATAGTTATTATCGATAATCGAATGATTTTTGTAGTAAAAAAACTGCTGTGAGAAGCGTCTTTTTGAGTTCTTGTCAAAATTTCCTATTTGATGAATGTGCTTAATGTACACTTTGCTAAATACGCTATTTACTTTTATTTCGGACCTCAACAGAATCTTCTAGTTAAACCTTGGTTTAAACTGTACCTATAAAACCGGTCCTAAGTGATATTAAGGTGCTTGGGTTTTATTTTTTACGCAGACGAACTATCATTGCATTTTCGGCGCCCCCCCAAGAAGGCGCCCGGTGCGGCCGCACCGCTCGCACCGCCCTAGGGCCGCCCCTGGATATAGTAAGTGTATGAAAGAAGTTGACAAGTCGGTTCGTAAGGGAACTTCTTGTTGATATTCTAGCTTGGTCAGATTTAGATCAATGGTATATGAAAGGAACGAATGGTTTATTTGAAACTTCTACTGAATACTCAATATGGTATTTTATAACAATGATGTAAGCAGAGATACAAAATATTTATTTTTAAAAATAAAAGCTTGTTTTTAAAAATATTTTTTTACATATAATTTCATTTTTAAATTTATAATAATTATTAGTTTCATATTCATTGCACCGTCCTTGCTTAGAAGTACCAAATCCTCCACCATTTCTTAGAATGCAACGTGTGAATGAGTACACTATCCGATCAAATTATAGTTAAAAAAACTAAAAAACACATTTTTTGGTACCATATTATTGTATTGTTATCAAAACTACGTGTTTATGCTTAATTGGACGTCGTTAAGTGGTTCAAAATTGAGTTGCAGAATTTGACCTAAACATGCAAACTAACTAACATACAAACATGTGAAGTTAAATAATAGCTTGTAAAAAAATCGTTCTACAATTTGATGTACGTAAAGAATGAACCATCTAATTTCAGACTTTATTATGGAGCTTTATGGTCGTTCGAATTAATATTTTAACCAGGGACGGCTTAAGGGCCGGGCAACCTGGGCGAATGCGCGGGGCGCCAGCTCGGAGAGGCGCCAAACTGAAGGCAAAAATCGTTCAATTTTTTTTAATGTAGGTACCATTTTTATTACTTTTCGTTGGAAAATAATATCAGTTCTATATCAGCTAAAATGGTAATAATGTCGATTAGTCGAATAACATTAAAGCCTCCTAAATAATTCAAAAATGTAACACAAACAGTTTTATACGGACGAAAAAATTTATATTGCAAATTAATTATTATTAATAAAATATTGTAAATGCACATTGATGTGCAAACATAAATTACTCGAGAATGGTTTATGGAAATGCAATAAGAATATTTTTTTTATTTCTAATGATCTGAAAATTATTTTCTATAAGAATATTTAGAAATATGTAAAAAATAAAAAAGTTACTGGTACAATGCCGACAGCTACCCCCTAAAACTACACCTTATGCAGAAGAGAGGGTTTGACTATGTAAACTGATGTCTAGACGGCCTATATCTAAATTTTAAATATGCATTTTGTATTTTAAGGCTGTCGGAAGATATTTCAGAAGAACCGATATTTATTATTCCTCTTTAAAGAGATATTATTTCCTTAATAGTCATTTAGAGTACCTTTATTTTTGGATGTACTATCAGCCACATAAATTGTCACGGCTCAAAGTGAGGAATTCTATAACTCATTGCATTTAGTTAAGTTTCAAATAGTTTCAAGTACCGTGTAGATTCCACCATGTCGTTTGGTTATGCTATTCACCAATAGATGGCGAAGACTACAACAAATTCTAATTGTTTAATTTTTGATTATTTTCCTTTTTACAATTATAATTCTTTTGGGCAATGACAAGGGCGGATCTGGACCTTGAGCTTGGGGGGGGGGGTAATTACCCTGTTAAAAAAAATTTTCTTCCCAAAATTAACAAAAAGCATACCATTTTAAAAAAGTTGATGATTTACAGAATCTTTAGGGGGGAGGGGGGTAATTAAAGTCCATAATATAGATTTGGTTTTAAAAATCCAGAGGTTGGTAACGGTCGAAATCACTGCAAACTGTCAAAAAAAGGAAAATGAAGGTTGTTCTTCCGTTATTCTTTTTTGTGAAAGGCAAATTCTATAAATGTCAGGGGTAAGTAATAGAACTGGACCCTTTTTTGATCAAGAATTTGAGATTAAACTTTGTTAAGTGTTAATTAGTCAAACGGCACACGTGGCTACTCGTTATAGATTAACGGATCTAGACTAATTTTAAACATGATTTTCAATTAAATTCTGGTGTATTTAATTGACGATTTGCACGAAAGAAAGTTTGGTAAAAAGTGTCTAGATTGGTATCACTGTAATTCACTGCACATGTTGACCAACCAAGGGAGGATCGAGAAATTTCAATAATTTTTTTCTCGACTGTGGCGCATGGGACCCATACGAAATATGGGAAATAACATCTAGAGAAGCACTCCTCTAATAGCCCCTAAAAAGTTTTGAAAAAGCAGTTTGCGAAATTTTTTTTCAAAATTCGAGTGACCCCCCCCCCCCCCCCCGAGCCAAGGGACTACGGTTTAAAATTATTCTTTTTTGTCATATACATTTTACTTTTCATCAAAATCCAACAATAGGTTTTGGAGTTTATGAAAATATTTTTATTACTAACTGAGATACAACGAATTGAAATTTTGTAATTTGTTAAATTGTAAATTACAAAATTTCAGTTCATTGTATTTCAGTTAATAATGAAAATATTTTCATAAACTCCAAAACCTATTGTTGAATTTTGATGAAAAGTAAAATGTATATGACAAAAAAGAATAATTTTAAACGGGAGTCCCTTGTCTCGGGGAGGTTCACTCGAATGTTCAAAAAATTTTCGCAAACTGCTTTTTCAAAACTTTTTAGGGGCCGTTAGAGGAGTGCTTCTCTAGATGTTATTTCCCATATTTCGTATGGGTCCCATGCGTCACAGACGAGAAAAAAACTATTGAAATTTCTAGATCCGCCCTTGTGACCAACTCGTCTAATTTCCAAACTTTGCAACAATTAAATACCTATAATATAATAATCATAACATTGTTTTCATTATCTTTAATGTTAAACCTACTTCCATTGAATATAAATCATCTTTATTAGGTTGTTTCGTAGTCTACAATATTTTAAAAATGTCGAATTATGCAATTTGTCAATCATTGCTGCCAACTCTTCGAAACTGGATCGTCCGCCGTGATGATAAAAGTTGGCATTGCTTTAATAAAAGGCGGCGGACCTAGACCGGGAAGTCAATAAACGTCCCCCAAACCAAGGTGTAAGCCATCTAGCAATCATGCCGATGGCCGCATGGTACCAAACTGATGCCTATGGGAAATCGAGTGACCTTCCACAGTATGTTCCTGACACCCACAAGCGGGCTCTGTGGGGCCGAACCTCTTTTCCCGACTATCTGTGGGACACATATGAATGTGGACCAAGATAACAGTAATCGCGGGAGGCTCCGCAAGGGGCCCCCTCAATCGCTGAAAATGGGAGAGGGCTCCTCCTTGAGGGGCAATTTTTTTGATTCAGTATTACATTTCCTACAGATCAACTTGCATTGCAGCGGCGACAACCAGTTTAATTGGTCGTCAGCTGCCTGCGATGCAACCGGATGTCCTCATCCAGGAATCATGGGCGCATCAAGGACTCATCAAGGGTCTGGAGCGAAGAAATGGGAGTGTCTTCTATTGCACTATAGAAGACAGATCCAGTACCTGCGTGTACGGAAGTAAAAATCTTCATAGATGTTTAATACTAAATTTCTGTTCTAGGGATCTGGTTGCAGTTAGGGTGAGTTCGACAAAAGAAAGAAGGTTGGGAGACTTAATCGTCTATTCGGAATATACCTACCATACGACTCACCTACATCAGAGGAGTTTAAGAAATTAATACAATTTGCAAAGGAAAAGCAGTTGCCGTTCGTTCTCAGATGAGATGCCAATGCCCATCACACAGTGTAAGGCAGTTTGGACGTCGGCCCGAGAGGCACGGCGTTACTAGAATTGTAAACAGAGTGCCCCTACGTTTGTAATCCAAGAAAGTTAAGAAGTGATTGACTTAACCCTGGATCGGTGGAGAATAGAGTTAAAGACTGTCGGACCATTGGAGCTCCCAATCAGATCATCGATACATAAGATTTATCCTGGAAGGGAATCGAACGGAACCCATCACGTACAGGAATCCCAGGCCTACTGATTGGATCTCTTACATAAGACACCTACAGGAGAACCTGAACAATATGTCCTGTAGACCAAGAACTAAGTAGGTTGCGTAAAGAAACGCGTAAGCTGCTCAATAGAGCAACACGCTCTAAAGTACCAGCTGACTGGTAGATCTACAAATCTGCCCAGAGAATAAGGTTGATGGATTGATTTATATTCATATTTTGACAGTCTCGTCAGCATGTTAAATCAAATTATAGCTAATTCTGAATTAAAAACTTATTTTTTTTAACCGTAAGATTTGTTTTTTATATTAATAACGAATTTTTTATATCTGTTTCTCAAATGTTTACTGTAATTGGGCGTATGCCTGTTGCAAATAAATAATAGTAATTATTATTAAATCAACATTACTCGACATACAGAAAAAATATATATATTTAGATCTCCTGGCATATTCAATTCACAGTAGACGAAGAAGTAGTATAGTTTTGTGCAAATCTCCAACAGTAATTAACACTAACACAAATGAAACAGAGAACAGTTGGTTAACAAATATGTTGACCTCTGGTTGACCAATAGTTACTTTAATTAAGTAATTCTTAAGTTGATTGATATTGCAATCCAGTGTTAATAACAATTTAATGTACGGACAATCTGGCTAAGTGAATCTTTGGTCCAGAGGAGGTATCTTAATCAATTTAGAGTTAATGGAACGTTTAAGCAAATGTAGCTCGAAATGGGAATTTTGCTTTGATTATCTTATACCGTGACATCTATTTAATTGTTTGCATTATTTTGCAATGAATTTATCTACTTTTTAATGGAGACATAAAGTAAAACTAACGAGTTTCTTGAATAGAATGTTAAAGCTAACATATTAAATAATATTAGAATTCTTGTTTTATTTGTTTTCATACTATATTGATCTCTATACTAAAAGTTTAATTGAACTATAACCAAAAATATTGTTTTTAAATTTTTGGGTCAAATTATCTCCATTAGGATAAATAATTACTACTATTTCTTTTGAAGTAAGGTATATCCTCGAGGTGTTTCTATGGTTGAAAGAAATCTCACATGTTCTCACAATTTTAGCGATGATTAAAGTTTTTAATTTTTCTATTATTATTAACTTAGGTACTTACCGCACTATCATTTTTGTTGTTTGGAGTATATCTTCCTAAAATTCTGGAGGCTACCGACAATTCTCCTTCAGAAGGTGGCTTGAAACCAAAATGTAAATATTAAAAGGATAATTTTAACTAAATAACTATTGCTTATATGATCTGATGTAACTTCGATGTTTATATCATATACTTTTTATTATATCAATCACTTTCACAGTCTAAGCTGCGAAAAATTGTATTTTACGCAGTGTTGTAGAAAAACTAAATATATCAAATTTATTAATTTTTAAACCCAGTAAGTATGTTTAACTGAACAATTTGTTGTATAAAATATAAACAGATGCTGTCTCTGATATCCTACATGTTTTCTCGGTATACAATGTTTGGCAAAATTCCACAAACTTGATAAAAGAAAAATAATTACTAATATACCACTAATTTATAATATATATAATATATATATAACAGTAATAATAATAAGCAGGAGGGGCTGACTTTCATCTATGAAGCTAGGGTCGGATCTTGAATCCTGCGAACTACGCGGTCGCAGGAGGCGCCAACTGAAAGGCAGCCAAACAGGGAAAGGGAAAAGCTCCAAACACTGAACCAACACCCCTTCCCCCACTGAAATTGTAATAATTATTTGCAGAATTTTGCGCCAACTGAGAGAGGCGCCAAACAGGGAAAGGCGCCAAACAGGGAAGAACTTCGTGAAGCGCTACCAGAACAGGCTGATATCTGGCACATAAACTGTGCCGTGCATGCCGCTGCTCAACGCTTTTCTCGGGTGGAAAAGCATAACACCGCCTCCCAGCAGGAGAGGGCGCAGCTGCGCATACAAAAGATGGAAGCCAAGATCCGGTCGGCGAGGCAACACGCATCCCGTATCCAATATGTGATGGCGGCCAATAGGCTGCTCACGCTTAAAGTGCGTCGAATAGCCGCCAGCTTAAGACGCGTCCATCACACACTCAATAAGGCAGTGCTGCGAACCACCACTCAGCACAGTCTCGACAGGATACGGATGCTAGTGTTTTGTAAAAAGTTACTAGTGAGGTGTTCGAGGGGGCTGGCGGAAAATAAACTCTTCCTCCAAAAGCCCTCGCGCCTTTTCGAACCGCCTCCGCATGTTGCAGAGAATCCGCTGACTGTAGATCAGGTGGAAAACTTCTGGAAAACGCTTTACGAGGAGAATCTTCCACTCAACTGAGATTCTCTAGCCCCTGCAAAAACTGAAGCCTTTTGTCAAAGGTTTCAGCAAGCACAGGAAGTGTGCCAACCAGAAGAGGTTCGAAGAGCTCTCGATCTCTAAGAACTTTGCCGCTCCAGGTCCCGATAGAATAAATAACTTTTGATGGAAAAAGTTATCGAGTACCCACCACCATTTAACCAGAATTTTTAATGCCTGGCTAAATGGGGAGCAGCAAATTCCTTCTTGGGTGGTTGAAGGGCGGACAGTGCTGATCTCCAAGAACGGAGATTTGTCCAATCCAAAGAACTACCGACCGATAACTTGTTTAAACGCATTTTACAAGGTGTTCACGCGCATTTTGCACATGCGGGTGCTCCACGCAGTTAAACCGGTTTACGAACGGATATATGAGCAACGAGGGTCAAAGAGGAGAACCTGCTGATTGACAGATGTGTCACGCAGGACTCCGTGCAGTAAAAGCGGAACCTCTCCATGGCCTGGATCGACTACCGCAAGGCATTTGACATGACATCACATGAGCTTATAGTACACTTGCTCCGGTACCCGGTCCCGTAATGAGAGGAGGACTCGCTTTACCATTAAATGGGCTAACGATAGAGTCCAAACGGAGTCCGTAACATTCAGAGTATTTCAGGGAAATTCCCTTAGCCCCCTTCTGTTTTGCATCTCACTACTGCCATTATCCGTTTCGTTCCGGAAAACCCCTGGATACAACTGCGGTACTCCCGGCGATAGGAGGCATAAGGTCACCCAACTGTTGTACATGGATGACCTTAAACTTTATGCCTCCGGAGAGAGGGACTTACACCAATCCCTCAGGGTGGTACAGGAGTACACGCAGGCTGTCGGTATGGAGTTCGGGTTGGACAAATGTGCACTGGTCCATCTCAAGAGAGGACGATGCGGGGACTACGGAGGGGACGCGCAGCTCGTAGACGGAAGCATCATCTAGATGCCGGAGAGTCGTACACTTATTGGGTGTCGAGCAACGCTCCACCCAAGAAGTGAGTGTAGTAAAAAACGCTCTCCGCGGCAAGTATCAGCACCGACTCCGACAGATCTGGTCTTCAGAACTGTCGGGGAAGAACAAGGTATCTGCTACCAACATGCTTGCCGTTCCGATCCTTCTCTACTCCTTTGGAGTAATGAAATGGAGTCGAGAGGAATTGCGTCAACTCGATGTAGGAACCAGCAAGAAGATGCATCTCAATAGGAGCTTGCATCCTAAATCGTCCGTTCCATGGCTATTCCTCCCGCGACATCGGGGAGGCCGTGGAATCTTGAGTTTGGAGAGTCTCCCTAACAGGATGGTTCTAGATGGAGCCTGTAACGTCATCAGGAGTTTCGTCTGCATGGTCCGAGACCATGAAAATGCAGATGTAGGAGCCTTTTTGTTTAAGGCAGCACAGAGAGCAGCCGATGAACTTGGTCTCTCCTTCGACGTCTAGCGACTCTGTCACCGAGTTGAAACCTGCTCGACGAAAAGCCCAAATTAAAGCTGCAGAACACAACATCTTTCTGCAGCTTCACACGGATAAGTCAATGCATGTGGTTTTCTATAAAAATATAGAAAACCTTGGCTTATCCGAAAGGCTGACCTTTGCCTTCTTAAGGTCAGCCGGGCTGAAGTCTGAGACCGACAGATTATTAATGGCTTGCCAGGATGGTGTATTCAACAGCCTCGTCTATCGAAGTCGTGTCATGGGTATAGAGGTCCCTGATGTCAGCTGCAAGGCCTGCCGCAGGGCGCCAGAGACTTTAGTGCACTTATCGGCTTGTCCGACATATGCAGTCTCGGCCTATATCCAGAGGCACGAAGGAGCATTACGAGTGCTTTATTATCACCTAAGGTACTCGTATGGGATAGACGAGACATCAGTGCTGCCTTACGCTCCGGGGGATATTGAGGATATTGAGTCCGTTGTGAGAAA